>CM053789.1:423501383-424102812 GCA_028749045.1 Cupressus sempervirens | reverse complement strand
CATCTGTTCTAGTTTCAAATTTCAATGCCTTGAAATTTGTGATGCCTGCTCCTTCCAATTGTTTAAGCCTTTCCTCAAATGTGGGTGTAGGCCTAACTACTATAGGTTCTTGCTTACCTTTTCTAGTTCTTCTTGTGAATACTACAGTAGGCTTCTTCTTAGGTTTGGTAATTATTACCTTACCTTTCTTCTTCGGAGGTTCTTCTTCAGTTTCTTGTTCTCCTTTTTCTTCTTCTCCTTCTTCTTCTTCATCATCTCCTTCGTCCTCACCTTTACCTTTTGTTAGCATAAGAGGGCCAGATGCAGTTTTCAATTTTTCTATCTTCCTCTTGCCTTTGCTTATGGCCTGTGGTAGCTTGATTTCAAGCTCAATTCTGGCCTTTGCTTTATCATAGCTTCTAAAAATAGGTTTCCTTGGGTCTACTGGCTCATTTACTAGTGCTTCTATGATGTCTCTAGCTTCATCAATATTTACCTCATAGGGAAGAGTTTTTACCCATGCAACTCGGGGTTTGACTACTTGGATGTACACCTTATCACAGTCAATCATGAAGCATACATCATCTTTGTAATCCTCAACAAGCTTAGGAGGAATCTTGAACCTGTTATTCATCCTCTCCTTGAAGTCTTCAAAATAATTGTCCATAATGCTATCAAAATTTTCACCCATCTCTACTACAAACTCATTTATTTGATACAAAATTGGAATGTCTTTTCTCCATACAACAGTTCCTTTAGATGGAAAGAATTTTTGAATGTAGAAAAATTAATAGATCAACAGAGAACTGAATTTACAAGGGTTATTCTTGGAATTCCTTATACTATCCATATTTTTATTCAATTATTTCAGCAATACTTTAGACAGATCAAATTCAAGGTTTTTCTTTACAATCTTGAGGGCCAAATCCACAGCTTCACAAGGTACACTATTCAATCTACTAGAACTATATAATTTATATGCAATTACATGAATTCCAAATCTTAGTTCGACATTTCATACAGTGTTGACCTTTAAACCTCTACCATCCCACTCAGCTAGGGTTTTCTTCTATAGCTCCTCCTGACCTAGGGTTTTGGTGGCTTTTTCTTTATTGAGCATAGGGAGACCCGTGATTTTATGAATTATCTTCTTTGTGATTAGCACTATCTGCTCTAACCATAATTGTCCACTATGCACCTGACTCAAGATATACCTAATCCATTTCGTTTGGAAGTTTCTAGGGATATGCAAGATATGAGTCAAGCCTTTGGTTTCAAGATGCTTGAACTCATGTTTCAGAGAGCCATCTACACTCATTTCACCTAGGGCACTGTCCATCTCTAGGTTTCTGATTTCTTGAATAGAACATTTGAAATGAGTACGAATATCATTGATAATAAGTACCTTAGGTGGTATTTGTGATTGAGCTCTAGTTGAGAGGAGTGATTTTGCAATGGCCGAAACAATCTTGAAGTTGATCACTTTCCATTCTATACCCTTTATCAACATTTTTGAACCTCTTTTTGCCTTGGTGCTACTGGTGCTTACGGATGCCATAGCTGCTTGGTAAGTATAAGAAAATCTTGAACAAATTCTCCACTTAAAAATTGCTTGAAATTGCCTGGAATTTTCTCTTGATTCATTGGAGTTCTTTTAGCTCTGAGTATTCTTAAGTCATGGTGAAAAATGAAATCAAATTCTACCCTTTTGATGGAAATACTGTCATTAATGCTCGGTACGAAGGTAGATGAGATGACATAATCCTTGTCAGTTTGTCATTGATTTACTCGGTAAAACCTTTCAACTCGATGGCCAAACAAAATCTTTGATACTCCCAACCTAGCTTGGTAAGGTCTTTAACCAACCTTGCTTGGTAGATGCAACACAGTGAATGATAACTTTTCTTTGGTCCTTGAATCTGAAATACCGATTTGATCATTTGCACTCTTTCACTCTAGAACTGCTTAAGATATGGCTAGAAGATGCAGTTCTATATTCTTCTTAAATTTAATTGGAAATGGTAGAGTCACCCATTTCTTGAGTGGCATTGCCATCACTTGAATCGTCTTGCTCGGTAGATTTAGGAATCCACTGTTGTCTCATTTGCTTCCAAATGTTATCAGCTTTAGCTTTCCTTTCATCTTCAATTTTTTTTGTATTCATGCAATTCTTGGCTATATGGCCAAGTTCAATACATGTGTAACATCTTATGGTTGTATCCTTCTTTCTTAGGTGATGTATTGAACAGTTTATCCCAATGTGTCCATATTCTCCACAATAGTGACACCTACACCAAGTATTTTAGTCCCATCCAAATAATTCTTTAACAAGTTGTTCAGCTGGATTGAATGATTTGGATCTGCATTGGAATGCCTTGTGACCATGCTTCTTGCATTTGTGACAATTTCCTTCAAATTTTGGCTTATCCTTGCATTCATTAGCTTTGTGACCATGCTGATTGCAATTGTAGAATTTGCCATTGAATTTTCTTTTTCCATTACTCCAACATTTGTTTGATGTATGACCTATCTTTCCATAGTGATTGCAAGTGGATCTTTGATTCCTTTGGGCACCTTGTTTGGAGGTTTCACCTTCTTCCTTGTAACCAAGACTAGTTTTACCTTTTTGTCTATGAAAGTTTTGCTCAGTTTGCTGATTTAATTGGTTCATGTTTGTTTGAGATTTCATCATTCTTTCATTGACTTGTCTTTCAATGATCAAGTCATTTTCCAAACTTTCATTGATTTATCTTTCAGATCTTAGATCACTTTGTAAGCTTGCATTGATTTGTCTTTCAATGATTAAATCATATCTCAAACTTTCATTCTTAGATCTTAGATTCGAAATTTCTTCATTTTCATTGGATAGTTGACCTACAAGATCTTCATGCTAAAGGAATTGATTATTTCTTACCTCCAAGTCTTCATTTGCCTTGTTTCTCTATTCCAAAACTTCACATAGCCTAATTGATTGGATTTCTTGTTCTCTTTTAAGCTTCCTTACTTCTTCCTACAGAGAACCATTCTTTGCTAGGAGTTCCTTGACTGCTTCATTAGCTTCATTTGAACTGCTTGATGGTAAAAGGTCTTCAATCTTTTCTTCAACATAGTGATGATCATTCATTTGCCTTGCAAGTTCCTTCCTTCTTTTTAGAGATTGAGAAAGATGCTCCTTCGCTTCTTTGAGTTGAGCCATGGCCATTTCTAGATCTAGCTTTTCATTTTCAATAGATTTGTCAAGTTTGAATATCTCCATTGTCCTTGATCTTAGCTCAAGCTATCAAACTTTATCGTGAGAACCACAAAGCTCTAATACCAATTGTTAGAAATATCCAGGATAAGATAGGTTACTGAGAGGGGAGGGGTGAATCAGTAACTTATAAAACTTTTATACAATTCAGCATTGTAACCATTCATCATTCATTCATCTAATGTACTGCATAAATGAAAGATCAAACATTTATTGCACATGAACACAGAGATTTGGTGACCCAAAAACCTTCCATATAGAAAGTAAAACTGGGGTGGGGATGATGCCCACAAAACTTCAATATTGTAGTATAAATTTGGTCTGTTAAGGCTTACAATGATCACTTATGGTGATCTGCCCTGTTAGGAGCAAGTAGGACTACTAGATCCACCTTGTTAGAGGATTTACAAACATACATTGAAGTATGCACTCTATTAGGAGATTTACAAAAAGACTGTTAAGTCTACCCTGTTAAAGGATTTATAAACTGATTCACCTATTAGGATGAAGTAGTGGATCTACTTACAACTATTTGCTAATAAGATCCCTTTTCTTTTTGCATTGATCACTTGATGTGATAGATATGACTTTTTTGCTCCTATGTTGACTTTGTTGTATTCCTTTTACTTTGCTGCTGATCTTCAATATCCTCTTTACATGCAAACATCAATCTCTTCCTTTATATCTTTTTCACACAACTCATATATATCATACTACAAATGATATCATACATTACATATATACCATTCCATTATTTACAACTCCAAGGTTGGCCAAAACATAAGTGAACAAAATATTACTGAGGTTGCCAAATAGTAAAAAACTTGAGTTCCTCAAGCTGACTCGGTGACCTTCTGATACTCGGCATCCACTACATTACTCGGCATGATCATGCACTTGCTAGAAGTAGAGGCTCGGTTCATACTAGCCACACAACACTACTTGGAACTCGGTAACCATTGGTGACTCAGTAGATATAGTGGCACTCCGTAGAAACTAACTTCTTTGTTTACCTTGCTTTGCTCAGTGAACACTAAGTTCTTCATTTACCTTGCTTTGCTCGGTGAACACTGAGTTCTTCATTTACCTTTCTTTGCTCGGTGAACACTGCTGAACTTCTCATTCACTCGGTATCCTCTAAAAGGCTCGGTGAGAACTATTTACTTGTTGAACTTATAAGGTAACCATTGAATGCTCGGTATACACTATAGACTAAGTGATGAGCTAGATAAGCATTCAGAATTGAATAAGTGTTTGCACTAATGACAAATATACTATAATTCCAACACTCTAGTTTTCTAGTCAACAAATCTGCATGGAAAGGGATTGGCTTTTAAACACTTCTTAATATTTTGGAGCTTGTGCAAATCTAGGTCTCTTTTTTTGTCAAGAGAATTTGGAGAGCATGGGAAGCTATCAAGCCTTGGCTTTGTTGTGCTTAAGATGACTTCAAAGATGAGTATTCGATGAATGAAAAAAAAATTGTTATCTCCTTTGTTTTCCATTCAAGGTTTGTCTCTTGCCAAGATTCAAGGTGCTAGTGCACTACTTTTTTTCAAACATGGCATCAAGACTCCCAAAGATCTCTTTTCCATGGTTACTATGAGTCTTAGATAATGGGAAAATCTAGTTTCATTTTATTTTTCTAGATCATCAGACTTTTGATTTACTGGTCTCTTCCTTACCTTCCCATATGCTTCACAAAATGGGTATCCATTCCATTAAGTTGTGGGGAAAGGACTAGAAGTGGTATCTATGTACTCTTTTGTTAATTACAAGCCCAAGATCCAAGATACCTTTCCCTAGTGTTGTACTTGCAAATGGTTGAGACTCTCAACTAGTGCTAACACCTCCAGTCCATAGAGAAAAATTGGAGATATAGGTTTAATACTATTTAGAAATCCATCACTAAGTTGAAGATTACACACATTTCCTAGTGTATCATCTTCTAAGGATTGCCTCTAGGTCCTCGAGTATAGAACATGGGTATTTCTAACTCGCATTTTCCTTTTTATTGGAAAAAAAGGCTTTCAGGATGGAAATTAATTTTACTCTTTGGAAGGATAGAAATTGTGGTTTTATTCACGCACAACTTTCTTGATATAAATGCATCTATGTATACTAAATTTTTGCATATGTAATAATGTGATGATGGAGATTCAGGTGCAAGATAGCAAGGTGGCTCTTAAGGTGGCCCACCTCTAGGAGCTTGTCAACCACTAGGAAATGTGACTTGTAGGGTCACCAAGGCACCTTTGAATTCTATTTTAGTGGATTACACTCCACCTTGTGGTCATCATTGGGGCAGTAGCTCCTCCGCCATGCATTTGCGAACATTATGTTCCTGGGCTCCCTGCTTCTCTCCTAGGAATGGTTGGGATGTCCATCGATGTCATTCTACCTCCCCACAGTAGGGCTCTAGTTGGTTCCTAATTGGTCCTTCTCCTGCTTATGCTACCTCTAGTTGGCTTGTTGTTGGCTTTGATCATAAATGTTCATTCCCCTATCTAGATTTTCCATTTTTGCCTCCCAAGGTAGAGGGAGAGAAAGAAAAAGAGAAAGATGATGATGTTGATGACAATGGACTCCTCTTGAGTCATCTTCCAACCCCACTAATATATGGCAATTTCATGATTGTCAAGATCCTTCTCCCTCAATTGGCACTACATTATCTGCCTAAGGACAACTTTTATGTTTTCTTTTATGAATAGTTATTTCATCTGACTCTATGTCCTATGAACTCTCATGGGGTGATGTTGTATCCTTCGACCCCTTCATTTCTAAATATTTAACTTTAATATTTAAAAAATTGAGAAGGGACTATTTGTCAAAAAAAAATTTGTACTAGTAGGGAAAGTTATTGAGGGCAACCATATATGTTTTGATTTTATAGATCTTGATCTAGCATGTCCTAAGCATGATTTTCAACTTCCAAACATAGAAGTAATAATGTATTGTATGGCTAGACATGAAATGTTATCCCTCATGGATGATTTGTTGAGATAAAATTTGATTGGTATTGTAGTAGACAATTGAAAAAAGCTAACATTTAATACACCTTGGAGTATGTTCTTTTATGATTTTATGCCTTCTAGCCTTAGGATGTTAAAGGTACCTATCAATGTGCAATGACTCTAGCATATAATGACCTTATGCATGTTATCATGGAGGACTATATAAATGAAAACTAAGGAAAATCTAAAACAAGAGAATCACATATCTTTGTTTTCGCCAAAATCTTTGATAGATCGAAGAAGTATAATGCACAACTAAATCTTAATAAATGTATTTTGGGCGTACATTTAAGAATGTTGCTAGGGTACACTATGTCTAAAAGAGGTATTAAGGTACACAAAGAAAGTGATAGATGTTTGGCATAAATATTATTGGTAATCTTAAGTTACAATACACAAAGATTTTAATATTTATTTGACAATAAATTAAATAAATGAAAATACAATCTCAAATCCCCTAATATAGTTTCTCTATAAATCCATCATTTTAACATGAGAATAATAGTGCATGCAATCGATACTCGTATTGAAAGCTCTATACTCAGGTTGAAGCTTAGATCCACCAAATGTGGGGAAGATATAGAGATCTATTGATGATTGTGCATTTTACAGAGAGATTGACTCCAAGACTTGGAAAAAATGGAGCCACTTATTTCTAGTATTGTAAGTTTACCCATGATAACATGCAAACCATGAGTTAACATCTAACGAAATACCAGTCAAGGGGCAACCATTTTATGCTCATAAGGATATCTTGTTTCATTTACAGAACATGAAAGCAGTAATTGTATTAAGACAACTTTATATTTAAGGCAATGATAATTTAACTGGACCAGTGACTATATTACAAGAATCCGCTTTAAATACTTTCAAGCCAATTTCATTTTATATCAAGTAGTGGAGGTGTACAGAACTCTTTTTGAACACCGAATTGATCTCTTCATTGGTGAGTAGAACATTGATGGTGTAAAGGTCTTACCTTATTTTGCTCCCAAGTGATGAGCAACTAAAAGATAAAAGATACAAACTATGCATTCATTTAAGAGAACCTTATTGTCAATGTGTGGTCTACGAGCAAGTGATTTACAGATGTGGGTCACATTAAGATAGTGATCAAATGTTCATGGTGACTCAAAAAACTTAAGGCGAGAATGGGGATACACCGGACTTGTCGATCTTTATATGAGCATGTGATACAAAGAGTAGCAAAGAAGATCAATTTATACAAGCAAAGAAAATTAAAAATTGAAATTAGTGGGATTGTATTCTTTCATTCTTACTTTAATAATTGTGTTAACAGATTTGGATAAGCGTTTGTTACCATTTAAAGGAATAACAATGGTATTCTCAGATTATTTCTAATTCCAGTTACAGTTTGTCGTTCTTTGGGGCTCTCCGTTTCAATCACCACATTTGTCCATGTATCTTTCTCCTCTCTTACTTCAATCTATCACTATTATTTCGAATTGCATTATGCTGTTTGCCTTACTTGGGGCTCCTATCGTTCACCCAATCTGTCTTTGTGTCTTTTTCTTGTATTTCTTCAATCGACCACAATTGTTTTGCTTAATTGTTGTAAACAATGATTTCCTAGTCAGCATTCTCCTGTGATTTGCAGATTTTCTTAAGAAAGTTATAACTGTAAAGTTGTTTGACCATCTCATATTCGCCTTACTAGCAACCGTTAGCCTTTCTTTTTACAAGCTGCAATGGCTTCTTTACCATGTACCCTTCAAAAAGCATCAATAAAGACCCCTAGGTCTTGCATTCCATTTTGAATTTATTATACTGTCTAGTTTTACATATAATTTTTAAATAAACATTCTAATATTAATAAACATATAAAAAAAATGATGATTTAATATTACCAGGATATTTTCATATGTATACTGAAACAAAATTTATTCGTAGAATTTTTTTTTTTTTTTTATCAAGTCATTAAAAATTAAAATATTATTGAAAGTATATATATAGTGAAACTAGTACCATCTTGCTTATGAATTGGATGGGTTGTTCTCTTGTATTATCTTGACAGTATTACATTTTATGTGATACTATTATTATCATTGAATTGTAAGTGAAAATTTCTCATTAGGGTGTATGGCTCTTTGTTTGAGCTTTCCTTCTGTGTTATCCATCTATCAAACCACATTTAGTGGGGGAAGTTTTTTAATGGCTCTGGCCAACTGTGACCCAGTAGTTGATACTAGTGTTCATGTTGCTTCTTTAGAAAGCCATGAACAAATGTTCTTGCAAGTTTGTCAAGAAGGTCTTTTACAAGGTAATTTTGATATTATTCTTCCTTTGGAAGAATTTGACTACACATGTGAATGGTTAGAACAACATACTTTGATAGGGTATTTTGTGGGTAGGACTCCTCCTGAAGCCATGCTATGAGAATGGGTTAACAAGAGTTGGACTCCTCATGGAGTCCACCTTGATGTTGTGCAAAATCTTACCAGAGGCTTTTTTTTATTCTACTTTGCTAACTTGTCCTAGGCTGATGCAATTTGTAGCATTGGCCCTTGGTCAGTTCATTCCTCCTTGTTTGTGTTCCAATGATGGTCGTAAGACTTTAGGATCTCTAACAAAAAAATGTTAGGGCACCTATTTGGGTTGAGTTCCTTGATCTTCCCTTGTCTTGTTGGTCATTTATTGAATCCATTGCCAACACTCTTGGCAAAGTTGTTACTAAGGAACATGAGAGGTTTTTTAATGCTCTCCCTCAAAGATACATTTATGTTGAGGTTGATCTCTCCAAAGATCTCAAGGATTCTGTAGAGATTCAATCTGGTTCCCACACCTTCTCCCGAAAGGTTCTCTATTTGAACTTTCCTAACACCTATTGTAGGTGTTAGTTGGTAGAACACAAGATTAGGGATTTCCCTTTGGCAACACCTAGAGTTAAAACACTACCCAAGGATGCTCCTACTAAACCAATGGAAAAAAAAAAAACAAAAGGAGGAATGGACTATTGTTGGGCCCAAAGGCAAGGCTTCCATGGCTCCCAATAAGATGTATGTTGTTCTAGTTTTTGTTCCTCCTATACAAACAGGCTCACAAACCTTAGCTATTGTAGGGTCAACAATAGTTTCACTAGAGTCAAATCATGTTGTTTCACATGTTTCATACCCTATTGTTTCATAGGGGATCACAATGGCTATGAGGGCTACCAGTCCTATAGTGGTTCACACTTTGCTTGTCATGTCTTCCATTATGACACACAATGTGTGGCATTCTTGTTGTCCTCTTGGGTGTGCTAAGAAACTAGAAGAGAAGTGGCAAGCTATTATACCAAGAGAGTTTCTTTCTGGTTTTACCCAGTTTCTACCTTTAAACAAAATTTAGCTACTCCTCTCTCAAGGACAAAGAAGATATGGATTAGTTTCAATGAATTTTTTTATCATAGAATGTATGAGGTCTCATTGACCTCTCCAAAAAGTACTATGTCAGGGATGCCAGTCATAGATTTGGCAATTTAGATTTTCTTTGTATGCAAGAGGTTAAAATCTTTGGTTTCATTCTTTCTTCTGCATGTCACGTTTCAATACAAAACTAACAAAGATGGTGTAGTTACTCTTTTGTCACCTCATATTCTTTCTATTATTACTTTGCATGGTTTTGACCCCATGCACGATTTTTTTTCATATTTCTTTCTATCAATGATCATTTTTTTGGTGTAGTTAATGTTTATGCTTCTAATGATCTTGTGGAAAGATCTCAACTTTGGTATTGGATGGGTGACAACTTGCCTCCAACTACTTAGGTGATGTGCAACGATTTTAATATGGCTAAACTTTCTTCTAACAAAGAAGGCATTTTTCATTTTCATTGGATAGTCAGGGAAAGGGAAGCGTGGCACTACATGCACAATAAATTGGGCCTATTTGATCCCAATACTAACCAGCACCAGCAGAGTGAGCTCTAACACACTTGGTCTAATTTTCAAGCTGGCTCTTACTACATACTAAAATATCTCAATCATGCTATGATTATTGCAAAATGATTTTTTTTCCTTTTTTGAGCATCGAGAGTTGCCTATCATTCCTCTAATGGATGTGACATTATCAAATTACTATCCCATGTATTTCTCTATATCTTGGAGTACTGTTGTCTAGTGAGCTGTCAGAATGCAGTTTTTCCTCAACATGTTAGTGTTGGCACATTCTTCCATTATTTATCACATTATACATTTATGGAATTTAGAACATGTCTTCACTCTCAAATTGACTGGATTGAATGGTGGAATGATGCTATCTCTAGAACTTCTTGATTTCTTTGCATCTTTGGAAGGTAGTTGGCAGTTTTCAAAAGAAGGTCTTATGAAGCCAATACCAAGGCCCTCAAGAAGGCTTCTGAAGCTCTTACGCTTAATCTATTTGATGTTGATTTACAAATCCAACTTGTCAAGCTTCCCCTTGATAAATAGATTATAGATAACTATGTTGCTCAAGTGGCCCAAATCAAAGCCCACCTCCATTAGGTGAAGGTTGGCAATACATATTCTAAAGAGTTTTTCTAGGCTCTTAGACCCTACCACACCAAAGTTGGGATTAAAAAGATTAAACAAGGCAATACTATTCTCTCCAATTCCCTGACATCCTAGAAGATTTTGTGCATCATTACAAAAATATTTCTACTTTGCAGGGAAATTCAGTTGCTCAAGAAAAAGTTCTCAGAAAGTGTATTTATGTTACTCCAAATAGCTTAGTGTTCAAGCAATGGGTTTTCTGTGAACAAATTCTCACTATCAAGGACCTATAATGGACACCCCTGGATGTCCCAAAAAACTAAACCAAATTGCTGAAAGGAATTATGTCAAACAGTTTGCATTCAACTTCTTATTTCTCTGTTTAATGTTTTAAACCCCTTATAACTCCGAAAACCAAACGTTTATTGTTTTTTGTGTTTCATGCATGGAATTGGTATCATACAACATAAACAAGAAAGAAACTACAATGATATGCAAAGTGGAAATGAACTGCTGCTAATAAAATGTTATTTTCAAAATTCATAAAACCAAATACATAGCAGATTTATCAACTCACTAATTACTTCAGCAGTATTGACATAATACTCTAGCCCATGCTTATGAACTTGCTGCTACAATACTTTGTCCTTCAATCAGTCCACTACCTTCATAATACCATTCCCTCCAAGTGGCATAAGCGTCGGACAAGTAGTGAAGAAGATACGAGTAAAATACCAAATCTGCCTGTAGCCAAAAATGCAACTAAACTGCCTGATAATGAAGCCAATAACAAAGAATTCCAAAGGCCAAACCCCAAGAAAATGACGTCTAGAATGTTACAAGAGAGGATAGACATCCTCAAATGCCAAGAACGGAGCTGCAACTCACACACCAATTTCTTCTCATATTCAACCTGTCTAATGAAGCCACAAATGCTTCCTTTTATTCTATTCCCACGGGTCTGCTCAACTCATATGGGCAATTTGGGATAAAATATGTGTAATATAAAACATATATTAAAATACCCTTTATGTCTCCCTTGGGTACACATCACCATAAAATAAATATTAAAGTAACACTTTAATATTTTACAATTAAATTAGACGTTACTTTAATAAAACTTCAGGCATTAAAATGTATTAGCAATCAAACTCCAAATCATGTGAGTGATAGCTCATCGGAAAGCTCTCACCAAGGAGTATCAAATCCAATCACCAAAATTGACCTGCACTGTGTCCTGCCGACTTACTAAAAATAGTAAGTATGCCTGAAACTGAGTAAATCAACTTCGTTTTTGCCCAAACTGGAAATGACTAGGCCAAAACACTCCAAGATCCCATTAAACCCTTCGTTAGCCCTCAGGACCATGTAGAACAAGGCTAATGCACACACACTTGGTCAACTACTAAAATGGGTACATTACAGTTCACCCCCCTTGAAATTGCTTGTCCTCAAGCAATCTCAGTCCAGCCTACTGAATAACCTGCTCACTCTCCTATGTAGAATCTTCCTCCGGCATGTCTTTCCATCTAACCAAATACTCCTTCACTATCCTGTTTCTAAGCTTCCTCTCTCTGGTATCCAGAATAGCCTTAGGTACTAGCACAAGCTTCCCCTCCTCATCCAAAGGGGGTAAATCTGCAAAAGGCACTACACTCTAACCAATGGCTTTCTTAAGCCTAGACACATGAAACACATTGTGCACTCGATTGCCCTCTGGAAGCTCAAGCTCATAGGCGACTTTGCCCACTTTGCGAATCACCCTGTAGGGACCATAAAATCTAGGTTTCAACTTTTCAGCTCCCCTCTTCTTGAGCGATGACTGTCTATATGGTTGTAGCCTCAAGTAAACCATATCCCCTACCTCGAAGCTACACTCTATTCGGTGCTGATCAACATACAATTTCTGTTGATTCTGAGCTTGTTGTATATTCTCTTTGAGCACTTTCAGGATGTCCTGACTATCTTGCAATAAGTTTTTGGCTTTGGGCACTCTATTGTCCCCCAAAACTAAATCCATGAAGCTAGGTGCTTCATAACCATAGAGTTCCATGAAAGGAGTCATCTTGATGGACATATGATAAGTGGTGTTATAACAATACTCTCCCATATGCAACCATCTGATCCAAGCCTTTTGTTGTGTAGTTACATAGTTCCTCAAATATCCTTCCACCCATTTATTTACAATCTCTGTTTGCCCATCTATTTGTAGATGGTAACTAGTGCTAGGTGTAAGATCTATACCACACAACCTAAACAACTCTTGCCAAAAAACACTCATAAACTTAATATCTCGGTCGCTGACAATGAATCTGGGTAGCCCATGTAACCTGAATATCTCTTTAAAGAAAAGATCTGCCACTTTTGATGCTGTGTAAGTGGACGGAATAGCAAAGAAGTGAGCAAACTTTGTCAAGCGGTCCACCACCACATAGATGCAATCCCTTCCTTGCACTCGTGGTAAACTAGTGATGAAGTCCATCGAAATACTTTCCCATTTCCTATCAGGAATGGACAAGGGTTGTAATAAACCTGCAGGAAATGTGTGCTCTCCCTTATTCTGTTGACAAACCACACACTCCCTGACATACCTCTGAACATCATCCTTCAGCCCTTTCCATGAAAACTGCTCTCGGATCTGCCTGTAGGTCTTGAAGACCCCCGGATGTCCAGCTGTGGGTGCATCATGAAATGCCTTCAGTATCACCTCTCTCAAATGTGATGACGGAATCAAATAAACCCTGTCTTGAACTCTGATCAATCCATCTATCACCTCATAGTGATCATCCTGTATGGTACCTGAAATCAATCCAGAAGCCCAAGCATCTCTGACATACTCTGCTATAATCCGATCTCTCCGATCTCTTGAAATCTCTGCCAGAGCACATAAGTGAGGTCTCCGAGATAAGGCATCAGCCACTACATTTTTTTTACCTTTGACAAACTCTATGTCAAAGTCATAAGCCTGCAATTTAGTCACCCATTTTTGTTGCCGGTCATTAAGATCACGCTGACTCATGAAGTATTTAATACTGTTGTGATCAGTCTTGATCACAAAATGTCCACCTACCAAATATGATCAAAATTTGGCCAATGCATGCATTATGGCCAACATCTCCTGGTCATAGACAGAATAACTTTTCTCAACTCCTCGGAGCTTCCTACTCTCGAATGCAATGGGATGCTTCTCCTACATCAATATTGCTCCAATCTCATCACCTGATGCATCACAATGAAGCTCAAAAGGCTTCGTGAAATTCGGTAGAGCTAGAACTGGACATGAAGACATTACCTACTTGAAATGCTCAAAACACCTCTGTGCTGCCCCTGTCCACATGAAGGCTCCTTTCTTGGTAAGATCTGTCAAGGGTGTAGCAATCTGTGAGAATCCCTTAAAAAACCTCCTATAAAAACCACATAAACCAAAGAATCCCTTAAGCTGTGTAAGGTTTTTGGAAGTAGGCCACTCTGCAATAGCTCTAATCTTTTCGGGATCAACCTGAACGCCATCTGCACTAATGATATGCCCCAGGTAAAGGATCTCAATCATGCCAAACTCACATTTAGATTCCTTGGAATACAATGACTCTCTCTCCAGAATAGATAACACCTCCTCCAGATGATGTAAGTGCTCCTCCCAGCTCTTACTGAAGACCAAGATGTCATCAAAGAAGATCAAGACAAATCTCCTCAACTTCTTCCTGAATACCTGGTTCATACAACTTTGAAATGTAGCAGGTGCATTGGTTAGACCAAATGGCATAACCATGAACTCAAAGTGGCCATACTGACATCAGAAGGCTATTTTCTCAATGTCCTTTGCTCTTATCCTGATCTGATGGTATCTGAATCGCAAATCAATTTTGGTGAAGAAGCATGCCCCATGCAACTCATCAATTAGCTCATCAATCCTAGGAATGGGATACCTATTTTTAATTGTTTTCTTATTCAGTGCCCTGTAATTGATGCACATGCGCATCGTCCCATCCTTCTTCTTTTCCAATACTACTGCTGAAGCAAAGGGGCTCTTACTGGGCCAGATATGCCCCATCTCCAACAAATCCTTAATCGCCTTCTCTATCTCATCCTTGTGTTTCTTAGGATGACAATAGGGAGTAATCATAACTAGTTTGGCTCCCTCCTCGAGCTCAATAACATGTTCCATCTCTCTGTTAGGAGGAACCCCATGAGGAATATCACTAAATACTTTAGCGTTTCTATCAAGTATCTTCTGGACATCTAGTGGATGACTCTTTTCTTGTGGCTCTGGTGAAGTTGGCATAATGTGGCACTCTGCCGCCCACTCTATGTCATCATGACGAAAAAGTCTTTGCATTCTCCTCAATGACACTACTCTGCAACCTCCATCTGAAAGCCCTCTAAGTACCATAGTTTTTCCCTCATGCTGGAAGCTCATCTCCAATTTCGCTAGATTGAGTGTAAACTCAACTAGTGAAGCCATTCATGTCATGCCAAGGATGACATCATAATCTCCCATGTCCACAACATAGAACTCATCCTCCAACTCGTAGCCATCTCCAAACCTGATGCGAAGATTAGATATCTTTCGAGTGCATAATAACTTATCACCATTAGCCACCATGACTCTAAACCCATCATGCTCCTCTGTCTGTAACCCTCTCCTGGCTACCAACTGTGCATCTATGAAGTTATGTGTAGCCCCAGTGTCAATAAGAGATATCACTTTCTACCCCTGGATAGTACCCCTGACCTTAAATGTGATTTCCTTTTGGGCCCCTGTCAAGCGTGCCAACGATCTATCATCCTTAGGAATGTTTCTCTCCTCTATAGTGTTACCCTCATCTGAATTGGAGTGCTGATCCTCCCCTTCTGACTCTGACTCTTCTGCTAAAAAAAACTCGATTTGATTTGCCTTAGCCTTGAGAGAACATTTATGAGATAAGTCCCAAGGCTCTCTACAATGGAATCACAGCTTCTTCTTTCGAAGTTCATTCAAGGTTTCATGTCTAGTCCTTTTGATCCTTCTTTGGGTTTGCTATACTCTTTCTGAAATGATTTTTTGTCTTTGTCCTTGCGGTAGGAAGAATCTGTTGAATGGTTTTTTCCTTTGTATACCGAAGGGGCTAAATCTCGTGCCTTTTTAGTTACTTCAGCTAATGTGAGTGGATAGTGACCCTTCACCCAACCTCGTAATGGATCAGCAAGACCATCACAAAATAACACCACCAATCTCCTAGGAGAGATATCAGTAACAAGTACAGACAAGCGCTGAAAATCAGCAATGTAAGCATCCACAGAACCTAACTGTTTTAACTGTGCTAGCTCCTTGAAATGTAACTCGGGATCCTTAGTGTCAAATCTCCCAATCAATGTTTTAGTGAATTCCTCATAAGATGTAATCTGATTATGCCCCAAAGTCACCATGCCATGATGCCACCATTCATGTGCAATGCCATCCAAGTGCATAGCCGCATACTTGATAGCCTCCTCCTCTGGCATAGGATTTAGCTGCAAGTATGTATCTACCTTTTGCACCCAAGCTCATGCAGTCATCTTCCCTGAAACATCATAATAAGGTAAAGAAAGTTTTCCAACTTTCTTCCTCAGCTCAAAGTTTTGATTCCTCCCTCCTGCTTTAGGCATGTGTCTCATCCTCAAGTCCATATAATCTCTAAGAGAAATATCTGCCTGAAACTCTGGTCCACTAGCCTCCTAGTCCCTCTTGAACTGATCCTGTAACTCAGTAATCTGTGGTTCGTTTACTGGTTGAACTAGATCTCTAGGTGGGAAAGTGGGTAGAAGAGGTCTCGAGCTCGCAGTCCGTGCTAGGCGTGCAACGTGTCTAAAGTTATCAACCTCATTCCCATTGTTGCTGTGTCCATTATTACCATTAATGTTATTCTGAGGACCATTGTTGTTGCCTTGGCCTTCATGGTTATTGTTTCCCCCATTGTTATTGTTTCCCTCATTGTTATTGTTTCTGTTGTTGGCATCACCTGGATTAATATTGACACCCATCTGTCTAGCCATAAGCTGCAACATCATGTCCATTCGCCTATTCTGGTCCTGCTACATACACTGCCCCTGCTCTAATGTATCCAGTAACTGTCGAAATAGTACCTCCCCCTAATCTAGACTAGCATTTTTGCCTCCACCTAATCCTGTATTCCTGTCATCTCGATTACCCATATTATTGTCTTGATCACAGAATATCTCCTCTGTGTCTGTATGGTTGGATTCAATGTCCCCCTGCACAGATGTACTAGACTGTTTGCTTTGCAAGTCTGAAATCCTATTTTGTCTTGCTCTGGTATCACGAAAATTATAAGACCCCTGTCACATGCTCAAACATAAATGCTTAGCCTGTGTTTTTTATTTATTTTTGATTTTAGTGGTTTGACATTTCGTCAAACACTTTTTCCCTCTATCCAGCTGTTCCAAATTCCCTATAAGACCTCCACAGGGTGGCAGGACTTATAGCTCTGATATCACTGTAATCGACACCCCTGGATGTCCCAAAAAACTAAACCAAATTGCTGAAAGGAATTATGTCAAACAGTTTGCATTCAACTTCTTATTTCTCCGTTTAATGTTTTAAACCCCTTATAACTCCGAAAATTAAATGTTTATTGTTTGTTGTGTTTCGTGCATGGAATTGGTATCATACAACATAAACAAGAAAGAAACTACAATGATATGCAAAGTGGAAATGAACTGCTACTAATAAAATGTTATTTTCAAAATTCATAAAACCAAATACATAGCAGATTTATCAACTCACTAATTACTTCAGCAGTATTGACATAATACTCCAGCCCATGCTTACAAACTTGCTGCTACAATACTTTGTCCTTCAATCAGTCCACTACCTTCATAATACCATTCCCTCCAAGCGGCATAAGCGTCGGACAAGTAGTGAAGAAGATACGAGCAAAATGCCAAATCTGCCTGTAGCCGAAAATGCAACTAAACTGCCTGATAATGAAGCCAATAATAAAGAATTCGAAAGGCCAAACCCCAAGGGAATGACGTCTAGAATGTTACAAGAGAGGATAGACGTCCTCAAATGCCAAGAACCGAGCTGCAACTCACACACCAATTTCTTCTCATATTCAACCTGTCTAATGAAGCCACAAATGCTTCCTTTTATTCTATTCCCACGGGTCCGCTCAACTCATATGGGCAATGTGGGATAAAAGATGTGTAATATAAAACATATATTAAAATACCCCTTATGTCTCCCTTGGGTACACATCACCATAAAATAAATATTAAAGTAACACTTTAATATTTTACAATTAAATTAGACGTTACTTTAATAAAACTTCAGGCATTAAAATGTATTAGCAATCAGACTCTGAATAATGCGAGTGATAGCTCATCGGAAAGCTCTCACCGAGGAGTATCGAATCCAATCACCAAAATTGACCTGCACTGTGTCCTGCCGACTTACTAAAAATAGTAAGTATGCTTGAAACTGAGTAAATCAACTTTGTTTTGGCCCAAACTAGAAATGACTAGGCCAAAACACTCCAAGATCCCATTAAACGCTTCGTTAGCCCTCGTGACCATGTAGAACAAGGCTAATGCACACACACTTGGTCAATTGCTAAAATGGGGACATTACAAGACCTCAAAGAGGCTTTCTTTCTTATGGTAGATGACAAGTCCCCTAGGTGTGATGGGTTCCCTTGTAAATTTTACAAACACCTTTGGGAGTCTATTGGTCAAAACCTACACAAAGTCTATCTGGAAGCTTACCATACTAAGATCCTAGGAGCCACTATTAACAAAGGAAACATTAAATTCATATCTAAAGCTGGTGACCCTAAGGATATTTGTAACTAGCAGCCCATCACCTTACTAAAAGGTGTTATCTCTTAAGGTTAGAGATCTCCTTCCTTTAATTGTGTGGCTAGAGAAAACTAGTTTTATTAAATCTAGGTATATTCTTGACACCATCATTACTATTTAGGAAGACATGGAATGAGCTCACAAATCTAATCAATAGATTTATTTTTTTGAAAATTGATTCTACCAAAGCTTATGATCGCATTGAATGACCTTTTATTTTGGCTATGCTTCAGGCTTTGGGTTCAGCCCTAACTTTATTTAGTTTGTGGAAATGCTCTTTAGAGATGCTAATTCTTGTATTACCATTAACAATTCTCAATCTGAAGCCTTTGGGCTCTTTGGATCCATCTGGTAGGGTTGCTCTCTAGCTTTAGCTTTGTATATTCTTACTATTGAAGGGTTTGGTTACTTACTGGCCCACTTTGTTTCCTCTAGTTTGGTTTATGGCATTTCCTTTCCCAAATATTCTTCCCAACTTGTTAATGGGCACTTTGCTGATGATTCTTTTCTCACTCTTTTGGAGGACAACGAGAACATTGCTAATGCCTTGCAATGCTTGGACACCTTTTTTCAAGCTTTTGGTTCATCTAGTCAATGACACAAGACACTCTATTATAGGAAATCTTTTCTTCCAGCCGCACCCTAGTTTGCTCAATTAGAGTGGAAATGGGTCACTTACAAGGATATTTTCTACTTTTTGTGCATTCCCTTTTCTTCCCAAGCCCTACCGGTGGACTCATGGAATGATGTGCTCATTTAAATTGAAAAAAAGCTTTACTACTGGCTTACTAAGCCCCTTTCTCTTGCATGGAAATTCTAGATTTGCTCAAAGGTGTTGGTGCCTACTCATGTTTATAACTCCTCATGTTGGGATCCTTCCAAAGCCTCTTACCTTGAGTTGGAACGCTTACTCTGTGACTTTTTTTTGGCATTTATTTTAGATCACCATGGCTTTCACTGAGTTTCCCAGGATTTTTGTTGTCTCTCCAAAGAGTTTGGTGGTATTGGCCTTCTTTCCACCTAGAAATAAGGGCTCACGCTCTATGCTAAGTTTGTTTGATACTACATCACTTTTGGATTACCTGTCAATAGGTCTACATGGAAAGGGATTGGCTTTCAAACCCTTCTAGTCATGCGGGAATCTATTCACATCTAGGGCTCTTTTTCTATCAAGAGCATATTGAAGGCTTGGGAAGCTATCAAGCCTTAGCTTCATTGGGCTAGTGATGGGTTTCATGATGAGATTTCTTTGAATTAGAAGAACCCTTGGTGGTTCCCACTATTTTCCATTTAGGGCATTCCTCTGACCAAGACTCAAGGGTCAAGTGCTTTGCATTTTTCAAAAGTGGCATGCAGACTCATAAAGACCTCTTTTCTAGGGTCTCTATGAGTCCCAAATCTTTGGTGTCCTTTTTATGGGAAACTAGAATCATTTCTACATATTTTTTGGTTCTGTAGGCATGCTCAAAATTACTAGCATTTCATACATGACTTCTTTAAGCCTTTTAGGCCAAAACCTTTTTCATAGCATATGGTTGTGTTGGGTGATTCCCCTAGGATCCCTAGGAAATTTACCCAGATCTAGAATACCTTTAGGATAGAGAATTTGTTTACTGTATGGAAGGGTAGGAATGTTGTTCTTTTCACTCACAATGTTCTTGATATCAATGTTTCTATGTACACTAAAGTATGCATTTGTAATAATGTCATGATTCAAATTCAGGTTTAGGCTAACAAAGTCGCTCTAGAGGTGGCCCACCTTCAGGAGTTACTCAATCATTAGGGTAATGCACCCTGTACAGTTGTCAGAGTGCCTCTCGATGCCTTGGCTGCCCATACTCTACTTTGGGGTCGCCATCAGGGGTGCAACTCCTCTGCTTGCCACTTGCACATGCCACACTCACAGCCTCCCTATCATTGCTCTCCTAGTGGTGGTGATGGTGGTTGTTAGTGTCGTCACTCAGTTTCTCTCCTTCAACATGCTTCTGGCTATTCCTTAGGTCTAGTGGCTTCCCCTCTCAGTGCTCCTCCTATTGCTTCTAGCAAGTGGCCTTTCCACCTGAATTTGGCTATCCCCAAGGTTCCTGATGATGTTGTTGATGGTTGGATTGTTCCTAGTCCACCTACTAACCCTAGGGATGACTAGGACTTTAATGATCAAAATGAACCACCCCTCTTAGCTAGCACTGCTTTTGTGGCATGAGGGGGTGCTTAACTATTTTTGTGATGGATAGTTGTTGATTCTGGCTACAATCATGTGAAGTCTCGTGGGGTGATCTTGTATTTCCTAGCCCCTTTTTTGTGAATTTTTTTAGGAATATTAATTTATTAATAGAAAATGACTATTAATCAAGAAATAGTTATTAGATTTTTTCTCTTAAAAGTTTAGTGAAAAACCATATATTAAGCTATTGTTTAGTCCTCATTTTCAATTATCTATTTATAAATTATAAACATTTCCTCTTTAACAAATCTTTGATTTTGTTTTCCTCGCCAATGAAATGATTTTTCATTAAATTGTTCATATATATGTGATATCTGTTGATTTAGTCAAGAATACATATATTTGATATATGTTCATATTTATTTTAAACTGTTTATTTTATTTATTTCTTCATTTCTATAATTCATTGAAAAATTAATTTGAAATATATATTTATCTAAAGAATTCTTTCTAATTAATTTAGTTATGATGGATTTTTATTTTATTTTAGAAATAAAAGATAAATTCATATAAAACTGTTACACTATCAATTCTCTGTAAGTAACATTAATTAATCGGCATCTAACATAGGTGTCTTTATCATTCACTAATCATATTTACATTTCAGGCATAAGTGTACACATTTTGCTAATGTTTGCCTCTTATTTTCTAATTAGAATCATAACAATGTCCTAGTTCTACTAACCCATCTGATTGCTCGAATGAGAACAACAAAGAGGATGGGGATGCATATACATAAATACATAGAAAGCCAACTTTCAGGTGTCTTTAGCAGTTGAAGAAGAGAAATCTGTAGTAGGGACTATTTCTTCAAATACTGGTAGCCGTCGATATTTTTTACGACATAGGTTCACCTGAATGTCTGTTCTAGCTTCCCAATCAATCATATCTATTGCATCGTCACCACTCAATAAATCTACCAAATAAGTTGACGCTGAGAGTGATCCATTCTTGTTGTTGTTTGAATATTGTTTCTCTCTATCATTCAGAGAAGTAGATTCTATTTCATTACTATTATGATTATATAGAGTTGATAACGATCTCTTTGAACTTCCTTCATGCTTTTCAGAATCTTGAATCTCCTGCAATAATAGCTTTGCTCGCTCCAATGATTTGATGTCTTTTTCATGCAAGGCACAAATATTTTCTAATACTTTTGTGGCCTCCTTGGCCTTGCCTTGTCTCGTCAGACACACGCCTAAATTGCATGCTTTATTGGCATCCTCTGCAAAATATAATGCCTTCCTGCACATAATTTTGTTTATAAATTCTAATCCTTCAAACCAATTTAGACAATGCGTAATCAATATGTTTGTAATCAACAAAGGAAATACAATCCCATATGAATGAATGGTAAATTAACAATACTACATCAATTATTTAAGCCCTTCTTTTGAAGTATTATAGAAAAACAAATCAGCAATATATGTAATTAATATCTAAAATTACCTATAAGCAACTTCAGCGGCAACATAATAGTGTTTTTCCATATATGCCCAGCCTAAATTGCTCTGTCAATACAATCTATAGAATCACTTGCCACTGTTTACCCAATACAAATCACTACAAATATAATATCTAAAATATGAATTGAGCATAGTGTTCACATACCAAAAGTCGGCTGGTCTCTTCTTTAATAGAGAGTTGAAATTTCTTCCCATGGGAGCGTGCAGTCTTAGTGGGGTTGCCATTAAATGCAATTCCATGTTGAATGAGGCGCAACTTCTCTTTGAGCAACACAATTTGCTCATCCACTCTTCCACATTTCTACAATATACATAAAAGTAGAGTTTTATATTTAAATACATTTAAAATAGTGTCTTTTTAATTCGATTATCATTTGATATGGATGCACGACTCATTTTTAAAGAACATTCAACAATTTAATTTAAATTTTTTTTTTTAATCTTAATTATATATACATAAAATAAATGCATAGATCTATTACAAAGCTCTTTTCTCAAACAAAATTCAATAATTCAATCTAAAAGACACAATCCTAATTATAAATATTTAATATGGATGGGTAAGTCTATTCTAATAGTTCTTTTGTAAAAGAGTATTCTAATAGTTCTTTTTGTAAAAGAGCATTCAATGCCTTATTCCAGGCAAAACATAAGTCCAATTGTATATAAACAATTGGACGGCTTAAACATCACACACTAAGACTTGATTACTATTTGATAGATGCATTGAATCTATTCCAATATCTCTTTTTTTCAGGAACATTCATACATTCAATCAACAAAACAAAATGACAATCTCAATAATGATATCAAAATCCTAAAATTATATGATGTAAATGGAACAGATTTTCAAAAAGAATAAATATTCAGTTGTGTCAGATTCCCATAAAAAAATAACAAAACAAGTTCAACAGGTGCTTCATAAATATACTACTAATTTTAAGATTCACAATTGCATGTAATTTTAAGATGACGGTAAATTCCAAATTAATTCCCTATGTCAATGGGCTCTTGATCTACTACTGAAGTTGAAAGGTTCTTAAAGAGTCCACCAGGACTCAAGTCTTGCACCCCTTAGTCTTTGGCTCTTACAATTAATTCTATAAGATTTCTAAAATCTATAATTTATTTAGTAGTGTCTTTGAATTAAAATTTTGTGAAGTTTTTATAACATTCAAAATCCAATACAAAATGAGAACTACAATCTAAAAAAAGCATACACAATCTTATCCAAAAATTCTATCAAATCAGATGAAGAAAACAAGTTCAACAAGTGCTTCATAAATATACTACTAATTTTTAGATTCACAATTGCATATAATTTTAAGATGACTGTAAATTTCAAATTAATTCCATATGTCAATGGGTCCTTGATCTACTAGTGAAGTCGAAAGGTTCTTAAAGATTCCACCAGGACTCAAGTCTTGCACTCCTTAATCCTTGACTCTTACAATTAATTTTATAAGATTCCTAAAATCTATAATTTATTTAGTAGTGTCTTTGAATTAAAATTGTGTGAGATTTTTATAACATTCAAAATCTAATACAAAATTAGAACTACAATCTAAGACAAGCATACAAAATCTTATCCAAAAACCCTATCAAATAAACAAACTTTTGTATTAAGTTTTTATCAACATTCAAAATCTAATATGAAATGAGAACTACAATCTGAAACAAGCATACACAATCTTAATCCAAAAGCACTATCAATTAACAAACTTTTGAATGAGTCTCTTCGTCTAAACTCAGAATGACAAAATTGCATATTCTAAATTAGTCTATTAGAACCAGATTTCTTCCTTTCATGATTAAATTAGTTTGATCAGAACCACACATCATGCAACGTTCCCACATGATTCAAACTCTTTAACTAGCTATACCCACAAACAGTTTCTTAAAGCTAATCACAAATTTGAAACTTCATGTATCTACATAGGAATTTCATAACATCTGATTGGATGTAGTATGTGCATACCTTATAAAGTTCAAAAAGAACGTTATCAATTGATTCCTGAGCTTGCAGAGAGCAGAGGTGTCTGAAAGATTTGATGGCTTCAATGCCTTCGTCTGCCCTTCCAAGCTGCTTCATCACAATGGCCATGTCCTTCAAAGCGCTCTCTACGCGATCTCCTGCATTTATGGCCGCCCAAAACAGCGATATAGCCGCCTCCGGATTCTTCTCTACAAGCTGAGAAATCCCTAACATTTAATCAATGAAATTTCTTATATGAAGTGTGGTCAAAATAAGCAATAATGGTATTATAGAAAGTTTACCTGAACCTGTTTGGCTCTGACGTAGGGCGTGTCCCCAGTTGGAACCTTTTGCTTAGCATCCAACCCCTTCATCTGTCCTGAACTGCTTTCTCTACCTGCCATTTCTATTACACCATGATATACATAGATTTCACCTCAATATATATAGGAGAATATTTACCAAATACAACTCAATATGGGCCTTTGAAATTGTAATCTATCACAAGTATGAAGATAAATCTTTGAACAAATGGCAGCCGACTAGAAAAGGGTGTGTCCAAATTCAAGAATCCAAAAGAACCCAGATATCCAGGGCTCAGTTCTGATCATCTTGTGTGAGATGTCGTTACTTCCCAGTGCAATGAAAGTTTAACGGGATAGAGAGGAGATGCAATGAATCTGGACGGTAATGAGGCCGCATACGTTTGGTGCGGAGTGTACTTGCCTCAATCATATTATAAAGACGTTTTGTGGGGCACAGATTCATTCCAGAGTTATTGGACTGCATTCACAGTGTTGCGTATGTCAGCTATTTAAGCCTGTTTAGGAAGTTTTCATGAGTACTTATAGTAAGCTCTGTCAATGGATCAATCAGTGGTTTGTTTTACGAATATGGATTTGCAAAAGTAAACTGCAATTATCGTTAACCTCGGGGAATCTGGTCCCACACGGCTTATGAGAGTTGTACAACTTCTAATAAACTCTAGAATAATGACTTATGGGGTATTGGCATTTTTACTCAACTTTGTTTTTAAATATTACTAGCATATCTAAAAATTAAATTTAATAAATGTTGTATTCAAATGAACAAAAAAAAATTTATGAATAAATTCTTCTATTTATTTTTATATATACTATTCTTTAATATTAATACATAGAAATCTTAAATCTATCCAAAAATAAAAATAAAAAAGCATAGAAATCTTAAATTTTAAAATTCTTCCTTAATTTTATAAGATTGGAAAATCGCAAGAAATCAAATTTAGACAATGATTTACTTCATCACATCCAAACATGAAATATACAAATTAAAGAAAGATTATATTGTATAAAAACCATAGCAATAAAAAAAATCATATTCTATTGAAAAAAAAATTAAATTAAAAAAAATCATAGCAATAAAATAAACAATGGTAATAAATGTTTTGAATTTATTTTTATTGTATGCTCTAATTCGTAGCATAATCATAAGAAGATTGTAAACCATATTTTGGAAAGTAGAACAAATCTACCTTACACTGAGGAGGAATTGGTTGTAAATATAAAAAGCACTAGTTCACATTGAGTTAAACTATCCATTGCATGCGACTTTCAAGATTTTAATTATATTTAATCTATGTAACTATTAACATTCTATTTTATTTCTCTGACAAGTAAATGACCGTCAATTTTTGAAAAAAGTGAAAAATATTTACATTGAAGATTGCTACAACTGTAGAAAGCCTCTTGGCTTAATAATTGTAATTAAAAATTACTAAGTACATTATAGTGCAAATTTAGGGATGTGTGGGATCAAAAAAATTCAAAAGCATGGAAATCGTATTTAAAGTTTTCCTTATAATGAAAAGTGGGTTGTTAGGATTGATGGGTTAATTAAAATTTTTTAACATTGGTTAATTTAAAAGAAATTGTATCCTTCCTTGCTATAATTTTAACAATGTTATTCATGAGGCCTCTTTAAATGTGATTGACTATGATCAAATTGTTACAAAAAATAAGTTGTTACAATTGATGGGTTGATTATGAAATCTAAACATTTAATAGGGAAAGGGTCACACACATTTCTTGCTAGATTTCTAATAACATGTTATTCATTGGGTTTCTTCAACTATGATTCACTATAAGTACAATGTATTATATTCAACAATTAGTGCATTAATGACATATTCATGTGTGAATTTTTGGAAATATAAGAGGAGTAACTAAGAGGGGAGGGGTGAATTACTTACTACTAAAATAAATCTTAGATCCCTTAGATGTCAAGTAAAATCCAGAATGGTAAAATTGATTACGGCTGATACTTGGTAAGCATATAAAAATTGTTGTAACTCGATAAATGTAGAGTTTGATTAACTTTACCAAATCTTGAGATGTTATCAACAATTTATTTTGCAAGCATGAAAGAAATAACATGAATAGATATGACACTAGGATTTAACGTGGAAACCCAATTTGGGAAAAACCACCAAATGCAACTAGTTATTGTTTTTCACTCTTCTGAAGTGAGCCCTATTAGGAGCCAACCCTAGTAAAGGTTACAAAACATAGTGTTAGGTGTGACCCTATTAAAGGATTTAATCACCCTGTTAGTAGTGCCTCTGCAAGAGGTCTTGAAACAATTCAAAGGAATTGCCACCTTGTTAAAGGATTTACAAATAGTTGTTAAACCAACTCTGTTAAGAGATTTAAGATCACTGCTACAATGGTTAGAGAGTAACAATGAAATGACCTAATTATGATGCAACTGAATTGCTAATTATAGATCTTTGTTCTAGCTTTATACTTGATCATTCCTAGTCAAATAATACTTTTCTGCTTCACAAGGATACCTGCTTATCCTTCAAGTTCACTTCCTCTTTATTTTTCTCTTTCAATTCTTGCATACACCACATGCTTTGAAATCACAACTTGACCTTTTACTTATACCTTTTAGATTGTCAAGTCGGCTCAAATATAAATTAGAATAACTAATATTCATTACCATAGAACTGGCTAAAATTAATAGGTAAAATAATTAAGCTTTACATGCCAAAATAAGAAAATCCTTTGGTAGCCGACCCAGCTTAGTAGAAACTAATTCTAGTGCGATTTCTTGTGTTAACCAACAGAAGCTCAATTAACATTGTGAACATAAAAAAATTTGTTTGTTAATCGGGCGAACTCAGTTAATACTAGCACTATTCAACTTTCCCTTTGTTAATTGAGTGTTCTCGATTAACACTCTTTTCTGCATAACTTCCTTCGATGCTCAAGTGAGCTTGGTAGATACTGTCTTTTATACATAGTAGACTCAATAACACTTGGTAGACTAGGAAAACTGTCTTCATTGACTAAGAGAGCTCAACATGCACAGACTTCCAACTAATATGAGATTTGTGTAACATCAAAGATAACACATAATTAATCAATTGTATCCAACAATCTCCCTTTTTGGCATTGATGGTGACACAACATGTCATATTAGCATAATGAAATTTTGAGAACAAGAATTTGTCTGTCAAAAAGTTTCACCCTCTTTGATTTTTCATAAAATAACTTCTCCTATAGTATTCTCCCTCTGTGAAGGAACTACTTAACTTCTACCTCAAATGAATTTTAGAAAAATATAACAATAAAATTCTCCCTCTTTGACAACACATGCCAAAGAAAATTTTGATTAGTGCCAATGTACGTTGAGTACAAATTCATCTGCAATATGTCCTTGTCAATACTGCATCAACTGATTGATCTTCAACTTAGTTTCTGTTGATGCACCACTAAACTTTATTTAGTGAGCTTCAGATAGGGGGATGGCCCCTAGCTTACCTCTTAGATACAAAAATGCATCCTTAGGTAATGGCTTTGTGAATATATCTACAATTTTTTCTTTTGTATGCACATATTCCAATCTAATTTCTTTGTCCTGAACTAATTCTCTTACAATGTGATATTTTATAGCAATGTGCTTTGTTTTGAAATGCATCACTAGATTCTTTGATATGTTGATTGCACTGGTGTTATCACAATACATGACTATTGGTTCTTTGATTTCAACCTTCATTCCTTCCAACAATTGTTTGAACTAAACAATGTTATAGCAATTTACTGTTGTAGCCACATATTCTACTTTTGCTATGGATTAGGATGTGTAGTTTTGTTTCTTGTTTGTCCAAGATACCAACCTTTTACCAAGAAAGAATAGTCCACCACTAGTGCTTTTCTTGTCATCAATATTTCATGCCCAATCTGCATCAATAAATACTTTTAGGTCAAGGTTGCCTCCAAGTTTGTACCATAAGCCATAGTCTTCAGTACCTTTCAGATATCTTAAGATTCTTTTTATTGCCATCATGTGGTCTTATGTGGGTTTAGTTGAGAATCTTGCCAGTATCACAACTGCTAAGGCAATATCAGGCCTCATATTTACTACATACTAAAATTTCCCAATCGTTGATATGTATAAGGTCTTATCTACTTCTTTGGAATCATCATCTTTTGTAAGCTTAAGTCTAGTAGACATGGGGGTTCCAACTAGTCTTGAGTTATCTATTCCAAACTTCTTGTGTATCTCTTTAATGTACTTAGATTGAGTGATATAAATACCATTTCTATTCTACTATATCTGCAGTCCAACAAAGACTTTTATTTTACCAAACATGGACATCTAAAATTCTTTATTCATTTGTTCTAAAAATGCTTTGCATAAGTCATCATTTTCTATAAATAGAGTATCATCAACAAATATTTCTGCCAACACAATCGTCTTGTCTGGTCCTTCCTTGATATACAAGCTATAGTTATCATTTTTTCTTTGAAAACCAATTTATATCAAATAGTTATGTAATCTTTCATACCAAGCTCTAGGAGCTTGTTTTAGACCATATAGGGCTTTGTGTAATTTGCAGATGATGTTATTTTATTTGATGCATTCTTATTTATGATGATTAGCATATGATTAGATGATGTGAATTGATTAGTTGGAATATCTATTGCTTTACTTGTTAGCATGTTAGATTTCCTTATTCTTATGATGTTATTACACTTGAGTAATGATTCCCTCATAAGACAACTCTGACTATCTAGTTAGTAGTTTGGGATATTACGTGTGGGGGATGGCTACTACCTTTGTGGTCTCATGATGCTATTATGGTTGGGATGAACCACGCATGAGTTTTCTTATGTTTTCTCATTGCAATGTTGCTTTCAATATGTTCCCTTTACTATTGTATTTAAGATAGTTAGATGTAGTTTTTGTCTTGCAGTGTTTGTGTTCGAGTGTCTATGCCTCAATTTTTAAATCTAGTACTCCTTAGTGTGGGGGAATTGTTTTCTCTATATTCTAACCTTGTGTTTACTAGTTTTGTTGTTGTGAATCCTTGCACAAGATTGTACTCTCTCCTATGCAAGATTCTACTCTCTCTCATGCAAGACTTGGTATTTCCTCATGCATAAGGTTACATTTCTTCATTTGGTTCCTAGTACTTCTTTGTGTGAGACTTGGCATCAGATCAGAGGTTTTGTCAACTAGTCCAAGCATTCCTTCGTGTAGGAAGGTAGTTCCTTGTGTGGCTTAGCGCACTTCATCATGCGAAACTATCAACTGTGTTTTCTTCTGCAAAAAATAGGGAGTATCTCCATTGTATTTTGGAGAGAAAAAATTCATGGTTTAAGTACCCTTTAGGATTGCTTAATTTTCCATGCTTTGACAGATTGATGATTTTGTGTTCTTATGTCGTATTTGGTTTTCATTTTCTATTTTAGTGTTTTAGTTTAGTAGTGGCATTTTGAGAATCATTAGAAGTGGAGTTTTTTGGTTAAGTCTTTTGTTGCAATCTTATTGATCCTTGTATGTTAATTTTCATGTGTATCCACACTTGTTTTTTTTTTAAATATCTTGGTTTTTTATTTATTTTTGTTCTAATTATCTCTAGGCAGGGTATTACATCCATCACTAATCTTCTTGACATCTCTTCAAGCAATCATAATTCATCAATCTCTTCACTTCACCTCTACTAATTTTTTCTTCACAGATTATTCTTAATATTTCCAATAAAAAATGAACCAATCTTAATCAACATCTTGTATGCCTCCTTAAATAGGTAATTTTGATCTTTTTCCTCTTAAACATCACCATAGATCTTAGGGTTAGGTCATAACCGTTGAATCTATCAATCATTTTTTTCTTCTACTCCTTTCTCGATACTTATAGAAACTTCTCTTTAAATCATTTCCTTTGATCACATAACAAACTCAATTCATGCATTAAATACTCCAATTCATTAATCCTTATCATCCACACATTTTGACTAATCCAAAAATTCAGCTATGTTGGCCTCAAACTAGATTCTTTCACAAACTATAAATTTTGCTGACACTTGTTCATCACTATGTATATTAGTCTCTATTTTTCTATCTTTCTCAACTTCTACTAACTCACTTAATCATCACTAGCTCGATCACTAGTATTCTTTTCTTCTTGAACTTTCTCGATGATAACTATCACTTCGTTAATTTACTATCATCGAACCTTAGGTTCATTAATCTTTTGTTTCACCTCCATCATTAACCAACCACATTTTTCTAGGCTTTATTTTTGTTAAACCCAACACTTCTACACTTCATAGGATGACTGAACAATAAATCATCTTGTCTAGGACTAATTGATCAAGTGTCCATTGTAATTCTATCATACTTTCTCCTCATCACTCAACAAAATTATTAGTTCATCTGGTCACCTCTCTTTTTAAATCTTCTTCATCAATTAAAAGATATGGAAATCTACACTATTATTAAATTTCTCTCTAGTAGGTTTGACATCAACGCCAACATAAAAATTGTTCCAATTCTAGAATCTGACAATCTTCCTCTTTGCCATTAATAGAAACACCTCTAGTTACCATGAAAATGTAAAAGATAATCTCATGATTCATCAATAAGAGATTGTTTATAGTTCCCTCTATAATTTAATACAAATCTTAATTAATATCCTTAGTTTCATTGTGATTCTCATCTTGCATTCACTTATAATTCTCCCTCTATGATATCAATCAAGTATATTTCTTCAATATTTGCACCAATTGTATTGTTAGTTTGTGGTGATTGATCAAGGAAGTATTATACATATTTTATTGGAAATTTTGGGCCAACAAGTTGTAACTAATTATAGCCCTAATGTGGAAAAAATATTGCATGAAAAAGGCTCAGGGTTAGGGATTTCATAAAGTGTGATGTGAAAATTGCTTCTTGTAGCGATATTGAGCTATAATGATTATAGAGTGTAATCAGGCTATAATCACTGGACTATAATAATATTGGACCTGTTTGGTGGATATAGCCTAAGGATTCAGTGAACCGTGTTAAATCTTGGTGTCTTATGTTCTCTTATATGTGATTTATTGGTTTCTAATATTGTTTATATTTGCATGTAATTGCTATTTCTACTTGTGCTTAATCCTAACATGTGGTATTAAAGTGAGGTTGTTTTCTAGTTATCCTCTATAGGAAAGTCTCACATTTGAGTGGGAGAGATAGCAAACTAGGGAAAGCTGAAGGTGGATAATTTTAAAGGGTAGAACCTTTAGTTATGGAAGATGCAAATAGAGAACTATTTTTATTAGAAGAATTTATGGAAGCCATTGGAAGGAAAAGTTGGACATGGAACTATGACAAATGAGGGCTATAAGACTTTAGATAGAAAGGCACTTGGAAGTATTCGGTTATGCCTAGCACCATTTGTGACATTTAACATGACAAAAGTGAAGATGAAAGAGTTGATGGAAACCATATAGAAAATGTATGAAAAGCCTTCCGCTTCTAACAAGGTATTCCTCATGAAGCATTTATTTAATATGAAGATGGCAGAATGTTGATCTATTGTAGATCATTTAAATGAGTTTAATATTGTTACTAGTCAGTTATCTTCTATAGGTATTAATTTTGATGAATAAATTACGGCTCGCTTGATTTTGTGTTCTTTGCCTAAAAGCTGGAATGACATGGTAATGGTTGTGACTAATTTTGTTTCTCGATCTAATACCCTAAAATTTGATGATGTGATTGGTGTTATTCTGAGTGAGGAAACTTGTAGGAAAACCTTAGGTAGATCTACACTAGGAAGTGCTTTTAACACACAAAATAGAGGCAGAATGACTAAGAGAGGAAAAAATTCTAGAAACCATGGGAAATCAAGAGGAAATTCAAAAGGAAAGAGGATGCAATCTAGAGGACCAAGAGATTACTGGTACTATGGTAAACTAGGGCACAAGAAGAAAGATTGTTGGATTTGAAAGAACAATGAAGGATATAAACCAAAAGGGAACAAGGAGAAAAATGTGGTAAGTAAAAAATCTAAAGAGGATGTTTTGCTTCTTTCTTTAGAAAGTTTTGATGATTCTTGGGTTTTAGAATTTAGGGCTTCATTTTATTGATTATGTCTAAGGGAATTTTGGGCTTGTTTATTTGGGGGATAATGAACCCTATCAAATTGTTAGAAAGGGAAAAGTTAAGATTAGATAGTAGAATGGGAATCATTGGCTACTACATGAAGTAAGACATGCTTTAAGGCTGAGTAGGAATTTAATTTTAGCAAGGAAACCCAGTGATAAGGATTGTGTAGTTACTTTTAATGATAAAAAATTGAAGGTTCAAAAAGGTTCCCTTATAGTTGCAAAAGGTATAAAAGTAGGACCTTATATATTTGTACAACTCATATTGTTCCTTCTACTTTGATTGTTCTAGAGGAAAATGGATGTTTGGAAATAGTTGTTGTAGATTTTGATAGTATGCTATGGCACAATAGACTTGGGAACAAGAGTGAGAAAGGTATGAAATTACTTCATTCAAAGAAATATTTACCAAGTCTAAAATGTGTTAATATGGATTTATCTAAAAGTTATGTGTATGTGTATGGAAAATAAAAGAGAGTGAGTTTTGTGAAGAGTGGGAAGGAAAAGAAAAGTGGGAGATTAGAGCTTGTGCATATAGATGTATAGGGACCTACTTAGGTATCTTCCCTTGGTGGCTCTCATTATTATGTTACATTTATTGATGATGCAACTAGAAAAGTATGAATTTATTTCCTTAGATAGAAATTTGATGTATTTCAAACTTATATAAATGAAAATGCTTGGTTGAAAATGAGACTGGTAAGAAATTGAAATGTCTCAAATCTGATAATGGTGGTGAGTATTGCAGACATGAATTTGGAGATTATTTCTCTACTAATGGTAATTGTAGACATAAAATTGTTCCAAGGACTCCACATAAAAATGGAGTGGTTGAATGAATGAACAAGACTATAATGGAGCGTGGAAGGAGCATGAGGTTGCATGCAAGGTTGCCCTTAAACATGTGAATAGAGGCTATCAATACTATTATATATTTGATTAGTAGAGGTCCCTCTACTCCTTTGGGTTGTGATATTCTAGACAAAGAATAGACTGGTAAGAAGGTGAGTTATTTTTTTCTCAAAAAATTTGGTTGTGAAGCATTCACACATATAGATTCTAAAAATAGAACCAAGAATAAAGCTAAGTCAAAGAAATGTGTATTTGTTGCATATGCTATTGATGAATTCGGTTATAGGATTTGGAATTTTTAAAATCATAAAATTGTAAGAAGTGGGAATGTTATATTTAATGAGAAAGTGTTGTACAAAGATCTATTGCAATAGCAAGAGAATAAAGAAAATGATTATGTAGAGTTAGATGATACTCCAAAAGATGATGTTCCCAAAATTCCTCATGATCTGGAATAACCACAACAACAAATATTACACACCCTAGTGAATTTTAGATAGTCAACAAGGCTAAATAGACCTCTAGAAAGATTTTCTCCTTCTTTGTACTCTATTTTACTAATAGATGTTGGTAAACGTGAATGTTATGATGAAGCTTTGCAAGTGGATACTAAGATTCAGTGGGAGTTAGCAATGGAAAATGAAATGGACTCCTTGCTAAAAAATTAGACTTGGCATTTATGCAAGTTGCCTATAGGTAAATGGGCCTTACAAAAGAAATGGGTTTATAGGTTGAAAGAACAGGATGTAGGTAAGAAATAATTTAAAGTTAGGCTGGTTGTAAAAGGACATGCATAGAAAAAGGGCATTGATTTTGATGAGATATTCTTTCCTTTTGTAAAAATGACTTCTATGCACATTGTTTTAAGTATTGTTCTTATTGAACATTTTCATTTAGAGCGGATTGATGTTAAAACAACCTTTCTTCATGATGATTTGGATGAAGAGATATATGGTACACCCATAGGGATTTGAGGTGAAAGGTAAGGAGAACTTAGTGTGCAAATTGCACAAAATTTTATATGGCTTGAAGAAAGTACCTTAGCAATGGTATTTGAAATTTGACAATTTTATGCATGAGCATAGATATAGTAGGCATCATTCAGATCATTGTATTTATTTTAAGAGTTTGGATGATGGAAGCTACATTATTTTATCTTTATATGTTGATATGCTTGTAGCTAGGTCTAACATGGATCACATTAAGGGGCTGAAATGCTAGTCAACACATTCATTTTCTATGAAGGATTTGGGAGCAAAAAAACAAATCATTGGTAAGAAAATTTGTAGAGATAGGAAGAACAGAAAATTGACATTATCCTAGTCTGATTATATTAAGAAGATGTTGCAATGTTTCTCTATGGAGAATGCTAAAGTTGTCAACACATCTTTACCAAGTCACTTGAAGTTGATTAAGGAGAAGTGTCCCAAGACACAAGAAGAGGAGGATAAGATGTCTAAGGTACCTTATGCTTCAATTGTGAGAAGCTTGATGTATGCTATGGTATGTACGTAGCTAGATATTATACATGCAACGGGAGTCCTTAGCAAGTATATGAGTCATCCAGGAATTGAGCATTTGAATGCAGTAAAATAGATTCTCAGATATCTGAGAGGAACATCTAGTAAACATCTAAATTTTGGGACCTCTACTACTGATTTACTAGGGTATGTTGACTCAGATTTGATAGGGGATATTGATACCAAGAAACAACTATAGGTTATGCATTTATTGTTGGTGGGGCAACAATGAGTTGGATTTCTCGATTGTAGAAGGTTAATGCTTTATCCACTACAAAGGTAGAGTATGTTGCTACTACAGAGGCAGCCAATGAGATGATATGGTTTCAATTCTTCCTAGAAGAATTGGGATACTTATGGAGAGATGATTATTTGTTTATAGATAGTGAGGGTGTCATTCATCTTATGAAAAATTATACTCTACATTCAAAGAGAAAAACACATATAGTTGTGCTACCATTCCATTCAATCAATTCTAGATGATGGACAATTAAAGGTAGACATGATACATACAAATGACAATCTAGTGGATATGTTTACAAAGGTAATGACAAGGGAGAAGTTGAACTCCTCTTCAACTTTGGTTGGTTTTCTAGATTGAACAAAGTAAAAGAACAATATAGTCCAAGGTGGTTTGATCTAGTGGGAGCCCCATGTGGTACTGATATTGCTATAGGATCAGTCTCTAAGTGGGAGATAGTTGTTTAGTGTGAAGCCTAATCAGTCCTCAAGTGGGAGATTATTAGTTTGTAGTGACTGATGAAGGAAGTACTATACAAACTTCATATTTTTTTGGGTTTTAGGGCATCAACCTAGAAAAGAAATGGCCCTATTTTATAAAGAATTTTGAGCCAACGCATTGTAATTAACTACAACCCTAAAGAAAAAAAAATCTTGTATAAAAAAGGATTAGGGTTAGAGATTTCATTATGTGTGATGTGAAAATTGCTTCTTGCAGCACTCTTAAGCTATAAGTGATTATAAAGTGTAATCAGGTTGTAATCACTAGATTGTAATAATATTGGACTTATTTTTTGGTATACGTAGCCTAAGGATTGGGTGAACCAAGTTAAATCTTGATGTCTTGCATGCTCTTTTGTGTAATTTATTAGTTTTTGATATTTTTTATATTTGCATGTAATTGTCATTTCTATCTGTGGTTAATCCTAACAATTACCAACTTTATTGGAAACATTTCTATCTATGTATTTTCCCTCTAATATGTATCCAACTTCATATGTCTCCCTCTTTTAAGAATAGTAAATTTTCCCTCTTATAATTTCAACACATAATCTCCAATAGTAACATGAAACTCAACCTCTTTCATACAAATGGGAATGAGAATTTTAAATATTTCCCTCTTTGACAAAAATACCAAATACATCAACCATTCACATATATCTCCAATATTTTATTATCTAATGAATATATAAATATCACCCTCTCTTCTAGTTTATGTTGACTCCTTACAGTGTCATCCTCTCCTTTATGTTCACATATTCTAGTCTCACCTTTTGTGTTGTACCAACTCTCTCTAGTAATGATAATTGATAGCAATGTGTTTGGTCTTAGTATGAATTATAGGATTCTTTGATATATTTATTGCACTTGTGTTATCACCAAATATAAAATTGGTTTAGTAATTTCTTTCTTTGTACCTTTCAACAAGTTACATCGTGTTCAAACATCGTGTGGATCAAATGATTGGCAATCTACTAATTCTCAACAACCTATTTCTATGGTTCAATTAAGGGTTTAGGTTAACCTTCATATACATAAAAAAATAATTTTTTTAGTGTTTAGGATCTTCTTGTTGAAGTTGATGAAAGATCAACCCCACAGCTCCCAAGAATCACCTTCATGCAAACACCTATTACAGAAGAGAAAAGCAAAAAGCTATGGAGGCAAGAATTGCTAGATCCATAGACGAGACATTCTTGATGAGAAAAAAGAAAGATTGCTAATATCAATAATGAATTCTCAAGTTAAGTTTACAATAAGAGATCATCCTTATAAAGGAGATCAAAACCCTAAAAAAGGTCCAACCTAGGTTGCATCAAAATAATTAATAAAAGAAATTAATTATTAGATGCCTAAAGTTTAGCTTAAGCAACTTAGAGTTAATTAGGAAATATCTAATAACTCTAACACCCCCCCTTAAGATAAACTTAGGGAGTAGCTAAAAACCTAGAAACTACTGCTAAAAGTAGAAATGGGTCCCGACAAACAAAGCCTGATGAGGTACCCAAGCACAACCAAATCTCTGAAAAGAGGAGAAATAGAGAAAACCACATGGGAAAAACTCTACTCCAAAAAGAGATGGAAAACATGCTGAAAGAAACTAGTGAAGGACTGAAGAAGCCTCCAAACTAGGGAATGTCCCAGAAGATAGGAACAAAGATGATCATGTAGAACACCACTGAAGCATGTAGAAGCTACAAAGCTCTGTCAAAAGTAACTGCTGATCTAAAAGACCTCCACTGAAATAGAACCTAACCAGGTAGAGAAGACTATAATCTGCATCGAATCAGGAGGCACACAAAGGCAAACAACTAAACTCAAAGATAAAGATGGCATGAAACACCAAAGCCTGAAGAGCTGATCAATTGAACCAAGGAAGCATGAGAAACAACAGAAGAACCCCCCCTAATGCAGACAAGGGTGAGGTGACACGCACCTAAAAATTGGGCCAAAAGAACTGCATGTCAAGGAACCACGATCAAGATGCACAAAATAGTACATGTGTGTGTACTGAGGTGATCAATCTCAGACACGTCATGAGGCTAATGTCATGGAAGGGTCACTCACTAGACAAAGGAAGATGGCAAACAAAGGCAAAAACATCAACTCCCCATGGCACTTTATCAAAGTAGTGCATGTACAATAAGGCACAAGATATAATGAATCCCAAGAATACAATAATCTGTATGAGTGTCCTCAGATGACACTACTCGAATCAAAAGGCAAACAAAGGAAAACAACTGAAACGAAAATATAGATGTAGTATGGCACGTTATCTCAATGCATTTGCAATAATGCATAAAAATGATGGCTAAATAGATCAAAAGAGACATAAGACTAATACAGTAGATAGTACAAGTCATGACGAATCATCTAAAGCAAAGAAATCAATCCTCAGACCTGAAACAACCAAGTTATCCATCAGAATGCAAAAGTGCAGAAGACTGAATAGAATGTGCCTGGAGCAGAATCTGGAAAAACAACCAGCATCACTAAAAAGAGGTCAGAAAGACCTTTCCAACGAAATAAAGAATTCCTAAATCGAAGATCGGATGCTCAGGAAATGCCTCCCGGAGTGCAAAACTATACCGCTGACTTTGACAGCAGAAAAAGCTATCAAAACAGCATCAAAACTGAAAAATAACTGTACCACTATGACGGGCTCGGAACCAGCTTTCCAGAAATATCTCGTTTGCAAAAAACGGAGTCTGTTTGCCCAAGATATGAGCAAAAAAGCAAAGGTAGGTTCAAATAGAGGCCGAGGAGGTGACAAGAGTAGAGATGCAGTGCTGATATCAGCAGGTGATGAGCCCAAAGTTGACGGTCAAATGGCCGTCAAGGTAAAACATGCCATAAAATGATCCCTGTTGAAAAAAAATTCAACCGCTGGAAACAAAAATCGAACAAAGGGCCAGTGCCGGATTAAAAACCGGTGGCCAAGACACTAAGGTATGTGTTTAAAAAACATGTGTGGAAAAAATCTCCAAGGAATAAATGCCCAAAAAACAAATGTCAAACCGCCACAAATCTGCCAAACCGCTGTCAACTCCTCCAAAATCTGCCAAGTCACAAGGCATGTTAGAGGTCCTACAAAAAGGGCGAATCACCATAAAATTGCTAATTGAGGTGAGCCGCAGTCCAAGGAAAAACATGGTTCATGCAAACCACCCATCAATGGCCAAAATCAAAGGCCCATCTCCAAAGAACAGAGGGTGTAACCAGTGGTCATTCCAAGTTGGAGACAAGCCAAAAAAATGATATAGCCAATTGATAGTCCATTGACAGGAAGAGGACCGCTTGGAGGAGCCCGTGATCATGAGTTTTACATGTGGGAGGGGCCAAAAAACCTTCAAAGAATACCACAAAAATCCAACATGACAACCAAATCACATAGCACAACATGGCATGAATCCTCTGCCATAGATGTGGCTGAAGGAACAGGCCAAGGTGGCACCAATCAAGGACCTGATGTTGCCAATTACATGGAAGAAGCTCGCATGAGGTCAAAGAATCTCTCCATAAATGAAGGAAAGGTCGCAGGAGAGACAGGGCCCAGTGAGGACGGAGGACTTGCGCAGTCAAAGCACATCCCAAAAGATCTACAAGAGGCTGAGCATAATTGGAGGGTGAGTGCTGCTAGAGGCTCTCCAAAAAATGGCGTGCAGAGCCCTATCAAAGCCTGGCTCCCACCAAAAGAAATCGCAGATCATCGCCAATGAGAAACTAAGGATCCCGCACATCAACCCAAATAAAATGCCAAATCTGCTATCAGAGAGGGATTGGTCGAGTGTTTGAGCTACAGGGGTTGAACTGGTATGACATGATGGCCCATGCATAGGGGTCAAAACGTCAGCCAATACAAATCTACTCTCCAAAATAAAGGAACTGACCAATAGTAACCAGTAGTGTTGCCAAATTCTGAAAGTGAAGGCAAAGATTTTGCATGGAGATATTGACTGAGAGGTCACTGCTAAAAGAGTGCTCGAAAAAGGAGGCATACCACTTCACAAGATCCACAATTCATCTCCAGTCAATATACCAATGAATTAATACATAACAAGAAGTCGTTACAAATAACAAATGCATTTCTCAAACAAATAATCATCGATCAACTGCTGGTGCAGACCAAGCCACAAAATAGCCTCCAAACTCCAAGCCAAAAATCATAGATGGGCACATTCCAAGGCACAGATTCAGACTAGACACGAGCTGGGGGCCCACACCAATCACGAATCCCCAGTTAAGGAGCCTCAAAACCGTAGTTCATGCCACAAAAGAGTACAGGAACTCACCGATTGTAGAAGAGCGTCGAAACTCATAGTTGCATAGGGCCTTAGAGCGCGCTGGTAGAGGGCATCATAAAAAATGTGTGACTCCAAATGAATGAAGAGGAATGCTGATGGTTGGAAAGTTGGCAGCAATAACAAAGGCCTACCAAAAATAGCATGAGGAGAGCGACATTAAAGGAGAACCACCAAAGAGGTCCATCATCGCAGACAGAGGTGCGGGTACCATGCACGGGCATCAGCCCAATGAACCTTTTTTTTTGCTTCCAAAAGAAAAACAAAAAATCTCCACAACAAATGTGTTCTACTGAGGGTATCGCCAACACACCTCCATTAAAGCTCTCTTCTGGCCAAATGCCCAATAAATCTTGGAAATCGCCAATGAAAAATTGAAGCCACTATAAAAATAGAAGCCACGAATATCATAATGAACACTTCTTCCCAAGTGATCGGTGTTATCTAAGGCTGGAAACTCCAGAAAAGTGATGGGTGGCATTGTCAGCAGGTACAAAAGGTCTACAGACCGGAGGTCAAACAAAAAGGCTGGCATGAAGCAGAGGCCACAAAAACTCATGGGTCTCATGCTCATTGAGTCATGATCCAAAGCACCAAGTTTGCATGTAAAAAATAACATGCATCCCCATTGTAAATTTCCAGAAACCACCAAAGTACAGATGCATCCTACAATACAAAAAAGTGTGATCTCCAATCAGCACACCTTGTAAAAAATTGCAGACCCGTCCTCAGCACAGTAGGAGAGGTGATGAAGATGAATAAACTCTTCATCCACATAATAAGGTGAGAAAAAAATGTGCCCAAACTCAATGCGAGGGTTGAGCAAGATACACACAACACCCAAAAAACAAAGCAAAATATGTCCTCCCCAAATTCAATACAAAATCCTTTGAAAGCCATAGATCTAAAAATGATGCCAAATCTCTCATGAAGAGAACAAGGGCATGAAGATATAGGGCTCTGATACCATGTTGAGGTTGATGAAAGATCAACCCCACAGCTCCCAAGAATCACCTTCATGCAAACACCTATTACAGAAGAGAAAAGCAAAAAGCTATGGAGGCAAGAATTGCCAGATCCATAGATGAGACATTCTTGATGAGCAAAAAGAAAGATTGCTAATATCAATAATGAATTCTCAAGTTAAGTTTACAATAAGAGATCATCCTTATAAAGGAGATCAAAACCCTAAAAAAGGTCTAACCTAGGTTGCATCAAAATAATTAATAAAAAAAATTAATTATTAGATGCCTAAAGTTTAGCTTAAGCAACTTAGAATTAATTAGGAAATATCTAATAACTCTAACACTTCTTGCATTCTTCCTCATTCTTTTATGTAAATTCATCAACTCTAACATTTGCAATTTCCACAATTTTGTTAGTGTTAGAATTCAAACACTTAAATGCCTTTCTTTTAGTGGAATATCCTAGCAATATACATTCATCACTTTGTGCATCATGTTTTCCTTTCCTTGTCTCATTTAGTATGTAACATTTTCTTCCAATAACTTCTAAATATTTGACATTAGGTGCATAGGCATATCATAGTTCAAAAAGTGCTTTGTTTGTTCCTTTCTTCACTTGAAATCGATTTAGAGTATAGACTACATTACTTGCAGCTTCTCTCTTGTACTTCTATTAAGCATCCTTTTCCATCATCAATTTTTTTTCATAGTCTATGATTGATCTATTCCTTCTTTTAACTATTCCATTCTATGTTGATGTTCTAGGTGCACTAATTTGTCTCTTGATTCCTTTGTCATTATAGAATATTTTGAGCTTGTGTGATATGAATTCACCTCCTCTATCTAATCTCAAGAACTTCATACTTTTTTGTTTCCTTTTCAACTCTAACCAAATACCCCTTAATCATTTGAAATGCATCAATTTTTTCTTTAAGAAACATCACAATCATCATTCTAGAAAATTCATCAATAAATAGAATGAGATATGTGTCACCATAATAGATTTGCACTCTAATGGGACCACATTAATTAGTATGAACCAATTTCAAAATATCATCAAAATTTAATAAGTCTTGCTCTTGAAACTAGACTTTGTCATATTACCTATATGACACTATTTACACATCAATTTATTAGGTTTCCTCAATCTTGGTAACCCTCTTATTCTTTTAATCTTAGTAATGCTTATCAAATTATCAAAGTTCGCATGACATATCCTCTTATGCAATAACCAAATATCTTCAAATTGTGGAAATAGTAAAGAATCTTCAAATAGGTCTAGATAGAACAAGTTACCTCTTGTTTGATCACTAGTTCCAATTAGTTTACCAATAGCATCAAATATTGTTTCCTCCTTGTTTTGGAATTCAAGTTAATAGCATGAATTGATCAATTATGCCACACTCAATAAGTTATATTTCAAACCATCAATCCAAAATGCATTGTCACATTTGATATTATCATTTAGTAAGATTAATCATTTACCTTGCACATAACATGGTGCATCGTTACCAAACTTAACACTATTTCCATTATAATGTTCTAACTTTTAAAACTTAATTTTATCACTAGTCATGTGATACAAAAAACCACTATCAATTATCCAACTATCATTTTTGTTCACATGTGAAATCGATGCATTTTTCTCATCTTCATTAGATTCATCTTTCATTGCAACATAAACAACTTCTTCATCATTTTCATCAGAATCCCTATCAGAACCATCTTCTTCAACAATATGACAAGATTCCTTACCTTTTTCTTTATACAAGTATTATCCTTTCTTTATTCCTTCTCATCTCTATCACAAAATTTTGCAATGATATGACCAAATTTTTTATATGTAAAATAGATAATAGGCATTTTAATTTTGTATTTGCCTTTTCCTCTTAGTAGCCTTCTTGCCAATAATTTTATAAGATCATCATGATCATCATCTAATTTACTATCACTTTGCACATGTCTTTTCTTCTTTTTTCTCTTAGACATCAAGGGTTAGTTGATACTTGAAAGAATATTCAATACTAGAAAGGGGTAAATTATCAAATTTTGACAAATCAAATGCAATGAGTCTACCAATTAGACTATCCAAGGCTAGATTATTTCCACATGTACATCTCAGTTCTTATATTGAAAATACTCTAATTACATAGATAGGTAGTAAAGTCCTCAATACATTACTTGTCATAGTCTTATCAGATATGATGCCTCTAGTTCCTCTAAAACCATTCACAACCTCCTTCATTTGACCACAACATTGAACAACAGTTTCACATTCTTTCATTCTCATGTCATCAAATTTTCCTCTAAAGCTTTTAGCTTTAGCTCTCAAAACATTTTTGTCAGCTCCATGGATTTGTGTCAACTTGTCCCACAATTATTTTGTAGTAGTGCATTTCATCACATTATCAAATTCAAAACAACATGGAGAAAATGCCAAATCTATCATCATTTAATTATACTCTTGTTTCTCTTTCATTTGTTCAATAGTCATGGGTTTGGAAACCTCAATGTATTCATTTTCTAAATAGTATAATACATAATCTCTAACCCCAGATAGATGCAGTTTCACAAATCATTTCCATGCTGGGAAGTTCTCCTTGTTCAACTTAGGCACCTCTCGCTCTTGTACTTCTTGATCTTTGACTAAGTCCTTTAAACTTTCCTTACAAGAAACAAAAGCTTTGATACCAATTTTTATAATATTTATAATAACTAAGAGGAGGGTGAATCACTTATCCTTAGTTATAGATGTACCAATTCAACTTTTACTAACTTCAAAAAAATTAATAAACAATTGGTCGATATAGAAACTCATCAACAACTCAATATTTTGTTCACCACTTATCTCTCTATTCAATATATGTTGAGTAACAGTAACATAAAATAGTAAATAGCATGCATCACACAAAAAACATTCACACACATATGAAAAAAGTGTTTAACATGGAAACCCAATTTGGGAAAAACCACCAAGTAACATGCTACCACATTTTCACTCTTCTAAAGTGAGCTTGGTTAAGAGTCAACCTTGTTAAAGGTTACAAAATATAATGTTAAGTATAAACATATTAAAAGATTTAATCACCCTATTAGGAGTGGCTTGGTTTGATGACTTTGGATCATTTCAATATAATGTTACCTTGATTAAAGGATTTACAAAATGACTATCAAGTCAACCTTGATTAAAGGACTTTGATTGCCATAATGGTTAGAAAGTAATAGTAGATTTTATCTGTAAAAAACAACTCACTTTGCAAATTTAGATCTCCATTTGAATCATTCATTGGTTCATTTACTAGACTTCATTAACATCTGCATTAGTGATCTACTTGGCATCCCTTTAAGAAATTATGGTTTGCCAATCTGTTCACTTCACCTCTTCTACTTTATTTTTCAGAAGTCCTTAAGATCGCCAATAAACAACAAACCAACCTTAGAAAATAGCTCTTATACCTCCAAAACATCTAATACTTGAAAAACACCTCTTAGACTTCCTTAAATAGGTAATTTTATCTTTTGTTTCTTAAACATCACCATAGATCTTAGGATTAGGTCAAATCCATTAAATTTATCCATCATTTTATTCTTTTACTCCTTTCTTGATACTTCTAGAAACTTCTCTTTAAATCCTTGCCTTTGATTGCATTGAAAACTCTATTCATGCATTAAATGCTTCATCTCATCAATCCTTATCAGCAACATGTTTTGACAAATCCAAAAATTCAACTATTTTGGTCTCAAATTGGATTCTTTCACAAACTATAACTTTTGCTGAAACTTGGCCATCATTTTGTAGCTTAGTCTCTACCATTCTATCTCACTCGGCTTCCACTGGCTCCCTTGGTCATCCCTCCGCTTGGCCACTACTATGCTTTTCTTCTTCAACTTGATTGTCCATAACTATCATTCAACTAATACAATTTTACTTAGCTAACTCTTAAGTTCCATAATCTTTTGTTTCAGCTCCTTCATTGAAAAATCGTGCATTTTAAGAGAATTTCATTGTGTTCAACTCAACACTTCTACAATTCATAGGGTGATTGAACAATACATCACCTTGTCAAAGAATAACTGATCAAATGCCCATTACACTTTCTGCTCATCACTCAACAACATCACTAGTTCATCTAGTCACCTCCCTTTTTAAATCTTCTTCATTAATCAATAGATATGGCACTCTAAATTGTTAATAGATGTCTCTCGACTAGGTTTGACATCAATGATGACAAAACAATTATTTCAATTGTAGTTTCCAATTGGGATGCAAGCTTGTTGCTAACAATATCCCTCCTAATGTCACACATTCTAGCCTCTTACAATTAGAGAAGGAGATGAAATATTTTGACAAAGTAAATATTGATGCATCTATAAACTATCATGGCTTATATTGAAATTAGTAGATTTGTAAGTATTTATTTTATTTACTTTTATAGAAATGTGATATATTGTGTGCATTTGAAAAGGCTAGGTTTCCCATTTCATATAAGAAATAATTAGAGGATTATAGACATATCAAAGAGGAAAAAGGGAGAGAGAGGCCAAAGGGAGTTTGAAAAGGAGAGGGGATAGCGGGGGCGGGTAGGGTGAAGAGATATAATAAACATATTTGAGGTGATAGATAGTATATAGATAGATACATATATAAGATCAAAAAGATATAGAGAAATAGAATTATAGATAGTGAGAGGTGAACCGTAAAGAGAGGGGTGTGATAAGATAGAGATAGAGTAAGAGAAAAGAGTGAATGTGTGTATAAGAAAGATGTAAAGGAAAGGACCAGGAGGTAGATAAGGAGAATGTGTAAATTACTAAGAGACACATGGATAGAAAAATAGAGAGAAATAAATATAGAGAAAAATGGAGAGGAAGAGATATAGATGATGAGATCGAGACAATATTGAATTGTTGATTTCAAATAGCTAGGTTGTCCATTTTGTATAGGAAATAATAGTTAGAGGTATAGATAATTATAATGAGATATAAGGAGAGTGTGGGGAGGGTGGAGGAGAGTGAGTAAGATGAATAGTACAAAAGTAAAAGAGGGGTAGAGAGGCAAATAGATTGGTAGTGATAGAAATAGATTTTAAAAAATAGGGAGAGATAATGTATAGATAGATGGATCAAATCGAATATCAAAGTAGAGGTTAGATTTGAAGGGGTGGACAAAGAGGAGGGGAGTGGTAGGGAGAGAAATAGGAACAGAAAAGCAGGAAAGTAAAGAGAGAGAATGATAAAGATATATAAGGTGATGGATGGATAGTTGGTGGATAGATAGATAGAGCGCATATGTAGAATAAATCAAAGAGAACTATAGGAAATAGAGTATAGATAGATATGAGTCAATGCTAAAGAGCGATAATATAAATATAGATGGCTGGGTGGGGGAGAAAAGATTGTCTATGTTTATGAATAAGAGAGATATAAAGATAGGCTTAGGGAAGTATACATGGAGAGTCTATGAATAACTATTCAAGAACATCATAAAAAATGTACAAGACTATCGACTTAGCACTTGCACCACTCAAAGGTGCAAGCGCTAGTAATAAGTAATGTTGATTAAGTCTGAAATTAATATACATGGATTGATCCCTATCAATATATTCATTCATACATGACAAACTTTGATTAAGAAAATAACAACCATAATTTCTTATGGTAGTATTTTTTTAACGATACAAATCTATATAAGAAATGATGGTCTTATCGCTCAACTCGTCAAGTCATGTCATGCTTCTAGTCGCTCTATTGTAGATAAAAAAATTAATAACATGGGCTCTTACTAGGAATGATCCTAAAAAAGACTATAAAGTTTTTTTATTAAATGATGTTATGACAAACATGAAAGTCTGTTCTTTTGTTCAATAAGAAAGGAGAAAAAATTAATTATACTTTCATTGAATCATCGCATTAGCAATTTTGAAATGATACAAAACTATATAAGAAAAGTCTTATCCCTAAATTCATGTCATGCTTCCAATCTTTTTACTATAGATAAAAATGTTTATGTTATAAATATGAGCTCTTGCTAGATATCATCCTAAGAATGACTATATTATTATTATTTTAAATTTTTTTGATGGAGAATTCAGACCTAAGAGACATGAAGCCTACCAACTACCAACCATCATTTTAATTATTAATAAATGATGCCACAACAAACATGAAAGTTGAGGCTTTTGGTCAATAAGAAACAAAAAAAAACAAATAATACGTTAGTCGGTCCACGAATAGACATTTTACAAGGAAATGCGCATAATTCAAAAAAATCATACGGTTCACTGTGATCTTTCGACAAGGGCAATTGAAAAAGCTAAAAATAAAAGAATTGCCGATAATTGACAAAGCTAAAAACAAAAAAATCCACCATAGCGCCATTATAGAGACTTCTTAAATATCCACAAGGAAAATCTAGCTCAGCCCCTTCAAATTTTACTCTCCCACGTTCGGTTTTACCGGAGGCCTGTCATATCCTCCCCAAATACTACACGAGAAGGTTCATGAACCCCACAATGCATGTGAACGTATTTCCGTCCCGGTACAATGTCTGCCTTCGAATTTTTCATCCCAGTGGAAAACCGACAACACACAGCTCACCATCCAAGTCTTCTCAATTTTCCCATAGACCACAATAAAACCCATGATTTTGTCGAGTTGAAAGCAATTCAACAACATGAGAGCACTGCTGTAATTCATAAGAATGACGGCGAGGGACAAGAGTTCAGCGTTGGCAAAGGAATTTGCTATGAGGCATAAGGTTCCAGTGGGCGACACGCCCTACATCCGGGCCAAGCAAGTTCAGGTATGTTTTCCTTTCTTTTCTTTTCTATACCCTTCTCAAAATTTTGTAGGGGTAATTCAGCTTGACATAAAGGTGGTGTAGGTAGTGGTTTGGGTTTGAGTTTGGATTATAGTTTAGTTTGGGTTTGAGTTTAGATTATGATTCAGTTTGATTGGCAAAGTCGAGTTTAAGATTTCTTTCAAAGATATTTAGAGATCTAATTCGATCTAATTCAATTAGAATGTGTATGTGATGTTTAAGCTGTCTGTTGTTCGAAAAAACTATCTAATAGTCGTCCCCCTTACAATCCATTAAAAATTTGAAACATCTCTGTTGGATTTTAAGCTTGTGGAGAAGAATCCAGAGGCGGCCATAGCGCTATTCTGGGCAGCTATAAATTCAGGAGACCGTGTAGAGAGCGCTCTGAAGGACATGGCGATTGTGATGAAGCAGCTTGGAAGAGCAGATGAAGCCATTGAGGCCATCAAATCTTTCAGACACTGCTGCTCTGTCAAAGCCCAGGAATCACTTGACAATATTCTGTTTGATCTGTATAAGGTATGCACATAAACTTAGTCTCTTGTACATTCAATAGGTTATAGTAACATTGATCGTTAGGTTATAGCAAGAATTTGTAAACATTTATTAATCTTGTTCTTCATTTGTGTGTTCTTCTTCTTCTTCCAATTTTTTCATTTGGGAAATGGTCATGGTTAGCTGGGTGTTACGCGGTTTCCAACTTGTACAGAGAAAAGTATCGTTTAGGTTGTATTTGAAATGCGCCATCTGTGCGCTATTTTTCAATGAGAGACGTGATTTAAGGAAAGTTCGTAGAAAGTCAAGTGATTCCAATATGTTTTATTTTATTTTTAATTGAAATTGTTGTTTCATATCTATAAACGGTGTCAAGTACAATCAGACCTGGCACTTTTGAGAGCTCTATATGACGGGTTAAATTTTTTTAAGACCGTAGGAATTGATAGGCTAAAGTCAATATGACAAGTAATTTATCAGTAAACTATTAATAGTAAACCATCAATATTTGTTATAGAGAAATGTAATTTTATAATATGTATAATATATATGTATTTACATATATATTATTTTATATTTATAAGTTTTTCTTTTTGTTAATGTCTAGAAATGTATTAATTTAGAAACTTGTTGAATAGAATATAATGAATTTTAAAAGCTTATTTTTTATATAATTATATTAATTAAAAAATTTGTATAGGTTACTAATTTATAATTATAAGTCATTCAAAAATAGAGAATTTTGCATATACTATTAATTAATATTTTTTATTTTTTAAAATATAAACTTAAAATGATCTATTAAATTATTTTAAAACAAAAAAAAAATTGACAATCAACTTTTTTCACACTTTTATATTACAGAATAGACTTATATAGAAAATTGTACAAGAGGTTTGTTACATGGTTTTTTTTTGTAATATCTCAATTCTTAAGAGATTGTTTAAATGAATTATTTTTATAATTTTGTCAATTTAAAAAAAAAATTATTTATTCTTTCCTTTTCTATATAGTTCTTATTAAACACCTTTTTTATTCTATTATAATATTTTCACTTTGATCAATACAAAAGAGAGTTAAACACAAACTCGCATTTTATATTGTAATTTTTAAGAGATTGTTTAAATGAATTTATTTTGTAAATCTGAAAATATTTCTAAATAGACTTATTCTTTCCTTCTCTACATAGTGCTTATTGAACTACTCTTTTCCTCCATTGTAATCTTATCACTTTGATTAATACAAAACATAGTTATATATGCAAACTCACACTGTACAAAGTTATTAAATGCTTTTATATTACATAATAAACTTATATAGCAAATTGTACAAGAGGTTTGTTAAATGTGTTTTTGTAATATCTCAATTCTTAAGAGAATGCTTAAATAAATTATTTTTATAATTTTGTCAATTTTTTTTTTAAATTATTTATTCTTTCCTTTTCCATATAGTTCTTATTAAACACCTTTTTTATTCTATTATAATATTTTCACTTTGATCAATACAAAAAAGAGTTAAACACAAACTCACATTTAATATTGTAATTCTTAAGAGATTGTTTAAATGAATTTATTTTGTAAATCTGAAAATATTTCTATATAGACCTATTGTTACCTTTTGTACATATTGCTTATTGAACTACTTTTTTCCTCCATTGTAATCTTATCACTTTGATTAATACAAAACTAAATAGAATTATTCTTACCTTTTGTACATATTGCTTATTGAAGTACTTTTTTCCTCCATTGTAATCTTATCACTTTGATTAATACAAAACATAGTTATATGCAAACTCACGCTATGATGCATACTATGATGCATTGTTTTAAGGAAGTGCAATTCATTAAAATGGATTATTATCTTCTTAATATTGAACAAAGCTAAATTGTCCACCAATTGTCTTGCAAGATACTTATAAGTTTATTTATTTGGAGAGGGGAATCAAGGAGCAAAACTAGCAATACTTGAGGGTGTCAATCCAATGCCATCTTCATGAGAAACAAGAGAAATTGTTTTGATGAACAATGATTAAATTACAAATCTTCTAAAATAAGGTTATAAAAATATATGACTAGGTAAGATAAAAGCATTTAAAGAGTGTGTGTAGAAAAATTAATGTTATATTATTTATAGATAAAGTTATAGTAGAAACTTAATCTACAAAATTTCATGTTTTTGTTTTCATATAAACTCTCTTGTTATATTTCAATTTATATTATAATATCTTTATAATTTTATCTTAGCTAATCTAACTTTCAACTACCCAATGTTATAAATTAATCGCGATTAGTTATAGTGAGATTTTTATTTTTAGTACTTCCTATGTGATTAATTTTTTTAGCTCTTATATTGGTCAGATTTGATAGATTATAAAACTAATACTTTTTAAGAGTTGTTTTTTTGAATGTAAGTGCATTAGTTTATATCTTTATATTGTATTTTTTATAATATGGTTTTTTGTCATTCAATTAAAAATAATATTACTTATATTATATAATCACATAAGATTTTTTATTATTATAAAAAATATTATTACTTTCATATTATAATTTATTTGTAATACAATAGTGTCATATGATATATATGTAATAGAACATATAGATCAATAATTATATTTATGAATAAAATTTAAATTTAAGTTAATATCATTATAGAAAAATATAATTATATAACATATTTATTAATTAAAATATTTTATATAATAAAATATTTTTTAATTTTTTTTAATTAGATTTATATAAAAACTAAAGGCAAGTACTAAGCCACTATGTGGGACTTGTTTATATTGAGTAAAGTAAAATGTTTCAATAAATATGAGAGTTGTCTTTGAAGAAACTTAAAACTCTAATTATCTTGAAAGGTAGATAGAGTGGGAGTAGAAAAATTAAGTGGAACCAATCCAATCTAATAGGGCATTAGAATAAAATAACTTTGATGGACTATAATTCATATGCAAATCTATATAAGTAGATTATAAAGTTAATGAAATGTTCATGCATAAAGAGTACTATCTAAACATAATAGTATTTTAATTATAGAAATCTATAATGTTTAGCTATATGAATCTAGAAGGAAGAACAATTGAATACTTATATTGTTAAAGTATAAAATAATTTAAAAATTCTATAACATTAAAGAAACTGTGATTATATGGTATGCTATGAATTATTAAAATTGCAAGTCATAGAAAAAGCTTTTATTTTTAAGATTGTTGTAAAACCTATCTATCTTGCAAGATAAAATGTGATATTTCATATTTTCAATATGATTAAATCAATTTCAAAATGTTTCTCCATAGAAAAATAATATTTATACCGATATGATTTCATATGTAGATTAATATATCATGAATATTTTAAATATATAAAAGGTTATTGAGATGTAATGTTTGTGATATGTTTAGAAATGTGGAAGGGTGGATGACCAAATTGTGTTGCTCAAAGGAAAGTTGCGACTTATTCAAAATGGCCTTATTTTTAATGGTAGCCCTACAAAAACAGCACGCTCACATGGAAAGAAGTTTCAACTCTCCATTAAGGAGGAGACTGGTCGCCTTCTGGTACATAAGTATAATAATACTAAACTCTACTCTACTTTCCATATCACAAATTTTAGTTGTATCATGAATGTTTTATTTTATTCAAGTGATAAAAATAACTAATGTATGGGTTGATTGTATTGGCAGGGCAATTTAGGTTGGGCGTATATGCAACAAAATAATTATGTTGCTGCCGAATTTGTTTACAGGTAAAGTTGTAGATTTGATATATTATTCAGAATGATTTTTATAGGTTTTTAATAAGTGATGAAATTATAAGTAAAACCATGTGTAGGAAGGCGCAACATTTTGTTATGGATGCTAATAAGGCACACAATTTACGTGTGTGCCTAATGAAGCAAGGAAAGTTAGAGGAGGCAATTTCAATATTAAAAGTGATTCTTTCAATGGATGAAAAAGACTTCAAATCAATAAAGAATGCCAAGCAATTATTGGAGGAAATTAATGATTTACAAATGCATGAAGGCTCAAAGAGATTATTATCAAATGTCTCTAGGGATGATTATAATCATGATGGATTTGACTCTTCTTCAATTATTGATGGAGAGATGTACTATTCAAATGAGAAATATGGATTTCTCTCATCTTTGATTGATCTAAAAGAAATATTGAGTGTTGATAATATATTAGACATGTTATACTGTGAACCAGAAATCAACACTCATAAAAGACATCGTCGACTACCCATATTCGAGGAAATAATTCATAGAAATGACTTTTCTCCATGAACTATGTTACTTTACATACACTTATACATGAATGCATCTGTGTTAGTGTACATACATTATTCAAATACATAGTATCATGTAGGATCCAAAATATTTAAAGTGTACTTCGAAAAATATTGACAAAATAAATGTTTTGCTTTAAAATTTAGTATACACTAGTATGGTGTCATTTGACTAAAAGATTTTTTATTCACCATTCATAATATGTATCAATAAAATTTCATATGGATGTGCTTACTCGTTTATTTATTTGTAGATATAATTTTGAATTTTTAATGATATTTAAAATAAGGTTATAATCTATTTTAAAATACTTTTTAAAGAAAAAAATTGCTAGATAAAGAGGAAAGTGTTTAGGGTGGAGAAGACATGGTGGGAATTCTTGGGGATCTGTTACAAACCAAACAGGTGGAGGTTAGATATGGGTGATCCATGGTCAATCAGATTATTTGAAAACCAAATCCTAGTAATGTTCCTAAAGATCCTCAAAGGCTAGTAGGAAAAAGATGATCCAAAGGTAATGGTAAGAATGTAAATGATTTAGAGGAAAGTGTTTAGGGTGGAGAAGGCATGGTAGGAATTTTTAGGGATCCGTTACAAACCAAAGAGGTCGAGGTTAGATATGGGTGATCCATGATCAATCAAATTATTTGAAAACCAAATCCTAGTAATGTCCCTAAAGATCCTCAAAGACTAGTAGGACAAAGATGATCCAAAGGTAATGATAAGAATGTAAATGATTTAGCCTTGTCTCCTAATCATGTCCCCATATTTTTTATGATAACATTGGAGATTCTAGTAAATCATCCATAATAGAGAATTTTTGGCATCCAACATTTTGGAAGATAATGAAAATTCAAAATAAGAGTTCAAAACCCTTACTAGTAAGGATATATCTAGGGTTTCAAAATAGCACTCAAATCCTTGCTAAGAAATTGGCTTTGCTTTCAAATCATTGAAAATGGAAAAACCCAAGGATACTCTCAAGGAATAACTAATGTTATAAAAGTCAATTTGAGGACTAATTGTATAGAAAATCAAAAAATTGTCTCCAATCTTAGATATCAAATTCAAAGTTTGGTGGTCTGTTGGTTCTTTACTTCTTGTTCTGTAAGGTTTCAGTGACATAGACCCTTGTTGGTCTCCCGTTGGACATTAATAAATTTATCTTATCTTGTCTTATCTTATCTTGTAACCTATCCAAATATAATTCCTATGAAAAACATAATGTATTGACCTCTTTGGTAAATCTAAAGTATGCACTTGTTCTTTCAACAAAATCTATTTATACAGAGTTTCAAGAAGTTGTCAATTGAGGAAGATCTCATGTACAGTCCCAATTTAATTAAACTGTTAAAATAACTTATATTTACAAAAAAAGACTGAAAATAAATTTACTTTTCATTCCAAATCATCATTTTATTGTACAAAGAGTTTTATCAATAGTTTTACAAATTATGCACCTAATACATACATATGATTGTCAAATCAACCTAAAACTTCACCAAGTTTAACTTGCAAGTAAATTTCAGAAAACTAAATTATTTTTTCATCAAATTTGTGACACAAAATATTATATATACATAAATATATAGTGCTACTACTAATAAATTGAAATGAATGTGGAAATATGAAGCTTGAAATTATGTGAACTCAGAAACTCCATAATAAACTCACCAAACTTCAAGTCAATACAAATTGTGACAGAAATATATAAAATGGTAGAAATCTCATGGCCTTAAGCTTAGCGTGAACATTTGAAACCATAAATGCACTCATAACCAAACAAAACTTTTTCAACCCTCACATGAAACCTAAAATGCCAAAGAAAATTAGGTTTGTTCTCAATACCAAATTTTCAAAGATAATGATAAACTCTAAATAAGAATATTATATCATTATCCATGACTTCCCTCTTATATCACTTGATAATACTCTTATTCTCATCATTATATCACCTTGAAACCTTTTTTTTTTTTTTTTTACAACTATCATTTCCCACTACTTTATCAATTGATGAAGAAACATGCATGAGCTTTAACAAGAACTATAACAAGAATAGTAAAACTTAGAGCCCAAACCAAGAATATATGAAACCAATTTTGAAACTCAAATGAGGAACATAAATCCACTACTTAAAATAGAGGAAACTTTCATGTAACTGACATAATTATATTATGGAGACTTCTACAAAGCCACTAAATCCAAAAGATACCCAATTTTGGTAAGGAAACTTTTCAAAAACCAATCTAGTACTTGTCAATTTGGCAAAACCAATGAGTTGATCCCATAAGAAGAAATTACTGAATTAACATTTTTATGGAAAAAATAATAATTTTACAAAAACAACAAACTATTAAATTAATATTATTCCCCAGACTATCATGTAATACCCACCTCTTTCCACTATCATTGTGTATTCTCTATCAAGATCTAATTGAATCTCCTACCAATGCATTAGCCCTTAAGTGACATTTGAATGAAAAAACTTCAATATGTAAATATAATTATTTTCAAGTGATGATACCATATAATATTTCTCTAAATTATGATTGTTTTATCTTCATGATGATGAGTTTCTATAGTGAAATTTGAAGTTATGTGTATTCACAATTTATTTATGGTGCTCAGCCCATACATCAAAGTGTATGGTGTGTGTGTGTGTGTGTGTGTTTTATATTTCTATATGATGTGTTTGATGTGGTTAGGGGAGGGAGTCATAGTCACCTGCTAGTTGAGATATACATGGTGTATCACTCTATGTTTTTTCATTTTTAGCTTTAAAATATATAAGCATGTACATGCACTCGCATTTTATGTAGGTTACAGGTATCAAACATTGACTTCCTTGAATTGTCAAGATGAGTGTGCCCTTTTGCTTTAACTCAATGGTAAGAATGGGGAGATTATTTATTTAGGTCCAATCCTAGCTAGAGCTTAACTACTTGTCTTGAAAAGGAGGACATGTATCTGACAACATACCCTTTTTAAATTTGAGTCTCTCTTTGTATGTGTTGTTTGACTTTGACTTTGGTCAGTTTTTCTTATGTATATTATGTGATTTTAGCTATGCAATTTATTTGATAAATAATTTAATAGTGACTTTCGGATTTATCTTATGATATTAGAATTATTAAATATTATTTGATTAAAAAAGGAAAAATTAAAATGTGGTGATTTTAAATTTAAATTTAAAACTCTACTTTGAGAAATTGAATAAAATGTTAAAGATTTAATATTGATTCATTATAATTATTTAATTAATAATTATTAAATTAGAGTTACATTTAAATAATGATCTTTAATTATTATTATTAATTAAAATAATAAATTATACCTTTAAAGTGCTTTGCATACATAATTAAGTAGAGAAAAGACAAAAAAAAATAACATTGTTTTAATTAGAAAGGGCGTTAAGTGTGCATGAAAGTATCAAATTATTAAAATATGTATATTTTAATAAAGCAAATGACTGTTGTCAAAGTAGGGAATAGAAACCCTATTTAGGGTTATAAGTCTTTATTAGAGAATTTGTAGTTTTTTTTTTTTTACACACAAATTTTGGGAGAGAAATTTAGAAATTGAAATTAAAGAATTAGTGAAAGCTTAAGAGTATTTAGAATGCATGTATTTACCATATTGTCAATAATTTTAGGTGTCAAATTGAGGCAGGATTTGAGAACTCCTTTGTGTTGGGAGGTTAATTGGCAAACTAAGATACTAAGATGGGGGAGGGGGTGAATTAGGATCTGTGAAACCTTTTATCCCTTACTTTACTGTATTCACAATATTTTCTATCTCATTTCTAGTCTATGCATAACATAACTTGTAAAACCAAATGTTCTAATAAGTAGATCTAACTATCAATTACGTACATGAAATGTAAACACATAATAGAAATACTTGGTTACCCAAGAACCCTCCAAGATTAAGGTAACATTGTTTTAATTAAAAAGGGCTTTAAGTGTGCAAAAAAGTATCAAATTATTAAAATATTTATATTTTAATAAAGAAAATGACTTTTGTAAAAGTAGGGAATAGAAACCCTATTTAAGGTTATAAGTCTTTATTAGAGAATTTGCAATTTATTTGGAAATTGAAATTAGAGAATTGGTGAAAGCTTAAGAGTATTTAAATTGCATGTATTCACCACATTGTCAATAATTTTAGGTGTCAGATTGAGTAAGGATTTAAAAACTCCTTTGTGTTGGGAGGTTAACTAGGAAACTAAGAGGGGAGAAGGGGAGAATTGGGATCTATAAAACCTTTTATACCTTAAATAACTTTACTATATTCGCAATATTTTCTATCTCATTTCTAGTCTATGCATAACATAACTTTTCAAATCAAATGTTCTAATAAGTAGATCTAACTATCAATCATGTACATGAAATGTAAACGCATAACACAAATACTTGGTTACCCAGAAATCCTCCTAGGTGAAGGTAAAACTGGGGTGGCCATGACAACCACAAATCTTCACTACTGTTGTAATAAAGTTAACCTGTTAGGGTTACAATTTTGATCACTTCTAATGATATACCACTTGAGGGGTCTGCACTATTAAGGGTTTTTGAGATTGGTCGATCTTACCTTGTGAGAGGATTTTTACACTTATGATAAAGTAAGGACTCAGTTAAGAGATTTACAAAGGTTTCTTAAAAGCACTCTATTAAGAGATTATCCATAACTTAGTTATGATTTAGTACCTTATCGTTTGGTTTGCACTATACTGTTGATTCAAGATCTACTCTCTTCAATTATATGATTCTCTTTTCAATCTAATATATCTTTTCTCAATCCTTCACTACTTCATCAAGTCCCTATATTCTTCTTAAGTCTCCCATGCATGCATCATCCAAAGCTTAACTCATTTGCTTCCTTCACACACTTCATAATCACTTCTATAATAACTCTCCTCACTTGGATATGAAATAAGTTTGGATCCACCTATTTAAAGGCTTCTATGGAGTCATCTAGAAACTTTCCTTTTTTTGTCACTTCATATAATTGGCTATTCATTCCTCATAGGGATCGATGATCCATGTCAAAATGATTAACAACCTTTCTAACCGACTCTACAATCATTAAATGTCATGTCTATGTCGACTTGAAATGGTTTGCCTCAAATTTTGCAAAATTTTAGACTTTAATGTTTACTCTATGTTTCTCAGCACATACTATTACTGATGCTTGATTGCCACCATTCTTGCTAGTGTAGCTTGGTGTCAGCTTACTCAGTTCCTTCTTCATAACTTGACATGTATGTACACTGACTACTTGGTATATACTGTACTTGGCTTATATTAAAAATACTCAATGACAAAAGACTTGCTTGAGCCCTATAGAGCTTTGCATATACATGATTATTTACAAGTCTCCACATGATTCAACTTGTATAGAATAGTTGAGTCATGATGACGAGTGACTAACTCTACCTTATGTATGACTAACTGTTTGACACTAATAGAAAACAAGATTTAGAGAGACCAATGATCTCCCCCTTTGACATTAGTGGAAAAAGCACTTTTTCATGATTACATCTTTATAATAAATGAATAAGAGTACCCCTCCAACCCTATGACTCAATTTGTATAGAACTTCAAGACTTTTTTCGACTAAACAATGTAATAGTACATATATTACATGACTCTACATAGTTTGATTATGTCCTTGTCATTCCATATCTATCTTCTAAGCTCTAATTCTTGTATATTCCCTGATCTTGTCATTTTTTCATTCTATATGTAATCACTAGTATTACATTCCCCTTTTTTTTTTAACTCATGGCTATTGCTCAGGTTGATTAGGTGGAATCAAAACATATTTTTCAATAAATAGTTTATAGATTTGATTCATCATGGAAAGAGAATGATCTCTTTTTCTTCTTGTTGATTCCAAGACATGAATCCTCAATTCCAATTTTTCTACCAAGTGAATTAAATTTTCAGAAATTGAAAGGTTATGATCTGTTTAGAGTAGATCCTTTTCTGAATTCAACTCTCATTGCATATCCTCTGGATGAGGTATCAACATTGACTAGATAGAGATAAGTTTGGCCATCATGTTACTATCAGGTGTTCGTAGTTCAACTAATTTTCCTTGTGCAAATAAAAGTTTATTGTAATACATTGTGTTGGATTCTATTGACTATGAGATTAAGCTTCTTGATTGCTTCATGTCAGCCTAAATCCTATGTTTATTTGCCTAAAAATTATTGGTAAATCATGGCACATCACATAAGATATTATAAAAATTGTGTATCTTGTGTACAATATCTTTTGTATTTTAAACACATTCATGTAACTCTACCTTTCTATCTGCAATGGTTGTAGAAATTTTCTCTATGATTCTATCCTCAAAGTTCTTTGGTGACCATGCCATTAATTTATCATTCATTTCAATATCACTAACATTTACTTTTCAACAATTTGTACTATATGGGAAATAATAAGGGGTTTCCCATCAATATTTTGTACATCAATAGTATCAACAAATATATCTTTTATATCATGCAACACTTTTTTTTTATTATTGTTCTCTTTTCATTTCTTCTTTTCCTTCCCCAAAATGTCCTATAAAATGATAGTTTTCTCAAGAGTAAGATTGGCTATATCCCATTTTTGCATCTTAATGACTTCATCCAAACTAATTGTAATAAATGGAGATCTATCTTTTATTTCTTTTCCTTTACTTTTATTTTGAGTGTTTCTTCTCGGTACTACTCTAGTAGGGGTAGGTGATGGGGTGTCACCACTCAACCTTGTATGAAATTCAGTGCTTGAAATAAAAATTGTAGCATTTGTAACTATATTTTCTATTCCTTTTCTTATTTCCATGTTTCCCTCAATTTGAGGTCCTGAAAAATTTGGTCCTTCTTAACCTGTGGTATAAATTTCTACACTAGTTTCTTTGGCCAATTACTCTACCTCTTTCTTTTCTCCTTCACCATCTGAAGACTTTTTTGGCTCATCAACTAGATTATCAAGTGTGGTGGCATGTATAGGTGATATGTTTCCTTGTGGAGTTGACACAATTGAGCTTTCTTCATCTCTATGATCATCTTTGATGGTAACGGTATCCAATGCTTTCTCCTATTGAACTCTTTTAGTTGTTAAGCCAAAAAAATTATTCCACAATAGTTCATTTTGTTGTACTACAACTTCAATCTTATTATGAAGAATCATACAAATTATGAACTTAGGAACAAATCATTTCCTATACTTTTCTAAAAATGTTGACTTCTGATCTTTTGACAATTTGGTCATAATTTTGGCCCAAGTGCCTTCTCTTATTTGTTTCTCCATGTATGATTCATGTTGCCATCTCTCTTTTAATATACTATGAAAATCAATTAAAATCTTCTTTTCCAATTTAGTAGTAGCCAATTTATTATTAACTATCATGGCCTCTTCTACTTTGGATTTGTCATCATTATTAAATGTATCATATTTAACAAATCTAAAACTTGATAATCCTACAGAGCTTCTAATGTCAACACATACCTTGTCAATATTCTTTGATCTTTTAGATATTGTGAATTGGTGATGTCCCTATTCATCTAACTCAATCCTCTCTATATCTTCCTCTTCAACTTCTTTTTGCATGACTAGTCTTCTTATCTTTTTCTAGGTTTGTGTGGTTTAAATTTTCTTCTTCTTTTTACCAGAGCCACTCTATTTCATAATATTGACTATCCCTTTATTCATAGATGGGTTGGCACAAGCTACTTCCACCCTAGTTCTTGGCTTTGTTGGTGCAATAGGAGAGAGGGGTGTCACTAGTGACTTCTTTGTAACCTCCTTTACTTTAAGCTTCATGATTTTCATAGTTCTAGCTTTCTTCATTGGTAGAGTGACCATTACTACTATTTTACCCTAATTTCCTTCTCCTCCTTCCTCTTCCCCATTGCCACTGACTTTATCTTCATCATCACCAAGACCTTGTGTAAGTTTTAAAGGTTCTTTTCCTTTACTTTGGGTGCCTAGCTTCTCTTCTAGGTCTTCAATCATTTTCTTCCTATACTTCTCTTTTGAAGCTATTTTGATATAAACTATGATTCTTTCCTTAGCTTCTTCATATCTACCAAAAGTTTATGCTTCTACATCATTTTTTCTTTAAGTACGAGATCAACATTTGTACTTACAATTTCACTATCAGCTTCATAATCAAATGGTTTAAGCCATGCTTTCCTAGGCTTAACTACTTGAACAAATGTATTTTTTGTGTCTACCAAAAAATATACATCATTGTAATGTTTCATTACTAATGTTGCTAGGATCCTCATCCTTTTTCTTATCTTTTATTTTAACTCTTTGAAATATATTTCCGTAAAATTCTCAAAATTTTCTCCAAACTAAGTTGTATATTCACTAATATGTCTTGTGATAGGTTTGTCTTGCTTCCAAACAATGTTTCCAACAAGAGGAAAATAATTATGTATATAAAATAAAATGCACATAATCAATGATCAAAACTTACACATTGAATTTTTCTTTCCTAATTGACATCAAGTTCTCTACCAATTGCGATCTTTGCAACTTGACAATATCATGTTTATGATCCTTCATAACAATCTTCTACACTTGGTTGATCGCCATATATAGAACATTATTTAGTCTACTTGACTAATAAAATTTGTGATCAATGACTCTAATTGCTAACTCAATCCCTAGATCTATGATGGTAGAAATAAACATCCCTTGTCCATTCCATTCATCTTTTGTGTTATCCTCAATTTATTCTCAGCTCAGATAATGAATAGTCTTCTTCTTATCCAATGTTGGATACCTGGTAACCATGTGAGTTATTTTGTTTGTAATCTCAATAGGTCCATTGTCTAGCCACAACTTCATATCATGGATTCTTCTTACCACCATCTTAATCTATTCAATCTTGAAATTCCTCAGGAAATCTAGTGCACAAGTTAACCCTTTCCTTTTAAAAACTTTTAATTCAACCTTCAATACTCTGTCATTGAATATAATTTATCATATGCCTCATGAATCTCATAATCACTAACTTCTCCAATTTTAGACATGTAACTGTTGGACATATAAGAGGTGTAACTAAGAGGGGAGGGGTGAATTAGTTACCACAAAAATAAATCCTAGATCCCTTAGATGTCAAAATAAACATAAACTTCACTAAAAATACTAATGCTTAGTAAACACACAATCACTTGGTTTACTAGCAAATGTTGTAACTTGGCAAAAATTGAAATAACTTGGCAACTGCTTAACATGTAAACCTTAAGATATTATCTTTTATTAACCTTAACTTATTTGCATACATGTATAAAAGAAATAGTATGAGCACAAGTGAAACCAAGATTTAATGTGGAAACTCAATTTGGAAAAAATCACAAATTGCAAATAGTTACTTATTTTCACTCTTCTAAAGTAAGCCCTATTAGGAGCCAATCCTATTAAAGGTTATAAAATAAACTATTAGGTGTGACCCTATTAGGAGTGGCCTTGTTAGAGGTCTTTAGACACTTCAATAGAAATGCCACCTTGTTAGAGGATTTGCAAATAACTATTAAGCCAACTCTATTAAGAGATTTAGATCATTGCTATAATGGTTAGAGAGTTTGATGTTACATTGGAATGATCTAAATAATTGGTTAATTTTATGTTGTCTTTGATGTTACACAAAATGTCATATATTTTCTAGTCAGTGATGGTCAAGCTCACTCAAGCAATAAAGATAGTTTCTTGTGTCTGTTGAGCATTCCATTGTTTGCCAAGTTCAGAAGACAATGTTTACTCAGTTCACTTGGGCATCAAAGAGAAGTTTATAGAAGTTGAGTATTAACTAAGCTCACTTGATTAACAAAGAAATTTAGTGAAGATGTAGTCTTAACTAAGTTCACTTGGTTAACACAGAAAAATCATTTCCAAGTTAATGTCTACTGAGTAGGGTCGGCTAACAAAGGATTTTCTTTTTTTGGAATATTGAGATTAATTAATTTGTTTGTTAGTTCAAGCTGAGTCAAGAGATGAATATTAATTATTCTAAGGTGTATTCAATCTGACTTGACAATATATTTGATATAAGTATAACGTCAAGTTGAGGATTGAAAATGTGTGAGAATGTGTGGAAGATAAGAAGATGGTTAGAAGAAGTGAGTTGGAAGGATAAGAATAATATCCTTGAGGAGCTATAAAGATACATTTCATCAAAAAGGATGAAGTAATAAAGCCAAAACTGTTACGTCCCCTTTTCAAATAATTAAAAATAATAATCTTTGTTAAGGCAAGCAGGCCCAAAAAGGTGAAGTTTCAACAAAAGGGGATAATATTTGGAAGTGAATGGAATAATAAATGAAAATTATTATTAAAATATGTTTTATTAACCCCTCTTGGATGTGAGTAGGGTTATGCCCTCTTTTGAGGGGTGTGGAGGCATTTTGGGCTCATTCCAGAACTTGATTTTTGCGCATTGCTTTGTTGTTCTTCAGAGGCTGCAAAACCCTTGGAGAAGGAGACCCAAGAATGGGATTTTGTAGGTTTCAAAGAAGGCTAAAGATGGGAGTTTAAATCCATTCCATGTTCATTCTCATGTAGAGTTTTCCTTTGTGCTGAACAGTGCAGACTTGTGAGTTTTCGGGTGTGTTTTTTGTAAGAGTTTGGTGTTTCTAGTTGAGTATTTCATATCAGTTTGGGTTACTGCTATATATCAGAAATTTAGATGTTAAAATAGAGATGAATATATTTATTTGGCCATTATTATACTTTTATGATAGATTATTAGTGTTTTTGTGGTGTTTCCGGCTATTTTGTGTTGTTTTCAGGAGCCCGATGAGCATTCCGGTTGAGTATTTCATATCGGTTTGGGTTGCTTCTGTATATTAGACATTTAGATGTTAAAATAGAGTTGAATATATGTATTTGGTCATGATTATACTTCTGTGATATATTATCAATGCTTTTGTGGTATTTTCGACTATTTTGTGTTATTTTCGGGAGCCCGATGAGCATTGTTTTTGTCCTCCGTTTGGGAGTTGTTGTGTAAATGTTATACATATCTAGAAATGTCATTTTGGAGGCTGTTATACTGCTGAAATTTATATTAAAAAAATTTTTACTTCCAGTTTTATTAATAATATGTGAAGTTGTGAAGTTTTTGGCACTATTTTCGGCATACCCGATTTGGGGTTTATTGAGAAATTGGTGGATCTTTGAAATATTGGTTGTTTGATCTTAAAGATCTGATTAGAGGCTTGAAATATCATATAAAACCAGAGAAAGGGACATTTCAATGGTATTAGAGCTATGATCTTGCCAGCCTGAGGGTTTGTAGAAGTTTGCATGTAACTAAGTGAAAGAGAAAACAGATATTTGCAGGGAGAAAAGAATAAAGAAATTTTGATCAAACCTCTAGTTGAAAGTAAAAGTACAAAATCCAAGGAAGGGAAAAGTATGGCTGATCTAGATGAGATGGCAAAGAAATTTTTCCAAGACATCCAAAATACTCAAAAGCAAACAATGGATAGTTTGGCAGAAACTAGAGAGGCTTTGCAATTATTGATAGAAAAATTGCAAGGAGTTGCATCTATTAATGAGAAAGGAAGCACTTTAGAGGAGCCAAGAAATCTGAAACCCACACCCTCTAAATCAACAAAAACTATTTTTCTACATGCAAATGAGCCACCAGTGCCAAATCTAGCCCTTAATCCCATGGAAGAGGTTACAGGTAACTTGATTGCATTAAGAGCTACTTACAATGGTTTAGATGATGACTTTCACAATTCGGTTCCTTTTAGAGAATATGTGGATATGATGAACACTTTGATGCCCAAGAAAGAGTACAGGAGGGAGCATGACATAAGTGGAAGAGAGCTCAAAAATAAAATAAGAAAGTTTACAGCACCTACCTTTGATGGAACAAATAAAATTTCAGCTAGAGCATGGCTACAAAAATTACAAACCTTCTTCACATTTAACCCCATGAATGAGAGTTATGATGTTCAATTTGCAAGTCTACACTTGGAAGATGGAACCTATGATTGGTGGTATCATGGAATGACTACTCAAGGGCATGATCAGGTAACTACATTTGATTATTTCAGTCAAAGAGTGATAGATAGATTTGACCTCAAGGATGATGATTATGAGGATGTTGTTGTGCATGATGGTGAGATACCTAGTAGAGATGAGCAGACATTGAGCATTCATGACTTTGTTGAGAGAGAGTACCAGGCACAGTTAGATGCTTCATCACATGAGGTTGAGGCTGGTAGTACTTTACATGATTTATCTAGCCAGCTGAAGGTGAGTGAAGACAATATTGTGACTACATTATCTCATCATGACAGGTATGTGGAGTTAGTTGGTATTGGTCATATTACTCAGGTGAGGAGTTTGCTTGAGTTACCAGCTGATTCTAGTTTATGGATATGGACTCAAGATTGTTATATTGGCATTTGGGATTTAGTTGACTGGAAATCTTTAACACTTTTTGGTAGCAGTGATTGTTTGGGTGCTATCATGGATTTGATTAGCAGATTGCACAGTGTTGTCTTTTCTTGTGCCAAGAGCTTATCCGATGTTGGTATTGGTTTTTATACATCGGTGTTGGGGTTTGTTCATATGTCCAGTCAACCATTTTTGTTGGAATGTGTTGATGATATTTCATATTTGGCAGTGTGTACAGATGAGTCCCAAGATCATATTAGCATTGATGACATCTAGGAGGATGCAGTGGGCAGTTTTGAAGACTTAGTTTCCTTGGCAGTTTCTTTTGCTACAAAGGAGTTGGATAGTAGTGCTACAATTTTTGATACTCTGTATGTTGATATGAGCTTTGGAGTTGATTCATAGGATATGGATGGTAATACTCTAGAGACCAATAACCTTGAGGATACTCCTTTAGACAGTGCATCAGAGGAGGTTTATAGGATACAGTCTAGCCAATGCCATCATGTGTCTAGTTAGTTGAGAGTTAGTGAGCGAGACATTGCTATCATTTACCAGCATTTTGATGATGCTCATCAGTTGTTAGCAATTTATGGATAGGGTTCTCCTACTAGTGATGAGCAGGGAGGCAGTTATCTTTCCTTAATAGAGTTCCACTCTTTATGGGAGGCTATTTGAATTCTAGATAGGATTATATGCAGTTGGTAGCTGATAAAGATTATCTTATGGAGTGGGGGAGTATAGCATACAATGCATTATTGGCCAAGGAAGATGAAGTGAGTGAGCTTACTTAGTAGCTTGAGGTGACTTCTGAGATTCTTGAGAGTACACAGTTGACTTTCAAGGAGTCACAATTTCATTTTGCTAAGGTGACCATGGAGTTAGAGCAACTACAACCTTTACCAGATTCTATACAGTCACAAGCTGTGGTGTCTAGTGATCCGAGGATGTCCATGGTCAAGATTGTCAAAGATAATGGATATGGGGATGCATCCATCCTTGATACTAACATTAGCATATCAGGTTTGTCCCCACTAGAGTCAGGTTCAATTGAGTTGGGTGCTGCAATAGATTGTTGTGGTATGCCTGACATGGTGGTGGCCTCTAGTACTGATGGCATGAAGACTAGAGATGTTGTATCAAAGATCATGTGTGATGTTGGTGAGCCGGTAGTTGGCATGGTTCCAACTTGGTCAGTGATCAATTGCAGTTAGTTACATATGGATTGCAGTCTAAGCCATTGACTGAGATTGGCGCATTCTACCAGCATTACATTGTGAGGTATGCTCATCAATTTACCTTTGATGACCATGTTGATGAGATGATGATACAGAGATGTACTTTGGTTCCTAGTGCTTGTCATCAGTTATGGGATAGTTTGATGCCTCGGGATGAGAGTTGTGATGGGCATGATATGGCGATAGGTCCTGCAGTTGACAGCTTGATAATACATGACTTAGAGCAAGAGTTTGGGAGTGATGCTTCAGCAGTTGTTGTTATTGATTCTACTCCTTTGGCTATGACATCTCCTGACTTAGCTGGTGATCAGTCACAGTGGGTTGTATCACTTTTTCATGGTGAGTTGTTGACTAGGGTTGGTTTTTTTTATCAACATTATACTGCAGGGTATGTACATCAATTAGCATTTGATCCTTGTGTTGAGGAGTTTATGGCAGGAAAATTTGGTTTGGGTTCCATTTTTTGCTGTTTATCTTGTGATGGCTTTTCACCATCAGCAGTTCATGGGAATTATGGTTATGAGACAGTGGTCAGTGATCTACAAAGTTGTGTTGACTACATGAGTTGTACAGTGTGTGGATTCTCCATACTTGGTACAGTTTCATTTGGGAGCGTTCACCATTATTGCAGAGTTGGATTGTACATTCCGTATAGGCCAATGGGATGCATTGATGGTATTTACTATGTTGGCAATTTGATTTGTCCACTTTACTTGGGTTTTGATGTTCTAAGAGTTTGTGTCTCATGCATTCCTGACTGTGGCAATTGTGATTTTGGAGTTTGGTTGAGCTGTAATTGTCAGTTTGATTATGGATTCCTCTTGGTTATATTGCAGAGGATATTGCAGGAGCCTGTGTTAATTGATAGTAGTATAGTTCATGACTACATTTGGGATCCAGGCAAAATGATTGGTTTATTGTTCAGCCATTGCTCGAGGACAAGAAATATTTGGAAGGGGAGGACTTGTCATGTCCCCTTTTCAAATAATTAAAAATAATAATCTTTGCTAAGGCAGGCAGGCCCAAAAAGGTGAAGTTTCAGCAAAAGGGGATAGTCTTTGGAAGCGAATGGACTAATAAATAAAAATTATTATCAAAATATTTTTTATTAACCCCTCTTGGACATGAGTTAGGGTTATGCCCTCTTTTGAGGGGTTTGGAGGCATTTTGGGCTCATTCCAGAACTTGATTTTTGCGCATTGCTTTGTTGTTCTTCAGAGGCTGCAAAACTTGTGGAGAAGGAGACCCAAGAATGGGAGTTTGTATGTTTTCATGAAGGCTAAATATGGGAGTTTAAATCCATTCCATGTGCATGCTCATGCAGAGTTTTCCTTTGTGCTGAATAGTGCAGATTTGTGAGTTTTTGGGTGTGTTTTTTGTAAGAGTTTGGTGTTTCCAGTTGAGTATTTCATATCAGTTTGGGTTTTTGCTGTATATTAGACATTTAGATATTAAAATAGAGCTGAATATATGTATTTGTCCATGAGTATACTTCTGTGATAGATTATTAGTGTTTTTGTGGTGTTTTCGGCTATTTTGTGTTATTTTCGGGAGCCCAATGAGCATTCCAGTTGAGTATTTCATATCAGTTTGGTTTGCTGCTATATATCATACATTTAGATGTTAAAATAGAGCTGAATATATGTATTGAGTCATGATTATACTTCTGTGATGGATTATCAATGCTTTTGTGGTGTTTTCGGCTATTTTGTGTTGTTTTTGGGAGCCCGATGAGCATTGTTTTTGTCCTCCATTTGGGAGCTGTTGTGTAAATGTTATATAGATCTAGAAATTTAATTTTGGAGGCTGTTATACTGCTGAAATTTCAATTAAAAAATTCCACTTTCAGTTTTATTAATAATATGTGAAGTTGTGAAGTTTTTGGCACTATTTCCAGCATAACCAATTTGGGGTTTATTGAGAAATTGGTGGATCTTTGAAATATTGGTTGCTTGATCTTAAAGATCTGATTAGAGGCTTTAAATATCATATAAAACTAGAGAAAGGGACATTTCAAAAATTTAGATCTAAAAATAGCAAAGATAAGTTTGCATAAGCAATTAGGTCATATCATTGTTACTCTCTAACCATTGTAGCAGTGAAAATAAATCTCTTAACAGAGTTGGCTTAACAACTATTTTTAAATCCTCTAACAAGGTGAAATTTCTATATTTAAGTGTCTAAAGATATCTAACAAGGCCACTCCTAATAGGGTGATTAAATCCTCTAACAAGATCACACCTAATAGTGTAGTTTGTAACCTTTAATAGGGTTGACTCCTAACAAGGCTCACTTCAGAAGAGTGAAAAGCAGTAACTTGTTGTAATTGGTGGTTTTTCCCAAATTGGGTTTCCACATTAACTCTTGGTGTCACTTGTGTTCATGCCATTTCTTTTATGTGTATACAACTAAGTTAAGGTTAATCACACTTAATATCTTCAGATCTGCATGTTCAATATTTTATGAGTTACAACATATTGTTAGCATTAACCAAGTTCCTATGTGTTAACCAAGTTTCAATAGTTTCAACCTAGTTTATGCTTTGTACTAACATCTAAAGGATATATACTTATTTTGTGGTGACTGATTCACCCCTCCCCTCTTAGTCACTCATCTTATCTTTCCAATAGTAACATGATAATATTGCATGACATTTAAACACTTAATTATGCATATAAGTGTATTAGCCTAAAAAAATTATGTAAACATGCATATTCTTACTTTATTGTCAAACGCATCTTTATGACTCAATTTAAACATAGAAAATGATGGAATTAAATCATATGGCTGAAAACTATATGTGTTTCTTATGTTTAGAGTCTCATGATATTTGTCTCGTGATGGTTTTATGTGATTTGTATAGGTGGCCATACTAGGATGTGCACTAGAGGCTTTTGAGATTTCATTTATGAATAATAGATTGAATTTCATGGTGTATTTTATGATTCAACTAATATTTATGTTTATGGATTTTATCCTTAATGAGAATTTGGGTTAACTTGGGTTTTCAAAACCAACTATTATTTTTGGGTAGCTTGTTATGCAACCAAATTTGATCATTAGCACTTTTTTGGTATGGGATACAATTATGGTTTGTGAGCTTTGGGAAGTTTGTCCAGTTGCATTTTTGTGGGAGTGTCTTGCATTGGTGATGTAGCCCAAACCCCTTTCAAGATAATACTAAAAAAATAATAACACAACACAGATATTCAAAACACTAGATTATTCATTCAACTTCTCTAACTCTATTCTCCTTATAATGAAATAAAATGCCTACTTATTACAATTCTAAAAATTACCACATTTTGGTAGATTTTCAGAAAAAATAGAATTTTCCATTTTTGGTAATTTTCAACTTCCATCCTATGAATCATGATTTTTCCCAAGAAAAGCCCCCAACTAAGGCAAGATGAATTGCCAGCTAAGGAAAGATTATTCATTCAACTTCTCCAACTCTATTCTCCTTTGAAAATTACCATATATTTGGTAGACTTTTAGACAAAAAAATAGAATTTTCCATTTTTGGTTATTTACAAAATCCATCCTATGAATCATGATTTTTCCCAAGAAAAGTCTCCAACTAAGGCAAGATGAATTTCCAACTAATCTATGAAATCAAGAGTATGATTTTAGATTTATTAAAAAAACAACTTTCTAAAAAATTGGAAAAAACACAAGAACTCAATTTTGGAGGTCAACATGAAATTTTAGACTCTCAAAAAATGTCTCCCTCTTTGTATTCTAGTTTATTAATAGATGTTGGTGAACTTGAATGTTATGATGAAGATGTGTAGTTGGATACAAAGATTTAGTGGGAGTCTATGATGAAAGAAGAAATGGACTCCTTGTTGAAAAATTAGATATTGGGACTTATACAAGTTGTCTATAGGTAAACAAACTTTACAGAATAAATGGGTTTAGGTTGAAAGAAGAGAATGAATGTAAGAAAATATTTAAAGCTAGGTTATTTGTAAAAAGATTTTCATAGCAAAAGGGCATTGATTTTGATGAGATATTTTCTCGTGTTATCAAAATGACTTCTATTCATAATGTTATAAGTATTGTGGCTACTTAAGATTTGCAATTGGAGTAGCTTGATGTTAAAAAAACATTTATTCATGGTGATTTAGATGAAGAGGTATATATGGCACAGCTAAATGGATTTGAGGTCAAACATAAGGAGAACTTAGTGTGAAGATTGAACAAAAGTTTATATGGCTTGAAGTAAGCACCTCAGCAATGGTATCTTAAATTTGATAGTTTTATGCATGACCATAGTTACACTTAGTGTTATTTTGACCAATATATTTATTTTATGTTTATATATTGATGATACGCTTATAGATGGGTCTAACATGGATCACATTAAGGGGCTGAAAATGATACTTAGCACATTCATTTTATATGAATGATTTGTTGTCATAAAAATAAATCCTTGGTGTGAATATCTATAGAGATAGGGAAAAAAAAATTGACTTTATCTCAAGTTGATTATATTGCAAAGGAGTTGCAACATTTCTCTATAGAGAATGTTAAAGCTATAAACGCATCTTTACCTAATCATTTAACATTGACTAATGTGTCATGTCCCAAGATATATGAAGATGAGCACAAAATGTCTAAGGTATCCTATACTTTAGTTGTAGGAAGTTTGATGTATGCCATAGTATCTACTAAGCAAAATATTGTACATGCATTGGGAGTTGTTAACAACTATATGATTTATCCTAGAATTGAGCATTGGAATCCAGTCAAATGGATTATGATATATTAGATAGGAACATCTAGTAAGTGTTTATATTTTATAGGCTCTTCTATTGATTTACAAGGCTATGTTGACTCCAAATAACTCCTTTTCACATGACTATGTGTAAAATTTCAGCCAAAATCCATATCCGAGTCAAAAGATATGACTCCCAAAAGTTGATACATCAAATTGTAGTCAAGGCACAAAGTTTTTTCCAAGGTAACTCATTTTAAGTTGTGTAATAAGTGATAAAATAGTAATTAAAATATTTAGACACACATTAAAATAATATGTTAGAGATTTTGCATTATCCATGCATTGTGTACTCGTATAAGACAAGGATGAGAATTGATGATACCTAGTGAGAGGTATGACTAGTTTTCCTCTTCTTCATGAGAGGGTATTCTAGTTCCACATGGATCATGGTGAGGATTTGGGGTCTAGAGTGACTAGTCTAAGGTAACTCAATGCTTGAGGGTCCAAGGTCTAGTGAGAGACAATTCCAACATAACTCAAGTAGTTTGACCAAGTAATGACATTTTCTAATATGTAACCTAAGTCTCTTTAATGGATTTTATATTTTCCTCTAGTGGTGTACTTATTGGATTTTACTTTTTGTAGTATATTTAATATGAAATATTGTTATTGTTGGACTTATTTTTTGGAATCTACTCCCATTTATGATAGTTATTTATCTATTGGTGATTATACATTTGACATTTGGAATTGATTCAAAAGTTAGCATTCTTTTAACGATTGTATCTCTTTTATTTTGATATTTTATTGTATTTGGTGTCTAGATGTTGACTTGGTATGTGATGTTGGTATTTGATGATTGTTCTTTCGACTTTGATTGTCTTTCTTTAGAAATAGGTTGTAGTACCCTTGAGGTAGATTTAGCTATTAGAATTCCTTGCTTAGTATTTATTTTGGTATTTGATTTCTATGCATGGGTCTTATATTATCTCCTCTACATAGTGGGAGTGGGATTTTTATTAGGTGACTGTGTGGTTCGGAGGTAGCGAATTCTTACCATATGGGTCCTTCAAGGATTGGCACCATTCTAGGATATTCATTGATGCGGTTGTGCCTTTATCATTCTTGTTCTTATCTTGGAGACTAATATTCAATTGATGTATATATGTATCATGTATCTTGTATTTTGAGATCCTACAGGATGCAGTATTGTATTTTGATGTACATCTATTTAATATTACACACCCTACAACATGTGTAGTGGATGTTGTTACTTGGATGTTCTTTATCATATCAATATATATATATATATATATATATATATATATATATATGATAAGGATATGTATTTGAAAAAGTGGTATACGGGTATGTGCAGGATCATGGTGTGCCAAAAAGTGGCGATGTGAAAAAAAAAGAGTTTGAAGATGCCTAAAAGCGCTTCAAAATTTGCTCTGACTTTTTTTTACCTATCTAGGAACCAAACCTGGAAGGTTAAGCCGAGCCTTATCAGATATCCGATATCATATCGGATATCCGATTTTAAATCCAATATCCGACTAATAATTAAAATCATATAATAGTATGATATATTATTTAATATTATTATTATTGATATAAAATAATAATAATATTATTAAATAATAAATCATACTATTATATTATAATAATATTATTATTATAATAATTATTATACTATAATATAATAATATTATTATTATTATATTATAATCGTATAATATTATACTATAATAATAATATTATAATAACATATTATATTATAATAATATAATATAATATTTCATATATTATAATATATAGTAATGTAATATAATATAATATAATAATAAAAAGTAATATCTTATAATATAATATATAATAAAAAAGTATAATATATTATAAATTATAATAATATAGTATAATAATAATATTTTATATTATAATATATAGTAAATTAATATAATAAATATAAAATATAATATAAAAATATATAAAATGTAATATATATGTTATATTATATATATTATAATATCGGATATCCAATACCTGTGCATGGATTAAACACAAAATCACAGACCCGCGGCCCTTATTTTCACGCAAATTTGGGCCAGTCAGATCGGATATCAGATAATAAATCGAATATCAGATAGCAAATCGGATATCAGATATCAGGTATGTTCCCCCCCCCCCCCCCCCGACTCATTTTTAACCTAAATTTAATAGATTTTAACAAGATTTTGTTTGTTTTAGTTGAATCTAGGATTTTTTTGACAAAAATGGTTAAAATTTAGATTTTTTTTAATATATATTAGGTTTTGCAATTCAATAAGAATGGCTGATCAAAATGATGACACTGAGGCAGGGAATAATATTCCTCGCAACCCACCACCAAACGATCCAGTATCCCCACAAAATCGTCCACCAAATGATCCTCTACCTCCTCGAAACCCTCCTCGAATTGAGGATTTGATAAATGAAAATCTCACTGAGTTGAGAGGTTTGCATAGAACATACAATAATGTACCTGCACTGGCTCCTATGTTATCCATGTTAAACACCATAGTGGATAACATTGAAACTCTTACAAACCAACAAAATGCCGTTCTTCGTTGGCGTGATGAAATGCACTAGATGTTTGATGATGGTTTGGATTATGATGAGGTCGTGGCCCTCAACATAACCAAAGATGATTTGGCAAGCCTTTTTGCTAACCCAAAAATGGGTATACTAGTTGACCCAAAAAAAACCAAACTATCGATTAAATGGTGCACAAATGATGCCATACGTGCAAATTTTTGGGACCGTTGGTGGATGGTCTTTGATATCCCTCCACATGGAAATTTAGAAATACCATTTTATTTCCTTAAAAAATTATATGCAGAATTTGTGTTGAAACTTAAAGTGAACTATTGGAGCATGAAGCCCAACATGGGCTTAGGACTAGGAGCTCCTCAGGATAGACCCTCTTCCCAGCGGAAGAAACTTGGCACTTTTTTCCCCCCCCTAATATCTCCCCCCCTCCTCGAGTGCAGCATCTAGATATTATGGCAGAGGCTAGCTCACAGACCATCAGAGTCATTCATAGGCTGAGTAGCCTAATGATATCTGAGGCTAGGTCAGTCTTGCCTCCTCGTGTTGATGATGTTGGTGCCAGTTCATCATCGACTAGCTCATCACATGTTTGTGTGCCTCACACTTGCATTACATGCAAGAATATTTTCCTGGGTCCCATAGGCGATCTTCCTGAGTATCATTTTGTATTAGATGAGGATACACCAGACGCACGTGCAGAGGCTACAGACCCTGATGCGAGAGAGGAGGGGAATGTAGAGGCATGGACTCCTTCGGTGTTGGTACGTGTATACATTTTTTTGTTATGAAATATGTGATTTAAAGTTAATTTTTATAATAGAGTAATTTTAATTTTTAAGCCATATTGACTTTTACATGTATGTGATCTTCATTCATGTTTAGTTGATGACCGAGGAGGAGCTCAGACAGATAGATGATGCTACACTCTCGGCCATTTCATTTGGCCTTGAGACATCTACGGTACATTATGTTGTGTTCGCATTTCTTTTTTCTATTTGATATTGTAGCATATATGGTTGCTAATCTTTCTTTTATCTTGCAGATACCACCTGCCCCGGGGGGACAAAGTGCGGGGGGTGAGCCAACATGCATTGACAAAGGAAAGGTAATTAGATGTTTTCTAATTGATTAAATATTGATGCATTCTTGTAAAATGTTTGTGGTAATCTCATTTAATTACATTATTTATTGTATATAGGGTGTGGCTACTGGCGATGAGCCTGTACAGATTCGGCGTCCTAGATCATCAGGGATTTTCATTCGCACAGAGAGCCCCATTGTATGTATAAGTATCATTTATTTTTTATTTTTTTAATTGATGCAAAGGAAAGTATGATTGTTGTTCTATACAATTTCTATGATTTTTTCCATACCAATAATGATTCATGTCTTACATATGTTCATTACAACTTAAATAGGTTTATATGCACCTGTCCAACCGACCAAGTTGGTTATAAAGGTTTATTTAATCAAACAAATACCAAATTACTACTTTCCCTCCAAAACTAATATGACCATTTGAATTTGAAATTCAAATTTCAAACTATAGTTTTTATGCATTCCCTAACTTTCTAAACTATTCCATTGACTCAAAATTGGTCATATGGATTTATTAAATGCAACTAAGTAAATTTCCAGAAAATTGAAGTTTTTATTATTTTTTCTCCAAACCACCGTACACTCTGATCTCCCCCTTTCAACTGAGATCACATATGACATATATAAAGGTCTACATGACCATTGGAACAACCATATAGGCGTTCCCAACCATAAAACAAACAAACAACCACTTTTTGCTAATACTGTTTAGACTCTAAATACCCTATTCTAAGGCCTTTTGGTCCCATGGAGTCACTTGGTTTATAACCACACCAAAATTCTTGTGGGCCTTACATGTGCCTTTATTACAAAACATAGACCAACTTGTAAAATATGGACCAAACCTTTATTCCAACTTCCTAATCTACTTGAATCCTCTCTTTCATGGAGTGGCAAGGTGTCCGGCAACAGAGATACTTGTTCCCCCCTGCCACATAGGTTAGATGCCCTGCACCACCTTTCCTCTCTCTCATTCTGAACACTAGTCCACCAAGTGAGTGATGTTCCTCTCAGTCTTGTTGTTGCTACTTTTACCTTCTTATCTGCCTCTATGTCTTCAAGATCAAAGTAGTTCTCAAGGGCCTCTATCCACCCTAGCACTTCTTCACTATCCATTTTACCCTAGTATATTGGAAAATCAATATGGTTCTTCCCACCATTACCTTGTACTGCCTTAATGATTCTCATAAATCTCCTTTCTTCAGGATCATCTGTTGTCTCATGCTCTTGCCTTGCATTACCAACCTCTTCTTCTTCATGGTTCTCTCCATGATTTCTTCCTCTAACCTCTTCTCCTCTAGGTTCTTGCCTTTCCTTTTCTAAGGATTCTATCCTTGCAATAAGCTTCAGCCTCTCTCTTCTCATCTGTCTTTCTTCCCTCACTCTAGATGCTTCAAGTTCTCTCCTCTCTCTTTTCTCTTTTGCAAACTCTTCTCTCAATTCTTCAAGTTCTCTAGCCATTTGATTTTTAGGAGGCATTTTCACAACAATTTTTCTTCCTTCCCAAGGGCCAACTCACTGATTCTCTTTCTTTCCTCACCAAGAAATCTCTGGACACCACTTATGTACCTTTCAACTCTGGGACACACAAGGAGGAATTAGACACACCAAGGCTTCAACAAAGGGACCAACACACTAAGGATTTTCAAGATTATAGGTCTTGGTCACACTCCTAAACACCCAAACTTCAAAACCCTCCTTAAAATGGCTTAAAAACCAGGGCTTGCTTGTTCAAACCCCAAAACTCAATTCTAGAACGTTTTGACTTGTCTAATGACAAGATATGATCATGACAACCTACATGAACCTATCAAATGACACATCTACCATATGAAATCCTAAAATCCTATCTCATGCCCAATTACAACTTTCTTCCACATATGAGTCCAACATTATAACTTTGTATGCTTCCATGAGCCATAATTGGTGCAAGGATCGCCCAATTGACTTCAAGAGATGTTCCATGACCTCTGTAATGCCTTGGATCTTCAATGTTCCCTTGATGAGCATGGGATGCTCTTGCATCACTTATCTTCATAAATAAATTCAAAACTAATTTCCGTGATATTAACAACTACTATTTTGTATCTCATAGGAGACTCCTAGTGCACATGAGGTTCGACGGGACAGTTATGTAGATTTGATGACGCAGCCACTCACTCCTGAGGAGGAGCCTACAATAGTAAGTTGTAGTTTGAATTCATGATTAAATATGTTATAAATTTAGCATGCTATGAATTATACTGTTATAGTTTAAATTGTAGATTCATCTGACAAAGGTATTTGAACATATACAACCCACAATCACAGAGGTACCAGCATTGCCGAGGGCATACAAGAGGACTCCTGACCGGCGCAGGAGGTCGACGAGATAGGTATTTATTATGAAATTTTGATAGTATTAATCTCCAATACGGAAAATATCATTATGCATTTGAGTAATTCAATGTTAGATACATAGAATCATATAAATTTAGTAATCTAACTTTGGGTTTTCCTTTTTTGTTTATGTAGGAGGCATCCGATCCACCTAGTGCAGCGAAGAGGCTGCATTTTGATCATCCACCAGCACCCTAGGATAGTATAGTTTTCGTAGGATGCATCATGAGACATTTTGAGATGGCATATGCCACATTGTATATAGAAACATTGATATTATACACATTCTGATGGCAGGATCAGCCACAATTTGAATATGGATCTATGTATTTTGATATATATATATATATTTGAGTACTTTGTCTATGGATACATGATCTTTGATATATATTTGTGTAAAATTTTTTCTATGGATACATGTATTTTGATATATATTTTTATCATTTACGTGCACAATGATATACATATTAATTTAGTATCTAGTATTGTTCAATTTATCGTGGATCATGTGTCATGCCCTAAATTTTACTAGTAAAAACACAACAATTTTTTTTTTTTTTTTTAGCTTATGAAGTCGCATAAGAAATTACATATTGTAAAACAAGGTTATCATTGAATAGGATTTCAAGACTCATGTGAATAGTGTGAAGGTGTTAACATTTTAGTCACAGGTGGTTTTCAAATAGATTGGATGATAGTCTAGTTCAAGTTAGCGTCACGAGTCAAATGAGCAAGTTCAAGATACAACACTCATAAATTAGTGAGGTAATTCATATCCTAACAAGCCTCTAATACTAATATTCTATTAGGGTCTTTCAGTTGTATCATATGGACTAGGTCGTGATTCTAGCATGTAAGGGAAGGGGATCAGAATTACTTATTATCCTCATTACCAATGTACACACATTCATTAATCATTACAATATATATTAATGTGACAATTAGTATATTAATATATCCTCATTATCTATCAACATTGCTTCCTCACCAAATTATTGAATGCACAACAAGATTGTAAGAAATCTACTAAGTTTTAAATTTATACAATCAATGGTATCACATAACATCTATGGATTGTTATTATCAACTAGTCATTTACAATACCACAAGGAGAAAACTTTCTTTCACATTTTCAAATGATAACAATGATGTCAAAGCAAATCTGTGACTCGTACCAATGCTTTCATAACAATATAAACTCCAAATGAAACATGCATATACAACCTTATCAATATTTCCTTCTACACGTACATTAGGTAACAATGATACAATCTCCTTCCATCACAATGGGGCAACATAAGGGACTTTTCAAAATCATAAGGAACATGGACATTGAAAGATATGGACAATGAGTAGCATGAACATTGTCCAACATGATCGTTGAGAACATGAACAAGCTGGTGAATCCTCCTTCACAAATGAGGGCACAATGTCAAGTTTTCTCATCCAACATCAATCTGCTCCCTTGGACACAAATCTGCATATGCAACACAACAAAATAACAAGAACCATGGGTGCTTTCCACCCAACCATAGGCCTCAAAGAGACCACCCCTGCGCTAGGGAACAAGGCTCAAAATGGGATACACATACAATCTTTCAATGCATAAACATTACATTTCAAACTTGAACAATTTCCCCCCAAGACTATTTCACAATGGCTTCATAGATGGAACCATAAACATAGGGTGAAGGTGTGTTCTAAAATGGAGACTTGCCATACCAAACCATATTTGCAATAAACAATTTTCATGCCCTCTCGGGGCTATCATAATTCACCAAATTTCATGCCCTCTCGGGGCTATCATAAATGAACCATTTAATACCCTCTCGAGGCCTCCACATTTCCTCCTCCAAACCCACTACCATCAAGTGTAACTCCTCAAACTTCCTTTCTACACCATACTTTCCTTATCACCCCCAGCAAGATATGAAATGTTATGGCATACAATGGAGCCCATACTCCAAGGTTCTCAATACATTTTTCGAACCCAACTTAAGCCCTTCACCCTGGACTTCTCTTCCCTTCCCACAAGGGTGAGTGTAAGTCCCAATCCCATAACAATACTCAAGCACAAAACAAGAAAACAAAACCAAGTAGAAATAAAACAAGAAATTTTGGCAAACACCCCACTAGTTTGGCCAAGACCCTCTAATAAAGCCTTCCCACTAACTTATTTTAGCAAAAACACTAAGCCACTCCATCCTTATGAACTTGTCTCCTCTAACGGTTCATTGATAGCCCTCACGAGCTCTGAGTTATGACCCTCGAAGGATCGACCTCAAAATGCACTTAGAGCACCTTGAAGACTCCTCGGTACGGGGTGGCCGCAAATGATGGATGGTCTTTGTGGCTAGAACAAAGGTGTGACTAGGGTTCACCCACTCATCTGGAGCTAATGGGACTGACGATTCGATGCCAAGATCAGTGGTTTCAAAGTTACGCTATGGTGCACCTATGAACTAAGGCACACTGCGAGTTTTGGCATCGAGCGAGATCGTTGTGCTGAATCCAAATGGAATGTGATCTCTCAAAAATGAGATAGGTTATTTTAGGCCTCAGGATCACCGTCCTGTAGCATTTGACAATTCATTGATAGCCCTCACGAGCTCTGAGTTATGACCCTCGAAGGATCGACCTCAAAATGCACTTAGAGCACCTTGAAGACTCCTCGGTACGGGGTGGCCGCAAATGATGGATGGTCTTTGTGGCCAGAAAAAGGGTGTAACTAGGGTTCAATCGCCCATCCGGAGCTAATGGTACTAACGACTCGATGCCAAGATCAGCAGTTTCAAAGTTACGCTATGGTGCACCTATGAACTGAGGCACACTGCGAGTTTTGGCATCGAGCGAGATCGCTGTGCTGAATCCAAACGGAATGTGATCTCTCAAAAATGAGATAGGTTATTTTAGGCCTTAGGATCACCGTCTTGTAGCATTTGATAGTTCATCAATAGCCCTTCACGAGCTCTGAGTTATGACCCTCGAAAGATCGACCTCAAAATGCACTTAGAGCACCTTGGAGACTCCTCGGTATGGGGTGGCCGCAAATGATGGATGGTCTTCATGGCCAGAACAAGGGTGTGACTAGGGTTCACCCGCCCATCCGGAGCTAATGGCACTGATGATTCGATGCCAAGATCAGCGATTTCAAAGTTACGTTGTGGTGCACTTATGAACTGAGGCACACTGTGAGTTTTGGCATTGAGCGAGATCGTTGTGCTGAATCCAAATAGAATGTGATCTCTCGAAAATGAGATAGGTTATTTTAGGCCTTAGGATCATCATTCTGTAGCATTTGACAGTTCATCAATAGCCCTCACGAGCTCTGAGTTATGACCCTCGAAAGATCGACCTCCAAATGCACTTAGAGCACCTTGGAGACTCCTCGGTACAGGGTGGCCGCAAATAATGGATGATTGTTTGAAGACTAATCCATGTGTCACTATCTTTCTTGGAAAAAAAAATTGTTTTTGAACATCAAGCTTGCAATATTATCAATTATTGTCAAACTTTTTCAACCAAGTCAAAATGTGAAATGCAAATATTTGTTTGCATTTTTTGCTAAGGGGAGTTTCATAAATTGACTTTGATTTTCTATGTCTCTAGTGCTTGAACATACTTAAAATGGCTCTTTGGTCTTAGAGCTATTGGTATTTTTTAACTTCATGGTCTATGATATGCATACTAAGAATTTCTTTCACTAAATGGTTTCCTTGATCTATTGACTACACTTAAATTTGTTCACTTGTCATCTCTCTTTCTATATGTTCAATACAAAGAGCTAGAAGAGACAAATAATCTTTCTTACCTTCATCTCTCTAAGCACATGATAGAAATCAATTCTAAACTTGAGAAAAGGTTAGAGGAGAATATTGCATTCTTAAATTAATCTCCCTTAAGACCTTTACATACACACGGGGCATTCTTAAATTAATCTCCATGGAAGAAAATTTCATAAAACTAAAGATTCCATAGTGTTGAAACATAAAATCCAAGATCTCATTTATGATGGGATTGTTGATACCTCTAATGACTCATCCACTCATAGCCTTCATATCCAACTTCATATCATGTCAGTATGCATGTGCTATCTTGCTTATTGGCTTTAATTGCTTATCCTACATGCTATCTTCTTTCATGGATTTTATGGCTTATCCCAAATGTGCTTCATACAACTTTTCAATATGAAAGTCTTTCAAAACATTATACAATATTATGACTCTTTATGCTTTCAAATGCTATGATTGGTTGTAAAATGGAAGAAATCAAGTATTCTAATTGTTCATCCGTACTTTATGGATTTTTCTTATTTGATTAGTTTGATAAAAATAGTTTTAATAATCATAATGTTAGCTTTATGTCAAATAAGGAAAAAACCAAATTTGTAATAAGATATCCGCATGCAATTATCTTTCATATAGTTATAAATGCTCTTAAAATTGTCGTTATAGCCTTGTATCACATGCAAATATGATTTGGAAGAACTTGTTCAATATCTTCCTCTTATAATTCCTTACAAAGAACCTACCAAAATACAAAAACCATATACAAAAAACTACACATTTTACATCATAATACATCATAAATTTTAGAAATTCTCCCCAATACCACCCCCCTCTAACTCTTCATGATGTACCTACATTCCAATATCATACAAAAATTAGTAACTTATTGTATTAAACAAGATAATCATCAATTCATTAAATCATTATGAAGAAAATAACATAAGAAGTATATATACCTAGTCAAGTATTCCAATAGGGTCCTCTCTCTATTTTAGGGTCTCCAACAAGGCTTCATGATCAGCATTAGCAATAGTAAAAAGTTCTTTTACTTTTGGTCTTCCTTGATGCTTCAATAACTTTACATTTGTTGCTATAATAAGATGTGAATATATGAGAATTACTTTGTGCTTCTGATAGTCTTCGAATGCAGGAATTCCGTTCCTTCTAAGCATGTATGTCCGCAGCCATGTTCCAGCAACAACCACTAAACTAGTAAGATACGTGAATCCATAATCATTTGTGATCAGTTGTGCAAGTTTTTGTTTTCCTCTTACACAATGTGCTAACCAATAATCAGATTTCTCATCATTCCCCTGTGGTGCAACCAATGCAAAGACATGTCCTGGCTGAAGTAGATCTGATAGATGATTATGCTCAAGTGAACTTTCCATGTCATCATTTTTGATAGAGGGTATGATAGACAATGGAGTAAGATAATGTGGAGCCCATGTGTCCACCCACTCACTTGACTCACAGTGATCCCAATCACACTGAAAACAAGTACGACAAAAACAAGCTAGTTGTCATGTCCAAATGGTCCATGTACTCGAATTAGAGCTCCGAAATGAATGCATTTTTGATGAGTCTGTCACTGTAGCACAATCTGATCTATCACCTATGGACCCTTCCCCAACCAACCAAAATAACCTGCGTACCACTAAATTAAGAGTCCCCCCCTGTGATAATGCTAAACTACACCAATCAACAATGCTACGAGCATCAAGAAGCTCTATTGTTGAAATCTTCAGTTGCTCCTTAACTAGAGCTCTCTTCACACATGCCCCTGCTCCATCATGTTCCCCTTTTTCATGGCCGGACTAAAAAAAACTCCAAATATGAGGCACCCCTCTCTCTACGTGCATCCTACACAACCAATAAAACATGCGAGCATTCCTGAATTGACCTGTACAGTTATCTAACCAAATGTTATGTCTATCCATAGCAATTGCATGCTCGTGTAAGAAACAAAAAAAATTCTCGAAACAATGTTGCACAAACTCGTGAGAGTGAGATCTATCATCACTCATATAAAAATGACACTCTCTAATAATCTTTCAATTATCTTCTGCACTATCAGGGGCATGTCTATATGTTATGTGAACAAAAATTGCAATCTGAATAGAGTTGTAATACTGAGATTGTGTCTCATTTTGAGGTTGCAATGTGTAGTTCTCAGAAAAATCAACAACTGATATAATAGTGCCAATGGGAAAAGTCTCCTTACATGTTCTAAATTGTTGATTCAACCACTGAGACCTGTGACTATGTCTTGCATACTTGTAAAAAAGATTTGCCTTGAAATCTGAAATAAAATTAGCCACATTGATATCTTTTCCAACCAATTCACATCTAGAGCTCTCACTCCCACTCTTCAATGTGTATTTCACCATTTCATAGACCCTTTTTTTCACTATTGTCTTTCCAAGATCTTGTTCACACCCCTCATGGAAACATGTGTCAAACTTGGATAAGCCACCACATTCTGAACACTTCTCATTTAAGCGAGCATTTTTATAAAAGGAACAACCATCAACTCTACGACATAAGAGTTGATCTAACAAGTCTCTTGATGATTTTGGAAGCCCACTAGCCCCACAATCCTCCAACATTTCTTTACTATGCAAAGTAGAATGGATGGAGCATAATAGTTCATGGTGCATAGAAAACTCAACATGATATTTGCAACAACATGTATTTCAAATTTTGAGTGGCACACAATAAAATGGCTTCAAAGATTCAAAAGCCCTTTGTGATATATGAACACTTGGATGACTCTCTCTAAATTGTTTGAACAACATAGTTTGACTTACCTCCAAATAGTGTTTAGGATGTGGCGTGTGGTCTCTGATGCCAATTCTCAACTTTAAGACATCTTTAGCATTGGGTGATACTCGTGAGTTAGAGTGCCAAAATTGTATAATTTCTTCCTTCACATCATCGGATAGCTTCTTATCAAAACGTGGAAGTCTCCCACCAAATGCCCATGTTTCATTTTGAAGAGGATCATCAATTTTCTCTCGTCGACTAAGTGCTCTTCTCAAAGTAGTACGATTTAGATTCAAATCAATACAAGTTTGTCTCATATATCTACCCTTTCTCAAATGATGACTTACTAAAGAGGTTGTAATAACCCTTCGAGCAGCTCTATTATCATTCTCTCTGCTATTTTTCCCAACGCTATTGAGAGCACTAAAAAGATTCTTCACAATAATGGCATTTCTTTCCAACTTTTTATTGACACGAATTTTCAATTTGGAAAGAATAGGTCTCATTTTTTGCATCTTTAATAAGTGCATGAAAAGCTGACATTTTTCTACCACTGTCTTGTTGCCGAAAAACATCTGATATAGTCTTGAAGCCCATAACCGAATGGTTCTTTCTGATTTTTTTCCTTCCAAACTAGTCATAATCGTTTCATCAATTTCAATTATCCATTTTGGTGTTTTAGAACCTTCATGTCGATTATAATTAGGAGATATGTAAGGTTCTTGTGCATTAAGTTCCTGTGCATTGTCATCTTCGACATGGTCAATTATACAATTTGGATTATGACTTGGTGGCATTTCTTCTTCAAAATTTTCAATCTCTACATTTTCAATTTCCGCATTATCATTTTCAATAGGTACATTTTCATTATCTGACTCTATGATTTCACCTTCTATTAATTCATCGTCAACTTGATTGATATTTAGCATACCTTGTCTTTTTTTTTCGGTGTTTCATTTTGTCCTTTTCCCTATATGCTGCAATGTCTTCATTGGATATCTTCCTTTTACGTTTATTCTTTCGACAACTGCTGCTCCCCATTCAGATGAAAAATTCGAACACCTAAGGTTATATTTTTGAATTCTTTTCGATTGGTTGGGCCCCAAAACACGACTTTTTACAAATCTCGTGAAAAAAGAGGTAAAAAAGTAATGTTTTCGGGTCTGTAGGGACAGTCAAATATTTGAAATTGATGCTAGTATAATCGGATATCCGATAATAGATCGGATATCCAATCCAGGATCGGATATCCGATATAGGAAAAGGACTTTTGGCAGGAAAACTTGCTAAGGTTTCCCTCCTTTGCCACAATAATATTAATATTATGAAAATATTTGGAGGCAAACGACTTTAATTTATAACTAAGTTAATAGTATATTAGTATTAGTATAAAATATCAATAATATTAATATAAAATAGTATTAATATACCTATAGTATCAATATTATTATTACACCTATAATAGTATTAATATTATTAATATAGATATAATAGTGTAAATATATAGTGTTTATTTATATTAAGCTACAATATATAGTATTAATATATATTATTATTATAGCTATAATAGTATTATTATTACTATACATATAATAATATTAATATTTAGTGTTTATTTATATTATAATTATTATCCTAAAATAGTATAAATAGTATATTCTAAAATATTACATTATATATACTAAAATATTACGTTATTATATAGATATATTAATAACATATATATTAATATAATAATATTTATAATATATATTATATTTAATAAAAATATTACGTTGTTATATATATATATTATATTATTATACATATTAATATAATAATATATAATACAAAGAGGGTCGTCATTTAATGGGTCAAAGGGGGTCATAGGTCACCCTATGACCCCCTTTGACCCATATGAACGACTCGACTATGTCCCTAGGGGTCCTAGGACCCCTAGGGACATACGTCATCATTTAATGGATCAAAGAGGGTCATAAGTCACCCTATCACCCCCTTTGACTCATATGAACGATTCAAATATGTCCCTAGGGGTCCTAGGACCCCTAGGGACATATGTCATCATTTAATGGGTCAAAGAGGGTCATAGGGTGACCTATGACCCCCTTTGACCCATATTACCCATTCGAATATGTCCCTTGGGGTCCAAGGACCCCTAGGGACATATGTCGTCGTTTAATGGGTCAAAGAGGGTCATAGGTCACCCTATGACCCCCTTTGACCCATAATACCCATTCGAATATGTCCCTAGGGGTCCTAGGACCCCTAGAGACATATGTCATCGTTTAATGGGTCAAAGGGGGTCATAGGTCACCCTATGACCCCCTTTGACCCATATTACCCATTTGAATATGTCCCTAGGGGTCCTAGGACCCATAGGGACATATGTCATCATTTAATGGGTCAAAGAGGGTCATAGGTCACCCTATGACCCCCTTTGACCCATATTACTCATTCGAATATGTCCCTAGGGGTCCGAGGACCCCTAGAGACATATATCATCATTTAATGGGTAAAGAGGGTCATAGGTCAGCCTACGACCCCCTTTGACCCATATGAACGATTCGAATATGTCCTTAGGGGTCCTAGGACCCTTAGAGACATATGTCATCATTTAATGGGTCAAAGAGGGTCATAGGTTACCCTATGACCCCATTTGACCCATATTACCCATTCGAATATGTCCCTAGGGGACCTAGGACCCCTAGGGACATATGTCGTCATTTAATGGGTCAAAGGGGGTCATAGGTCACCCTATGACCCCCTTTGACTCATATGAACGATTCAAATATGTCCCTAGGGGTCCTAGGACCCCTAGGGACATATGTCGTCGTTTAATGGGTCAAAGGGGGTCATAGGTCTCCCTATGACCCCCTTTGACCCATATGAACCATTCGAATATGTCCCTAGGGCCTTAGGACCCCTAGGGACATATGTCATCATTTAATGGGTCAAAGGGGGTCATAGGTCACCCTATGACCCCCTTTGACTCATATGAACGATTCAAATATGTCCCTAGGGGTCCTAGGACACCTAGGGACATATGTCATCGTTTGATGGGTCAAAGGCGGTCATAGGACACCCTATGACCCCCTTTGACCCATATGAACCATTCGAATATGTCCCTAGGGTCCTAGGACCCTTAGGGACATATGTCTTCATTTAATGGATCAAAGAGGGTCATAGGTCACCCTATGACCCCCTTTGACCCATATTACCCATTCGAATATGTCCCTAGGGGTCCTAGGACCCCTCGGGACATATGTCATCGTTTAATGGTTCAAAGAGGATCATAGGTCACCCTATGACCCCCTTTGACCCATATTACCAATTTGAATATGTACCTAGGGGTCCTAGGACCTCTAGAGACATATATCGTCGTTTAATGGGTGAAGAGGGTCATAGGTCACCCTATGACCCCCTTTGACCCATATGAATGATTCGAATATGTCCCTAGGGGTCCTATGACCTCTAGAGACATATGTTGTCATTTAATGGGTCAAAGAGGGTCATAGGTTACCCTATGACCCCATTTGACCCATATTACCCATTCGAATATGTCCCTAGGGGTCCTAGGACCCCTAGGGACATATGTCGTCGTTTAATGGGTCAAAGGGGGTCATAGGTCACCCTACGACCCCCTTTGACTCATATGAACGATTCAAATATGTCCCTAGGGGTCCTAGGACCCCTAGGGACATATGTCGTCGTTTAATGAGTCAAAGGGGGTCATAGGGTGACCCATATGAACGATTTGAATATGTCCCTAGGGTCCTAGGACCCCTAGGGACATATGTCATCGTTTAATGGGTCAAACAGGGTCATAGGTCACCCTATAACCCTCTTTGACCCATATTACCCATTCAAATATGTCCCTTGGGGTCCGAGGAGCCCTAGGGACATATGTCATCATTTAATGAGTCAAAGAGGGTCATAGGTCACCCTATGACCCCCTTTGACCCATATTACCCATTCGAATATGTCCTTAGGGGTCCTAGGACCCCTAGGGACATATATCGTCGTTTAATGGGTCAAGAGGGTCATAGGTCACCCTATGACCCCCTTTGACCCATATGAACAATTCGAAGATGTCCCTAGGGGTCTTAGGACCTCTAGAGACATATGTCATCATTTAATGGGTCAAAGAGGGTCATAGGTTACCCTATGACCCCATTTGACCCATATTACACATTCGAATATGTCCCTAGGGGTCCTAAGACCCCTAGGGACATATGTCATCATTTAATAGGTCAAAGGGGGTCATAGGTCACCCTATGACCCCCTTTGACCCATATAAACAATTCGAATATGTCTCTAGGGTCCTAGGACCCCTAGGGACATATGTCATCGTTTAATGGGTTAAAGAGGCTCATGGGTCACCCTATGACCCTCTTTGACCCATATTACCCATTTGAATATGTCTCTTGGGGTCCAAGGACCCCTAGAGACATATGTTGTCATTTAATGGGTCAAAGAGGGTCATAGGTCACCCTATGACCCCCTTTGACCCATAATACCCATTCGAATATGTCCTTAGGGGTCCTATGACCCCTAGAGACATATGTCATCATTTAATGGGTCAAAGGGGGTCATAGGTCACCCTATGACCCCCTTTGACCCATATGTACGATTCGAATATGTCCCTAGGGGTCCTAGAACCCCTAGAGACATATGTCATCGTTTAATGGGTCAAAAAGGGTCATAGGTCAACCTATGACCCCCTTTGACCCATATGAATGATTCGAATATGTCCCTAGGGGTCCGAGGACCCCTAGGGAGATATGTCGTCATTTAATGGGTCAAAAAGGGTCATAGGTCACCCTATGACCCTCTTTGACCCACATGAACGATTCGAATATGTCCTTAGGGGTCTGAGGACACCTAGGGACATATGTCATCGTTTAATAGGTCAAAGAGGGTCATAGGTTACCCTATGACCCCATTTGACCCATATTACCCATTCGAATATGTCCCTAGGGGCCTTAGGACCCCTAGGGACATATGTCATCGTTTAATGGGTCAAAGGGGGTCATAGGTCACCCTATGACCCCCTTTGACCCATATGAATAATTCGAATATGTCCCTAGGGGTCCAAGGATCCCTAGAGAAATATGTCATCGTTTAATGAGTCAGAGAGGGTCATAGGTCACCCTATGACCCCCTTTGATCCATATTACCCATTCGAATATGTCCCTAGGGGTCCTAGGACCCCTAGAGACATATATCATCGTTTAATGGGTCAAAGAGGGTCATAGGTCACCTGATGACCCCCTTTGACCCATATGAACGATTGGAATATGTCCCTAGGGGTCCTAGGACCCCTAGGGACATATGTCATTGTTTAATGTGTCAAAGAGGGTCATAGGTCACTCTATGACCCCCTTTGACTCATATTACCCATTCGAATATGTCCCTAGAGGTCCTAGGACCCCTAGGGACATATGTCATCGTTTAATGGGTCAAAGGGGGTCATAGGTCACCCTATGACCCCATTTGACCCATATAAATTATTCGACTATGTCCCTGGGGGTCCTAGGACCCCTAGGGACATATGTCATCATTTAATGGGTCAAAGGGGTCATAGGTCACCCTATGACCCCCTTTGACCCATATGAACGATTCGACTATGTTCCCTAGGGACATATGTCATCGTTTAATGGGTCAAAGAAGGTCATAGGTCACCCTATGACCCCCTTTGACCTATAATACCCATTTGAATATGTCCCTAGGGGTTCTAGGACCTCTAGAGACATATGTCGTCGTTTAATGGGTCAAAGGAGGTCATAGGTCACCCTATGACCCCCTTTGACCGATATGAACGATTCGGTTATGTCCCTGGGGGTCCTAGGGACATATCTCATCATTTAATGGGTCAAAGGGACCGCCTTTGACCTATTAAAGGACGACATATGTCCCTAGGAGTCCTAAGACCCCTAGAGACATATATCATCGTTTAATGGGTCAAAGAGGGTTATAGGTCACCCTATGACCCCCTTTGACTCTTATATATTAATAATATACATATTAATAATATACATATCAATATAATAATATATATATATATATATATATATATATATATATATATACATATACATATTACATTATTATATTTAATAAAAATATTACGTTATTATATAAATATATTAATAACATACATATTAATATAATAATATTTATAATATATATTATATTTAATAAAAATATTACGTTGTTATATAAATATTATATTATTATACATATTAATATAATAATATATAATACGTATTTTATATATATATAAATTACGTTATTGTATTTAGTAAAAATAATAATAATATATATTATATTTATAGATTGTAATAAGATTAACATAAGATATTATTATATATTGCTAGATTATATCTTGTATGTTTACATTACGTTATTATATATATATATAATATATTAAAATATGCCTTTACATATTAATATAAGTGAAATAATTTAAAAATAAAAAACTAGAACGTTTAAATCGAATTTCCCTCCAAAATTTGAAATTTTTTGGAATTTGACTACCGAGCCATATCGGATATTCGATGTCAAATTGGATATCCGATTTGAAATCGGATATCTAATTTTGAATCAGATATCCGATCAGGCTTGGTATTTACCAAGTCTGCCCGGTCAACCCCAAAGACGTGTTTATAGAGAGTTTTAGTGATACTCAAACTTCGGGTAGCCGTCTGACAATGTTATTTTTATCAAAATTGAATGAAACGAAATGAGTTTTTTAATATCGCTCTCTAGATTCCATCAATATAATTTTTGTCAAATTCTGAGTTCGATAAGTATTTATTAGTTAATTATCAATGAAGATTATTGTAAAATGCTGATTGACATACTGAATGAAAAATAGTTATAACTTTCAAATGGTATAACATTTTTTAAATCTAAAAGTTGCGTCACATTCTATACTTCGCCTAGTATAAGAAAAAAATAAAAAAAGAAAAATTTGATCAAATTTTCTATTAGTTAGGGTGGTCAGACATGGGACTTTTTTTAATCCAAAAAATTTTTGGTAGAAAATTCATATTTAATTATTTATTTAGAATTAAAATATCAAAAAATATGCGTCACATCCGAGCATGAGTCTAGTTTTCATATCTATAATTATATTAAAAAAATATTATGATTTGATTTTGATTAAGGTGGTCAGACATACACCTACTTTTTATTTTTGCCCTGAAATTTCCTTAGTACTGCATTAAAATTCAAACTTTTGACCAATCAATTATTTTTTTCTCTTGATAAGGCCTAGTAGTTTAGAAACTACATTAAATTTTTTACAAATTATTTTCTTACAACTTTTTGATATAAAGTCCATAACCACTTCAAAATTATGTGTCAAGTTGACATAAACCTGATTTGCTGATTTTTCACTGCCACTTAAGGCCATAGTTTGGTACACCATGATCTTGCACATACCCATACCCAAATAAGGATATCAATATTATTTATATCTCTAAAAAAAATGGAAGTGGTTTCACTATTTTTAAGCTTCTAGTCAATTGATGTCAAAATTTGAGGCATTCAAAGATTGAATATAAAAAAACTTTAAAAATAAAAAATTGTAGTATTCAAAATCTACCTTTTGAATATATAAATTATTTGTGTACCCATATGATAGATTTTCATTTTGGTATGGATCTTTAAAAACCACTTTTTCAAAATGTTTGTTTCAAGACCATACCACAGCCATATACGAACACCATAATTTGACACAAATAAATGACTTTTTGTAAATAATTTTGAAGGAAGTTGCCTAACACACCAAAGATTGATGATAATAATTTTCTTTAATATTTTATTGGATAATTTTTTATTGTTAATTTTTAATTGGCTATAAAGGTAAATTTTAAAACCTCTTGTGTATGGACACCATAATTTGATAAAAAATTCACTTTAAAAAAAAGTAAAAAAACTAAAAAATAATTGTACATAGATTGATGACATAAATAAATTTTAGAAATGTCATAAAATTAAAAAACTATTAAATTTTTAGTGAACCTCGCTATTTTATATTTAGGTACCACCTTTGATTAAAAAATAATGCAAAAATAGTAAATAAGAAAGGTAGTAGTCGTCTTAATCTAGTTTGTAAACTATTTTTTTGTTTGTGTAATATTAGAGATTAATGCTCTCAAATAGTGAGATGACACACAATGGAACTATATTTTCAATAAAAACTATGACATAATGTTAGGTGTGCCACTCACACCACCCCCACAAAAAAAAAAAAAGAAAGGTGTGTGTGTGTGTGTGTGTGTGTGTGTGTGTGTGTGTGTGTGTGTGTGTGTGTGTGTGTGAGAGAGAGAGAGAGAGAGAGAGTTAAAAACAAAATAATCACCTTGGTCAAAAGTTACCTAACACAATGTAGTTTATATCATATCTTTTGGATCATTTTTATATGCATATTTTATATTTTATGAAATTTGTAAATGGACACATCCCAAAAATGTGAGATATATGTGTCCACCCATTAGAAATAATTAAAGATTAATCAAATTTTTTTTTGGTGTTTAGAATGGAGTCTAATTTTTTAAAAAGTTATTGTGAAATTCAATAAATGAGCCAAAATCTAACCCCAAAATAGTATATGTATGTTTTTGACAAAAAATAAAAATAAATTCAAGAGAAAATATAATTGAAAGGCTTAAAATATTCTAAATACACATTAAATTATATGGTTATATAGCTAATATAAAGATATGTTGTGATGTGGAGCTTAATCAAAATTAGAGGTTTATTTAGTGTGGTTTGCTCCCAAATTATTTCTACAAGGGTTTGGGGAAAGTTCCCTAAAGATGGGGTCAAGGGGGAGCGTCCCTTGCAGGATCTTGGGGTAGCACCCTAGATGCCCCCCTATCATAGTACAAGGTGGGATAGAGAAGAAATGCCCCCATTGTTGGCATTAAGTTATATTTTTTACTAGTGACAACACTTATTCAATTATGTATGGTCACTGAGTTCATCATTTAGTCCCCAGTGTATACTAAGCAATCCAGTGATAACCAGGTTTCACAATTTATACCGAGCATTCCAGAAGCTATCGAGTGAAAATAGATAGTGTGCGGTCCAGCAGTTATCACCGAGCTTCCCAGTGTCTACTAAGTCATCAATTTTTGTGATGTGAAGCCAATGTCTACTGAGTGATGGATGAGTAGCATTTACCGAGTGCAAGTAAGGTAAAAAAAGTATTTAGTATCTACTGCTCATGACACTATATATATTGAGTCTCCAATTGTCACCGAGTTCAAAACTACATTTAGTAATTAGTATGGACCGAGCCTCTACTTCTACCGAAAACATGGCAATGATGAGTAATGCATTGGATGCTAAGTGTCAAAAGTTCACCAAGTCATCTTATAAAACTCGAGTTTCTACTATTTGGCCGACTCAATAATATCTTGTTCACTTGTGTTTTAGCTGAACTTGTAATTGTAAATATTGGAATGGTATATATGTAATGTATTATATCATTTGTTAAACATGGAAATGTAATGTTTTGAGAAGAGTGAATGTGAATCAGCAAAAGAATAGAGTATTTAGCAAGGTCTATAGGGAGCAGTAAATTTATATCTATCAAAAGAGGTGATCTGTACCTGAAGGATCTAATCAGCAATCAAGTTGTAAGTCAGATCTACTGTTTCATCCTAACTGGTGAATCAATTTCTAAATCCTTTAGCGGGGTAGATTTAACAATCTTTCTTTAAATCTCTTAACAGAGTGCATACTTCATTGTATGTTTGTAAAACCTCTAACAAGGTGAATCTAGCAGTCCAAAATTGCTCTTAATAGGGTAGATCATTAGAAGTGGTCAATGTAAGCCTTAATAGGCCAACTTTGTATTGTAGTAGTGAAGTTTTGCGGGTATCATCCCCATTTTTACTTTCTATTTGGAAAGTTTCTAGGTCACCAAACATTGTGTTCGTGTGTCATGAATGTTTATCATTTAGTTTCTCATGCATGCAGTAGATTAGATGAATTAATGGTGAATGGATTATTCTGATTAAGTGCTGAATTAGTTTAAAGTTTTTGAGGTTACTGATTCACCCCTTCCCTCTCAGTAACCTAGCTAGTCTAGATTATTTCCACTAATTGGTATTAGAGCTTTGTGGTTCTTAGGATAAAGTTTAATAGCTTGAGCAAAGATCAAGGAAAATGAAGATATTTAGACTTGACAAAGCTATTGATAATGAAAATCTAGATTTGGAGATGGCCATAGCTCAACACAAGGAAGCAAAAGAGCATCTTTCACAATCCCTAGAAAGAAGGAAGGAACTTGTAAAACAAATGAATGACCACTAGTATGTTGAAGAAAAGATTAAAGACTTCTTTCCCTCAAGTGGTTTAGATGAAGTAGATGAAGCAATCAAATAACTCCTAGAAAAGAATGGCTCTTTGCAAGAAGAGGTAAGAAAATTGAAAAGAGCACAAGAAATTTAGTGAATAAGAATGTGTGAAATCTTGAAATAAAGGAATAAGGCAAGTGAAGAATTGGAGGCAAGAAACAATGCAAATCAAAATCAATCCCTTTAGCAAGAAAGTCTTATCAATTAGCTTTCTAATGCAAATGAGAAAATCATGAGTTTGAGATCTGAAAATGAAAGGTTAAGAAATGACTTAATCACTGAAAGACAAATCAATGTAAGATTGAAAGCTGATCTAAACTATGAGAAGCAACTCAATGAAAGGATAATGAAATTCCAAGTAGACATGGATCAACTAAATTATCAAAGTGAGAAGAATCTTTATAGGCAAAAAGGAAAAGAAGGACTTGGATATAAAGAAGAAGGTGAATCTTCCAAGCAAGGTGCTGAAAGGAATCAAAAGCCTACTTGCAATCACTATGGTAAGTTAGGTCATATATCAAACAAATTTTGGAGCAATGGAAAGGCAAAATTCAATGGAAAATGCTACAATTGTAGTTAGCATGGTCACAAAGCTAATGAATGCAAGGAGAAACCAAAATTTGAAGGTAAATGTCATAAATGCAAGAAACAAGGCATCTTAATGCAAATCTAAACCATTAAATCAAGCTAAACAACTTGTAAAGGCAATATTTGGTTGGGACTACAATACTTGGTGTAGATGTAATTATTGTGGAGAATATGGACACATTGGCATAAACTATGCAAGGCATCACTTGAGAAAGAAGGATACTATAATAAGATGTTATACATGCACAAAACTTGGTCATATAGCTAAGAACTGCATGAATATAGGTAAAGTTGAAGATGAAAAGAAAGCTAAAGCTGATAACATCAGGAAGTAGATGAGACAATAGTGGACTCCCAAATCTACTGAGCAAGCTAGTTCAAATGATGGCCATGTCACTCAAGAAGTGGGTGACTCCACCATTTCCAATTAGACACCTAAAGGAAGAATTGGAACTGTATCTTCAAGACATATCTTGAGTAGTTCCAATAAAAGGAAGTAGAAGATCCAAATTAGTATTTCAGATACAGAGGGATCACAAGAAATCAGCATTCACCAAGTAAGATTAGGTCATACCAAGCAAGGTTGGTCATAGAGTCTACCGAGCTAGGTTGGGAGTAATAAAAGTTTTTTTCAATTACCAAGTCACAAGCTTCTACTGAGCATAGTGAGTGGATGAAAGTCTGTCATGCACTATGTCATTATGGCACCAACCATTAATGGAAAATTTTCATCAAAAAGGGTAGAATTTAACTTCATTTTTCATCCTGACTTCAGTACACCTAGAGCAAAGTGATTTCTAGTGCATTGAAGCAATCTCAAGCAAATTTTCAATGAACATTTGTTCAAAAAAAAAATTTCTCATTTATCAAGCAACCATGGCATCTGAAAGTAGCAGTAACAACAAAGAAAAAAGAGGTTTTGAGATGTTGGTAAAAGGCGTGGAGTGGAAAAAGCAAAATTTCAAGTTAGTACTAGTAGTTGCAGAGTCACTCGACCTGAATGGAGCTCAATCGCAAATTCCTCCAAAGGTACTCCTTCTTAATGATATTCACTCTCATTTTAAGTATTTTTTGCAAGAAATTGGAACCCTGGAGATGGAAAATTCCCTAGGAGAAATGTGTGTTGATGGATCTTTGAAACCTGAGCATAAGCATTTAGAGGTCAAAGGATTAATCCATATCCCACATCTGCCGAGAAGTTTCCAAGTGAAGTGGATTAGGTATATTCTAAGTTGTGTGCATAATGGTTAGTTATGGTTAGAGCAGCCTGTGTTGATCACAAAGAAAATGATTCATAAGATCATGGGTCTCCCTATGCTCACCAAGGCTTAAACAACCAAAACCCTAGGTTGGGAAGAGCTTCAAAAGAAAACTCTAGCCGAGTGGGACGGTAGTAGTCTGAATATTAGTAATGTATCAAATGTGGATCTAAGGTTTGGTATTCACATCATTGCACATAAGATATATAGTCCTATTTTTTTGAATAGTGTGTTGTGTGAGGCCATGGATTTGGCATACAAGGTTGTAAAGAAGAACCTAGAATTTGATCTGTCAGATTTATTGTTGAAGCAGTTAAACAAGAATATGGACAGCATTAGGACATCAAAGAACAACCCTCGTAAATTAGGTTCTTTGCTAACATGTCTTTTCTTTTATGTTCAAAAGTTTTTTCCATCAAAAGGTTCAGTTGTATGGAGGAAAGATACTTCCATTTTGTATCAGATTAACGAATTTATTGTAGAAATTGGTGAAAATTTTGAAAGTATTATGGATAATTATTTTGAAGTTTTCAAGGCGAAGATGAACAACAAGTTCTAGATTCCACTGAAACTAGTTGAAGATTACATAGATGATGTATGTTTCATGGTTGATTGTGATAAAGTTTATATCTAGGCAGTCGGGCCTAGAGTTGCATGGGTGAAACCTCTTCCATATGAGGTTAACATTGATGAGACAAAAAAATTTATTGAAGCCCTAGTAAATGAGCCAATAGATCCAAGGCTACCTATCTTTGGAACCTATGATGATGTTAAGGCTAGAATAGAGCTTGAAATCAAGCTACCTCGGCTAGTAAACAAAGGAAAGAGCAAGGTAGCAAAGTTGAAAACTGCAAGTGCCCCTCTTATTCTTACCGAGGGCAAAGGAGAAGACATTGAAGAATAACAAGAATTTGGAAAGGAGGAAGAGCCTATGAAAAATAAAGGTAGGGTAATTATTACCAAGCCACCCAAAGCCTCCACAACTATATTTACAAGATCAAAAAAGAAAGGTGGTAGTGAGGTTGTGTTCAGTAAGCCACTACTCACCTTCAAAGAAAGATTAAATAAAATAGAGGAAGGTGCAGGTATCACAAACTTCAAGGCATTGAAATTTGAAACTAGGACAAATGTAGAGGAAATGCAGATTGAGGAGCTAGTACTCAATAAGATAGAAAAATGGAAATATTCCCCTTATCAAATTGCCCCTTAGATTTCAAATGAATTATTGGCAAGATTGAAACCAAGGTGGAAATCAGCTCTACAAAAAACAAAAGATATATATGAGCAATCTTTAAGATAGTTGCTACCAAGTCTCACAAATGTGGAGGTTAAGGTAGCTATGAAAGACAATGAAGGAAAAATGATGATCAGATTTCATACCTATTTGATTTTGATCAAAGACATTGAGCATATAGTTAGGGATGCTAAAAATATGTAGAAAAATATTTATCATTTTCATAAGCCAACTGAAGATCTAGTAGAGATCAAGGATGATGATGACAGTGACAATGATGAGGAAGATAACACACCATGTGTTACCAATGATGTTGAGGATTATCAGGAAATGATGAAGGATGGTGAAGAAGAGAAAGAGGAAGAAGTTGATGAGGAAGATAAGGGAGGATTTGAAGAGAATGATCCAGTGGGAATAGTTGCACAAGTTATAGCCTCCCTTCCTCACTCTCCACCAAAGTTTGCTACATCATCTGGGTTGGAGACAACTTGAGCAAATGTGATTGCAACCTCAACAGACACATCATCTATTCAGTCACTATTTGCTACCTCTTAGCTCCAGGTATCAATAATGGAAGTGTCTACCACTTCATCTATCGAGTTGTAGCCCTCCTCTTCACTAGCTCTCGAGTCAACAACATCAACAGTATCTATAGCATCCAGTTCTACAATTTTGTCAACTTCAATTTTGCATGCTACTATAAGTGCATCATTTGTAAATATTTCTACTAGTGCTCCTATTGTATGTGCTTCAATTAATTTTCCACCTATTATCACTTCAATTTTGGGTAGCACTTTAGTTTTGGATTCTTTTAGCACACCTACAAGTATTTCTTTAGTTGGTTCTATTCAAGTTTTTATAGCTAGTCCAACTATCTATACAATTGTCTCTATTCCTAAGTCCAATGTAGTAATGTCAAAATTAGAACCATGGACATCACTAAAAATTCTACTTACTGGAAAGGAAATTGATGATGATATTGATTTGGATAAAGAGATTGTAATTCCCAAGTTGGATCTTGATACAACTACAGTTGAAGAAATGAGATTGGTTAGCCAACTTTTGGAACAGAAGGCAAGGCAAAAGCAGTTAAGAGAGGAAAGAGATAGAGAGTTTAGAATAATTGAGAATGCAAATAATATAATAATAGAGGCTATAGGTGTTGATGTGGATTCATCTCAACACATTTTTCTATAGTTGGAAGAAGTAATTAATAAGTTCAATGAGGACACATCTAGTCAAGAAAAGTTAATTGAGTAGGCAGAGAAAAAGTTTGACAATAAGGTGCTTGAGGACATTGCTCAGCATATTGCTATTAAGCAAGTAGAGCTATCCTCAATTTTGAGTAATCTTAAACTTTCTTTTACCAATGTAACATCTCTTTTTGCAAAACTTTGTGATGTTACCAAATTCACTAAGGAGATAAAAGAGAAACTAAATAAGATTGATGTAGATATGAAGGCTAGTACTCAAAGGTTGTAGCTTGACCCCAACTCAAGCTCAACACATCACATCAAGGTGAGATTTTTGTCAGATATTCAAGTAGAATTACTAAGAGAAGAAGCAAGGATTAGATCCACATAGATAGATATCCAAAACATGATCCTTCCAATCATGGACACAATGTAGAAACATATTGCATATTCAAAGTCATTGGTCTAGGATAACAATTTTTCAATTGTAGACCATATGATTGAACTTTTAGTACAAGTTCAAGTGGCACTCTTTACCTACAAAATTTTTCAAGAGAATTAGGATAAGACATTATCTCTTATTCTTAAGGTACATTTTGAGTTTCTCTCTCATTTTGGTGTCTTTGTTTGAATATATTGTATAACTCTTTGGAATTATTGTCAAAAAAAAGGAGTAAGAGATATGTGGAGACAAAGGGGGAGAGAATATATTGATATATGTATAGAATAAATGGAAGAGAGACTATGTATATATTATGTCTTATGTATGGAGGAGATATGTACAAATGTATATACAGCACCATTACAAAGATAAATTTAAAAAAATCAAAAATCAGTATGTCAGTGTACATAAGTCTTGGCTTATAAGTGTTTTTGTCACTAATTCCAAAGGGGGAGATTATTGGCATTAAGTTATACTTTTCATTAGTGACAACACTTATTCAATTTTTTATTGTCACTGAGCTCATCATTCAGTCTCCAATGTATACCGAGCAATCCAGTGATAACCAAGTTTCATAGTTCATATTGAGCATTCCAGAAGCTACTAAGTGAAAATAGATAGTGTGTAGTCCAGCAGTTATCACTAAGCAGATAGTGGTCACCGAGCTTCATAGTGTCTATCGAGTCATTAGTTTCTATGATGTAAAGCCAATGTCTACCGAGTGATGAATGAGTAGTGTTTACGGAGTGCAAGCAAGGTAAACAAAGTATTCAATATCTACCAAGTGACACTATATCTACTAAGTCTCTAATGGTCACTGAGTTTGAAGCTACATTTAGTAATTAGTATGAATTGAGCCTCTACTTCTACCAACTTCATGGCGATGCTGAGTAATGCAATGGATGCTAAGTATTAGAAGTTCACCATGTCAGCTTACAGAACTCAATTTTCTACAATTTGGCTCACTCAGTAATATCTTGTTCATTTGTGTTTTAGTCAACCTTGTAATTGTAAATATTGGAATGGTATATATGTAATTATTGTATCATTTTCTAAACATGGATATGTAATTTTTTGAGAAGATTGAATGTGAACCAACCAAAAAGTAGAGTATTCGACAAGGTCTACAAGGAGCAATAAAGTTATATCTATCACAAGAGGTGATTTGTACTTCAAAGATCTAATCAGCAATCAAGTTGTAAGTTTGATCTACTATTTCATCCTAACATGTGAATCAGTTTCTAAATCCTTTAGTAGGGTAGACTTAACAATCCTTCTTTAGATCTCTTAACATAGTGCATACTTCATTCTATGTTTGTAAAACCTCTAAAAAAGTGGATCTAGTAGTCCAAAATTGCTCTTAATAGGGAAGACCATTAGAAGTGACCAATGTAAACCTTAATAGGCCAACTTTATACTATAGTAGTGAAGTTTTGTGGGTATCATCTCCACCCTAATTTTACTTTCTATTTGGGAGGTCTTTGGGTCACCAAACATTGTGTTCATGTGTCATGAATGTTTATTTTTCAATTTCTTATGCATGTAGTAGATTAGATGAATTAATGGTGAATGGATTATTCTATTTAAGTGTTGAATTAGTTTAAAGTTTTTGAGGTTACTAATTCACCCCTCCCCTCTCAGTAACCTAGCTAGTCTAGATTATTTCCAACACCCACACGGGTTTTTGAGTGTAGTGCCCCCAAAGCTAAAAATGACTCACTATTTTAAAAGGTGTTGGATGTTATTTTTCTATTGGACAACTTATTCTAGCCCTAGTTCAATATGCAACAAAAGCTTGTATAAATTGGATTAAGGTTATAGATTTTCATAATGTATGATGACATTGTATCTTCTTGTAGTGGTATTGAGATTTAAGTGATTGCAGATTATAATCACTAGATAATAATAATATTGGACTTGTTGTTGGTGGATAGAGCCCAGTGATTGGGTGATGAATGTTAAATTCTTGTTTCTTGTTTTCTCTTCTGTGCAATCTATAATTTTGATATTGCTTATACTTCAATGTAACTATTATTTTTCTATCTAGTTAATCCTAACAAGTGCTATCAAAGCTAGACTATCATCATTTTTAGGCCATATTGTTGTCATTTGTTTTAGCTATCTTATGTGAGAAGGTCTCATGGTTGAGTGGGAGTCTCACGCTTGAGTGGGAGTGATGTAAGATGGGGGTAAGATGAAGGTTGAGAAGTTTAATGGGAAGAATTTTCAGTTATCAAAAATGCAAATGGGGGACTATCTTTATCAAAAGAATTTATGGTGGTCATTGGAAGGAAAATCCAAGAAATAGGGAACTTTGATAGATGAGGACAGGGAGAATTTAGATACAAAGGAGCTTAAAAATATTTTATTATATTTTACACAATCAATGACATTTAATATTATAGAAGAAAAGAAGATAGAAGAGCTTATGCAAACCCTATTGAAACTAGATGAAAAGCCCTCTACTTCAAAGAAGGTATTTTTCATGAAGCACTTATTTAATATGAAGATGATAGAAGGTGAATCTATTGTAGATCATTTAAATGAGTTTAATACCCTTACGAGCTAGTTATCTTCTATGAATGTTAAGTTTAATGAAAACATTAGGGCTTTGTTAATTTTTTGTTCTTTGATTGAAATTTGGAATGGATTGCTAAAGGTTGTGAGTAAAAATGTTTCTAGGTCTAATACCCTAAAATTTGATGATGTGATTGGTGTTTATTTGAGTGAGAAAAATTGTAGGAAAACCTCAAGTGGATCTACATCAAGAAGTTCTTTGAACACACAAAGTAGAGACATAATGACTAAGAGAGGAAGTAATTCTCAAAATCATGGGAAATCAAAAGAAAAATCAAAGGGGAAGAGATCTCAATTTAGAAGACTAAGAGATTGTTGGTACTATAGGAAACTAAGGCATAATAAGAAATATTGTTGGACTCAAAAGAATAATGAAGGAGATAAACAAGAAGGGAATAAGGAGGAAAATGTAGTAAGTAACATATCCGAATAGGATTACTTTCTACATTCTTTAGAAAGTGTTTATGATTCTTGGGTTTTAAATTCTTGGGCTTCAACTCATGCTACATTCCATAGAGGCTATTTTATTGATTATGTCCAAGGGGATTTTGGGCTTGTTTATTTTGGGTATAATGAACCCTATCAAATTGTTTGAAAGGGGAAAGTTAAGATTAAGTTACAAAATGGAAATCATTGACTACTAAATGAGGTAAGACATGTTCCAAGCTTCAATAGGAATTTAATTTCAGCAGGGCAACTAGGTGATGATGATTGCGTAGTTAGTTTAAATGATAAAAATTGGAAGACTTCAAAAGGTTCCCTTGTAGTAGAAAAAGGTGTGAAAGTAGAAACATTATATCTTTGTATAGGTCATATTGTTCCTTCAACTTCAATTATCTCAAAGAAAAATGAATATTTAGGAACAAATGTTGTAGATTCTAATACAACACTATGACACAACAGACTTGCGCACATGATTGAGAAATGTATGAAATTACTTCATTCAAAGAAAGTTTTACTAGGTCTAAAATGTGTCATTATAGATTTCTATGAAAGTTATGTGTATGGAAAAAAAAAAAAGTGAGTGACTTTTGTGAAGAGTGGGAATGAAAAGAGAAAGGAGAAATTATAGCTTGTGCATACATATGTATAGGGAATAGCTTAGGTATATTCCCTTAGTGGCTCTCATTATTATGCTATATTCATTGATGATGCAACTAGAAAAGCATGGGTTTATTTTCTTAGATAGAAATCAAATGTATTTATAATTTTTAAGAAATGAAAATGCTTGGTTGAAAATGGGACTGGTAAGAGATTAAAATGTCTCATATCTCATAATGGTGGTGAGTAATATAGTTATAAATTTAAAGATTATTTCTCCACTAATGGTATTCGTAGAAAAAAATCTATTCCAAGGACTCCATAGGAAAATAGAGTGGTTGAACACATGAACATGACAATAATGGAGTGTGCAAGGGGCATGAGGTTGCATGTTGGGATGTACTTAAAGATGTGAGTGTAGGTTGTCAATACTATTGTATATTTGATTAATAGAGGTCTCTCTACTCCTTTTGGGATATGGCATTCTAGAGGAAGCATGGATTGGTAAGAAGGTGAGTTATTCTTTTATCAAAACCTTCAGTTGTGAAGCATTTGCACATATAGATTCTAAAAATAGAACCAAGTTGGAAACTAAGTCAAAGAAATGTGTATTTGTTGGATATGAAATTGATGAGTTTTTTAATAGACTTTGGGTTTTTGAAAATTGTAAAATTTTAAGAAGAAAGGATATCATTTTCAATGAGAAAGTGTTGTACAAATATTTGTTGCAGGAATATGACAAGAATGAAAATGATTATGTAGTGTTGGATGATACTCCAAAAGATGATCTTCTAGTAGTTCCTCATGCTCCACAACAACTGCACCAAAAAATACCACATACCCCAGTGAGTGTTAGATGGTCAACAAGGCTAAGAAGACCTTGAGAAACATTTTCTCCCTCTTTGTATTCTAGTTTATTGACAAATGCTGGTGAACCTAAATGTTATGATCAAGATGTGTAGGTGGATACAAAGATTCAGTGGGAGTCTACAATGAAACAAGAAATGGACTCCTTGTTGAAAAATCAGATATTGGGATTTATACAAGTTGTTTGTAGGTAGATAAATTTTATAGAATAAATGAGTTTATAGCTTGAAAGAAGAGGATGGGTGTAAGAAAATATTAAAATATTTGTAAAAGGATTTTCACAACAAAAGGGCATCAATTTTGACAAGATATTTTCTCATGTTGTTAAAATGACTTCTATTCATAATGTTTTAAGTATTGTGGCTACTTAAGATTTACATTTGGAGTAGCTTGATGTTAAAAAAACATTTATTCATGATGATTTAGATGAAGAGGTATATATGGAAAAGCTACATGGATTTGAGGTCAAAGGTAAGGAGAACTTAGTGTGTAGATTGAACAAAAATTTATATAGCTTGAAGTAAGCACATCAAAAATGGTATATTAAATTTGACAATTTTATGCATGACCATGGTTACACTCAGTGTCATTCTAACCATTGTATTTGTTTTGTGTTTATATATTGATGATGTGCTTGTAGATGGGTCTAACATGGATCACATTAAGGGGCTGAAAATGATACTTAGCATATTCATTTTATATGAATGATTTGGGGGCATAAAAAAAAATCCTTGGTATGAACATCTATACAGATAAGAGAAAAAAAAAATTGACTTCATCTCAAGTTGATTATATTGCAAAGGATTTGCAACATTTCTTTATAGATAATACTAAAGCTATCAACACACCTTTACCTAATCATTTAACATTGATTGATCTGTTGTGTCCCAAGATATAGGAAGAGGAGCACAAAATGCCTATGGTACCCTATACTTTAGCTATAGGAAGTTTGATGTATGCCATAGTATGTACTAGGAAAAATATTGCACATGCAATGGGAGTTGTTAACAAGTATATGATTTATCCTAGAATTGAGCATTGGAATCTAGTCAAATGTATTATGATATATTAGAGAGGAACATCTATTAATTTTTTATATTTTATAGGATCTACTACTGATTTATAGGGCTATGTTGACTCCAAATAACTCCTCACACGACTGCGTGTAAAATTTTAGCCAAAACTCATATTCGAGTCAAAATTTATGACTCCCGAAAGTTGATCCATCAAATGGTGTTTAGGGCTCAAATTTTTCCCCAAAGCACTCATTCTAAATTGTGTAACAAGTGATAACATAGTAATTAACATATTTAGACACACATTAAAAAAATATTCTAGAGATTTTGCATTACCCCTGCATTGTGTGCTTGTATAAGATAAGGATGGGAATGTGATGATACTTAGTGAGAGGTATGACTAGTTTTCCTCTTCTTCATGAAATGGTATTCTAGTTGAAAATGGCTCATGGTGAGGATCTAAGGTCTAGAGTTACTAGTCTAAGGTAACTCAATTCTTGAGGGTCCAAGGTCTACTGAGAGATCATTCCAACATAACTCAAATAGTTTGACCAAGTGATGACACTCCCTAATATGTAACCTTAGTCTCTTTGATAGTTTTTATATTTTCCTCTGGTGGTGTATTTGTTGGATATTATTTTTTGTGTTGTAATTAATATGAATTATTCTTATAATTGGACTTATTTTTAGTAATCTACTCTCATTTATGATAGTTGTTTTTCTATTGGTGATTGCACTTTTGACATTTGGCATTGATTCAAAAGTTAGCATTCTTTTAATGATTGTATCTCTTTTATTTTTGATATTTTATTGTATTTAGTATCTAGATGTTAACTCAGTATGTGATGTTGGTATTTGATGATTTTTCTTTTAACTTCAATTGATTTTCTTTAGAAATAGGTTATACTACCCTTGAGGTTGATTTAGCTATTAGAATTCCTTGCCTAGTATTGATTTTGGTATTTGATTTCTATGTGTGGGTCTTATATTATTTCCCTACATAGTGGGAGTGGGAATTTTATTAGGTAACTATGTGGTTGGGAGGTAGTGACTTCATACCATTTAGGTCCTTCAAGGATTGGCACCATTCTTTGATATTCATTGATGCGGTTGTACCTTTATCATTCTTGTTCTTATCTTGGAGACTAATATTCAATTGATGTATATATGTATCATGTATCTTTCTTTTTGAGATCCTACGGGATGTAGTATTTTATTTTGATGTACTCAAATTTGATATTACACACCCTATGACATGAGTAGTGGATGTTGTTATTTGGATGTTCTTTATCATATCGATATGATTTATATATTTTTTTATAAGGATATGTATTTGAAAAAGTGGTATATCCAAATAAGGATATCAATATTATTTATATCTCTAACAAAAGTGGAAGTAGTTTTCCTATTTTTGAAATTTCTGGTCAATTGATGTCAAAATTTGAGGCATTTAGATATTTAATATATAAAAACATTAGAAATAAAAATTACAGTATTGAAAATCCACCTTTTGAATATATAATTTATTTGTGTACTCATATGATAGATTTTTATTTTGGTATGGATCTTTAAAAACCACTTTTTCAAAATGTTTGTTTTAAGAGCATACCACACCCATTTATGGACACCATAATTTGACACAAATAAATGACTTTTTGTAAATCCTTTTAAAGGAAGTTATCTAACACACTAAAGATTAATGATAATATTTTTTCTTAATATTTTATTGGATAATTTTTTATTAATAATTTTTAATTAGCTATAAAGATAAATTTTAAAACCTCTCATCTATGGACACCATAATTTGATCAAAAATTCTCTTTAAAAAAAAAAAAAAAACTTTAAAATAATTGCATGTAGATTGATGACAAATTAATTTAAGTAAAATCATAAAATAAAAAAATTTATCATAGTTTTAGTGAAGCTTGCTATTTTACATTTAGGTACCACCTTTGATTAAAAAATAAAGAAAAAATAGTAAATAAAATCATAACACTATAAAATTTATATTTCTAAAATCAAGATGGTGAGAAATCTAATGGATTTTCTTTTCATAAAAGACTTTGATTGGGAAGACACTGTAAAAATTATGGCAAGGCATGAATTTGTTAGTTCAATGCCTTAGCCAAAACTTGAGAAGTCAAGGCATAAGCTTGGTCTCACGAAACCTATCCCTAACCAAAATCTAAGGTAGGAGAAAAAAAATCTCACCCCATGTTGTAAGAAACGAGCACTCAATTTGAAAAGTAAAATCAGCATTTAAAATGCATTTAAAATCCCCAAAAAAATAAAAAAGGATTTTTTAACAAATAGGTACCCTTTTTTTTAAAATTCAATTTTATTTTTTATTAAAAAAATGGGCACCTGAGCCTAATACAAGTGCCTATACCTAATAGATCATGATCTCAACCTGTGGGCTTCCACAGAATTGAGACCCAACTTCTTGCTTCTAGCCTATATATATGTATATGTATATGTATATATATATATATATATATATATATATATATACACACACACACACACGCACACACACATATACATATATATATATATATATATGTGTATATGTATATATATATTTGTACACATATATGTGTACATACACACAAACACACACACACACACACATATATATATTCTTAATCTTTTACCTATGTGATGTTGCATATTTCACCCAAGAACATTATGTCATCTTGAAACATCATGTACCAAACAATAATAATCATGTAATATAGTATTTCTCAATTTTGGTCTCATCATTGTTGTCATCTATTCTATGGTACCAGATTGTGTCAATAGATGTCCCTTCTCAAGTAATGATGATGTGTTCTTTTTGTACATCTATGGTATTCCTTGAAATTAGAAATATATGGATTGGACGGGTAACATTGGTGGTTGCATTTAGAGTTTATATTGAGTATATTTTCTATTGTATATTCATGTAGTATATTAGAGGATTTTAGTATGTTAGTTGTATATATCTTTAGATAGATGCTATTTATGTGTGTGAATCTATGTGTGATTTGAAAAACAATATATTTTAATAGAATATTGCATTATTAGTGTTAGTGGATCAAAATATATCTAAGATAACATGAAAATACTATCAAAAATGTTATATTGCTCTCTATTTAGAAAGAGTATGTAGTGCCTGCCCTTAGCTCACATTTCTATTATCAATGCCAAACTCTTTTAGGCTAGTTTATGCTTGGTGTTTAGTGGTATTACTTTCAGATTATCATATATTGTTTTAGATTTAGTTGATTTATGATAAGATTACTTGACTCTATACTTCATGTATGCATGATGATTATCACAGTGTTTGCAATTCTTGATGATGATTAGTTAGATGGTTTATTTATCCTATTTATTTTTCTTATGGATACTTACCCCATACTTGCATGTGTATGGTGTGCGTGTTTGTTTTCTTTATGTATGGCATTTCTAATGTGGTTAAGGAAGGGAGTCGTAGTCACCTACTAGTCAAGATCTACATGATGCACCACTGATGGGGACATGACCCAAGAACAGAATGGAACCAACAGAAAGGGAAAATTATATTAACTGAGAAAATAAGCTAGTACAAACAGTGCAAAGAAAATAAACTTCAAAACATGCCCTAAGGGCTTACAATAGCATAAATCTAGAGATAATTTCTCCTTTTAGTACCTCCTCTCAAACTCCACTCCGAACTGCCTTTTACAATGCCAGAAATCTCCTTAAATAGACCTCGGAGGGTTAAGGACTAGGAATACATTCTAGAAAATGCTAGTAGGCATCCACCGACCAAATAGAAGGTTCTGGAAGCTGCGTTAGAAGTCGGTGCAAATCTAGAAGAATCCAAAAATGGTAACGGAACTTTTGGGAGGCATAACTTTTGAACCGTAGCTCCGATTAACGAACCGTTTACATTTTCAGAAAGCTCTTGAAGCGCTCTATAGCCCTATGGAAAAGCTTTTCTTGTCCCCCATTTTTTGGCCCTTTTCAAGGTCATTTAATGCCCCTAACCTAACTTCGAAGCATTTTTAGGGGGTCTCCAAAACTCAAAAAACTGCAATAACTTTCAAACCGTGGGGCCTTTTGACCTGATTCTTTTTCTGGAATGCTCTAAATCACAATTATATTCATCTGGCCAATTCACACCTTCTAGGTCACCAAAATGATGGCCAATTTGCATGCTCCTATTTTTTTAGGATTTTCAAACACACTAATAGTGGAACTGTGAGAGTTGGAACCTTTATTTGACCCAAATGGATATCCAAAAATGTAAAGACATGAAACAGAAACTAAGTCTAAGTACAATTTTTTTTTGGGTGACACAGGATTGCCCTTATACCTCTGGATGCTCCTGCATCAAACACCTAGGGTAGATTGAAAAGTGACCTTGTCACTTTATGGATGGTAGAGGAAATCCCAAATGGGAAACTTCAGCCGCTGAAATCCAAGTTGAGTCCTCGATCGGTCGTCCTTTCCATTTGACCAAATACTCTTCATACTGCCTGTTTATGGTACTCCTACCCACGTGATGATCTAGAATTTCTTCTATCTCCTCCTTCTTAGAAGTAGGAATTGGACATGGCTCTAACACCAACGTATCATTTGCACCATCAATGATCACGTCACAACATTTATCCTCACACTTGCATCTGGTATGAAACAAACTCCTTCATTATCCTGGTTCATTCTCACCACTTAGTAGGACTCTTTCATTTACCAAGGTCTCTCCTCTTTCTGCATCCTCTAAATGTGATGATTGTGCATCCTCATCCACATGAGCAACCCTAGCTTGGCCCTCAGCTCTCCTATCTGTCCTTCCTTGTCGTTGAGGGCATTCAAAGGCATGATGAACTTCTTCATTGCAATGGAAACAGGTTCCACGAAAGCCTCCTCTTCCTTGTCCATGTCCTCTACCTCTTCCTCTTTGATTTCCAAAGTCTTGATCATGGGAGTGGTTGAAACCCTCATTCCTCTAGTTTCTGCTAGTACCCACATCTTCATTTTTCTTTTGGGTTTCATTGCGGCCTCCAGATGATCTACTGCTTCCCCTTCCTCCTTGACCGCGCCCTCTTTATCTTCCTTCAAACCTTTTATTCAGCTTCTCTTCAACTCGTAGGGAAAACTAGTATGCCTCTTCAATACTGGTCATTCTTACCAGACTTAATTCCTCCTAGATGCAAGGTTGCAACCCACTGATATAACGAGCAACCTTCTCCTTATTTGCTTCTGCATGCCTCGCTCTAATCAAGAGTTAAACTCCTCTATATATTCTTGGACTGATCTTCCTACTTGCTTTAACCCATGCATCTTCTTAAACAGATCAAGCTCGTAGTCCACAGGAATGAACTGCTTCTTCAATTTGTCCACCATGCGATCCCATCTTGTGATCTTCTCCTTTCCTCTTCTATTTCTTTCCAATTGAACCTCTTGCCACTAGATTTTGGCATGGCCTTTTAGTTTGGCCTTTGCAAACTTAACCCTATTTGGGTCCCTGATATCCTCATACTCAAAGTATTCTTCCAATTCATTGATCCAATCGATCAACTCATCTAGTTTTAGATTTCCTGAAAATACACCCACTTCAATTGTAGGTCTTTTCCCAAACTTAGTAATGGCCCTAAAAAGTCTTTCCTCTACAGGATTCAAAACTTCCCCATCAAATTCCTCTTCTGCTCCCATTGCTTCTTCTTCATTGTCATCCTCACTATTGTCACCTACGGCAACATTTGCTCCTCTACGAAGCTCCTCTTGCAATGCCTGCACTTGCCTTTGGAGGGCTCTAACCTCCTCAGGATTAATAGCTCTGGCCCTTCCACCATGCTCTCTTCATGGAGGCATCTTCTAACTCAAACCCACAACCACACAGTCCTGGTGCAAACTGCCTCACAGTCGGCGTTCTGTCTACACACTCAGGAAAACCCACTCAGATACCACTTGATGGGGACACGACCCAAGAACAGAATGGAACCAACAGAAAGGGAAAATTATATTAACTAAGAAAATAAGCTAGTACAAATAGTGTAGAGAAAATAAACTTCAAAACATGCCCTAAGGGCTTACAATAGCATAAATCTGGAGATAATTTCTCCTTTTAGTACCTCCTCTCAAACTCCACTCCGAACTACCTTTTACAATGCCAGAAATCTCCTTAAATAGACCTTGGAGGGTTAAGGACTAGGAGTACATTCTAGAAAGTGCTAGTAGGCATCCACCAACCAAATAGAAGGTTCCAGAAGTTGCGTTAGAAGTCGGTGCAAATCTAGAAGAATCCAGAAATGGTAACCGAACTTTCGGGAGGCATAACTTTTGAACCATAGCTCCAATTGACGAATCGTTTACATTTTCGGAAAGCTCTCAAAGCGTTCTATAGCCCTATGGACTAGCTTCTCTCATTATCCATTTTTTGGCCCTTTTTGAGGTCATTTAATGCCCCTAACCTAACTTTGAAGCATTCTTAGGGGGTCTCCAAAACCCGAAAAACTGCAATAACTTTCAAACCGTGGGGCCTTTTGACCTGATTCTTTTTTTGGAATGCTCTAAATCACAATTATATTCATCTGGCCAATTCACACCTTCTAGGTCACCAAAATGATGGCCAAATTGCATGCTCCTATTTTTTTGGGATTTTCAAACACACTGATAGTGGAACTGTGAGAGTTGGAACCTTTATTTGACCCAAATGGGTATCCAAAAATGAAAAGACATTAAACAGAAACTAAGTCTAAGTACAATTTTTTTTAGGTGACACAGGATTGTCCTTATACCTCTGGATGCTCCTACATCAACCACTTCCTACCATTTCTTGTTTAGCTTAGAATATTGTGTTTGTACATGTGGATTTTATGTAGGTTGTAGGTACTGGGTATCAACTTCCCTAAATTTCTAGGATAAGCGTACCCTATCACATTATCTCATTGGTAAGAGAGGGGAGATAAATTCTTAAGTCCAAATCCTAAACCCTTGAGCCATTTGTCCTAATTGACAATTAGGAAAAGTATTTGAGTCGTGTACCCTTCAAGTGTATTGAATGACATTAATTCATGATTGTAACCCTTTATTTTGATTTTGTGTGTGTTTTGCTATGATGGGTTTTCATATTTTGTCTTATGAGTCTTTGGTGTATTTTCTATTAATTAAGTCTAATTAAAAGATTAAATTATTGATTTAATTTAATAAAAAATTATTATGATATTTTAATATTTAATTATGTTTAATTAATTGGGAAATTAATTAAATAAAAGTAATTAAATTTGAAGATAAAAGTTATAGTATAAATTGGAACATGATAATATTTATTTAATTTAATAATAATATATTTGGAGTTCATTTTTAAATAAATGCTAAATAGTATTATTATTTAAGTTAATAAATATTTTATCAATTAAGTTTTGAAAATAAATTTAAAAGTGAAAAGATATTAATTTATTAAAAGTTTCAAGTTCGCATGATGTATGCATGAGGTTAAAATATAAGAAATTAATTAAAAAGATAAAACATGTGAACTAAATAAAGATATTTGCATAAAGTGCAGGCATGAGATTAAAAGTAATTAATTAATTGAAAATAAAGTCAAGTGAAAACTAAATAAAGTAATTTAATAAATGTGCATCTAAAGATTAAAGCAAGATTAAAAAAAGATTAATAAAAGTTAATTTTGAGTTGAAGTCTGGTGAGCATGGAGTTCTCCTAGGTGAACGCACAATTAGTGCCCCAATTTAAAGAGAGAACTCTTTATCACAATTAGGGGGTTCATTTTTTAGGGAGGAATTTTGGGGAAGCGAAGTTGGAGAGTGAAATTTTGGAAGAGGAAGGAATCTTCAAAGAAGGGAAGGTTCTGTGTGGAGGAATTTCTCTTCAATTTTTGGGTGGTTGCGTATTAGTATTAGGCTCAGGTAGGGTCTTGTGTTTTGACCACTAAATAATTTATGTAATTCACTATGTTCTGTCTACTTCGTGCTTGTAAGAAAATTGTTTTCTCAAATCTCGTTGCATGAATCTTGCCACCCTTCATTCTAAATCTTTTGCTACTCGATTTGATCTGTAAATCTAGATTGAAAAACTACTTAGAAAGAACTCATTCTACAAATGTAAGAAATTAGAATTAAATTCAGATTTGGGTTTGAATTAAAATGGAATTAAGAAATTTAAATTTGGAAAGGGTTTGATTTTGGAAATGAAAATCCTAGATTGAAAATTCAAATGGTTCAACTTTTTTTTTTCCTATCAGATTAATGTTGAAATCAATTTTAATAATAATAATAATTATTATATATAATAATATGTTTGAATTTAATTTTATTAAATTTTAATAAAATTTAAATTTAAATTTATTTATTTATTTTTAAAAAAACGATGATGTTAAACTTGAACCATATTAAATTTTAATATATTTAAAAAAATTATTATTATTCATGTTTTGGGGAGGGGTTTTTTTTTTAAAGTTTATATTAAAAAAATAATTTAGGGTGGGGAGGGGCTACCACCCCCCCACCCCATTTCTCTCTTACCTTCTCCACGTTGGCATTCTACATCTGCATATGTAGACATACTACTGCCTGTGGCAGCAGGCCGTCTGCAGCCGCAGATGGCTACATGATGGCAACCTTAAAAGGCCAGCCGGCGAGCCTTAAATGCTCATTTAAATGTGTTTTTTTTAATAAATATTTTTTTTAATAAATTTTAAATTTATTAAATGCTTTAAATATTATTAAATGTTTTAAATATTATTGAATATATTAAATGTTTTAAATATTATTGAATATATTAAATGTTTAATAAAAATTATTAAATATATTAAATTCTCAAATGTTTTAAAATTAATAAATTTTGTTAGTATTAAAGACTAAATACTAGCTAAATAATAATAATATTTATTATTAGGATAATAATTGTTTGTTAATCAGTTAAATGTGTATTTAGAGAAGTTAATAATAATTAATTAAAAGTTTTAATTAATTTATATTATTATGAGGGTAAAATAAAGATTATTAAATTTTGATAGTATTTATTTATGATACTTAATTAAATTATTGTTAAAATAATTAGAATCATAAGTTGTGCATTAATATGAATATGCTATATAATTATTAATTATTTTAATTAAATATGGTTTCATTAAGATTAATTAATAATGAAGGACATTTAATTAAGTTCTAAATAAATTTAATTTTTATTGATTTTGATCAAATGATAAGTGTCTTATTCTAAGATCAATAAGTATTATTTTAATAATTTAAATAAATAAGGTTCCCTTAGATTATTTTAGGAAGATGTCTTGAAATCAAATAGGGGTAATTGTACAAAATAATTAATGGGTTAATTGAAAAGGGTGAACTATGAAACTTATTTACTTGAAACATATGTTAAACTAGAAATTGTAACCTAATTATTTAACTCAAAACTATATGCTTTCAAATCAAATCCAAACTATGAGACTATGATGTTTTCTATGTACTCTCTATGTTTTGGGGTTTTTAGGGTTGATTTAGCTTGACCAATCTTAGGTTGTTACCAGAGGCTCGAGGGTTATGTGTTTGTGATGTCCTACTGATGTTGATCTCGATCTTTTAACCCAACCATGGTAATGTGAAGGTGTGCTCTATGATATGATTGTATTTACTATTTGTTGTTGTTTTCCAATTTTCTTGTGTGAAGTTGAGGTGTATGTATATGAGATACTTGACGTAACCATTTTTGAGTCCTTGATCTATTATACTTGGGTTACTTTCCAGTTGCCTTGATGGGACTAAAGTGTTTGATTTGATCTTGATGATGTCATGTTGTGACATGTATTGACTTGACCATTTTGGAGTCTTCGATCAGTATTATTTTGGGATACTTTCTAGTTGCTCATTAAGAACCAATGAATATTAAGATTTGTCATTTGATGCTTTCCAGTTGCTCATGGAGAACTGATGTGATTATTGTGGATTATCTTTTGATTCTTTCTAGTCGCTTGTATAGGATTGAGGTGATTTTACTATGATTATTGATTTGTGATTTTATGAGCCTAGGGTAGGTTATCTACTTTTAGCATCAGGAGGTGGCTTGCAATGGGGGCTAGGGACCTAAGTGGATACTAGGGTAACTCATTGTAAGTTTTTTTAATAACTGAAAAATTTACACTAAATGGGGATTAAAATGAACCTAATAAGATAATTGTATGTTCTTGCCCACGCCTCAAGTTCTAGTACAGACTAGGATGGGAGTAGAGAGAATGCTTGGTTGTGACCTTGCATTCCATAGTATGCCTTGTCAATACAAGAGGATACTAGTGGCCGCATGGGGATCATTAGGGACCCTAGAGTCCTAATCAAATTGCCAGGGTAACTTCTATGTGATTCATGTGATGACATTTTCTCGCTTACATAGTGGGTTTCCTATGTTTTTTGTGTGCCTCTAGAATTAGATGTCATTCTATATTAAAACCTTTGAGTTAGATTACTTTTAGGATCTCCTGTAGTTGTGTTATGTGTTTTGTTATCCTATTTGGAACTTGAGACTTTCTCCTCAATGCAATGGGAATGGGCCATTTAGGTTCCAAGTGATTAGAGTGGTAGTTCTTTTTACTCTTACCATTGAGATCTATCCATAGTCACCATGGCTGGTGCTTCTTGGGATGTTGGTTTATCATGTTATTGGCTGCATGTAGATTGCATAAGAAAAATAAAAGATTCAATCTTATCATTTAATCCTTTGAGATTCATCACATGTCGGCCATGAAAATGATTTACATATGAATTAATGAAGTTACAAACTCATATGTACATTCTATGTTACTCGACACTTGCTATTTCCAAATGCTCGGCACTAATAACAAACTGGCTTACTCAACACTTGTTTCATTTCTGTATTACTCGGTATCATCTATGACTCGACACTTGAATATTACTCGGCACTTGTATCTACTTGGAACTTTATTCTAATTGGCACTTAAAGTCATTCAACACTTGAACTTCACTCGGCACCTGAAGACTACTTGGCTCATGAAGATCACTTGGCACCTAAAGTCTTTCCTAACTCGGCTTTTGTTGTGGCTTGGCATACATGGTGTACTCGGCTCCAATATAGAAAGTAGTTAAGTGTATTGGCACTCAAGTGTCAAAAACCATTATGAGGTTAACAATCTCCCCCTTTGACATGAGTGACAAAAACACTTAACTGACCTTGTGAGTACATTAACTAATCTATTTGGTATATACAGAGTTTTTAAAGAAAACTTGATCAAAATTTGTAACTTACAATGTATACCACAAAATGATTGTAACTCCCCCTGAGTTGGTTGTGCCTCATGCATCTCATAATATCTTCTCTTTAGTTAATATCTCCTCCTTTTATTTTTATCTCCCTCTTTTATTCTTATCTCCCCCTTTTTGACACTTATGTCAAAGGATTTTAAGGGCTAAGATCATATTTTGCCAAAAATGTGTTGTTTACCTCCATAATCATCCCGAGAGCTACATCTCAATTGTTTAAAGAAATTTCTAGTGACTTATGCTGGATGGCAGTCTCTGTAGCAAGATGAATAAGTCCATCTGATGTAGAAAGATTAGGATCTTTCTTGAGAACAGTTTCTGCATAGACTTGTTCCTTATGGAGTAATTCCAAATGTGGGGTAATGGAGGACTGTAGCTGTATCAGTTTTGCTTTGATATTAGCCTCATCTACTGTTAATACGGCTATTTCTTTGTGAATGTGAAGTGATTGAGAAAAATGCTTCTCACTTTGAGCTGGATCATTTGGTAGTTGTATGCTTCAAATGTTTAAATTTCTTTCCAAGCTTAGTATCTTTTGGCTTGTCTTTGTGTGAAGTATGAAAAGTCACACAACTTTTTGTACAATGAGAATATATTCTCAAGGACCTTTTTCACTTTGTCCACTAACTTTTCCAATTGAACCTGTGAAAGTGCTATTTCACTAGATACTTTCTCATTCACTTTCCCTTGAAATTTTCTTTCAGACCATTCCATAAGTTTTGCATTTGTTTCTAGGTCTTCATTTGTCACTTGGTCAACAATATCTGATAATTACTCCATGATATGCTTTGACTCATCTAGTGATTGCAAACTGAAGGCATCCATAATGATGTCCTTAATCTCATGTAGTGTTTGCTTTTGTTTATACTCCTTCCTGAGTATCTCTTGTCTCTTTCTCCTATTCAGTGCTTCCTGCACCTCATTTATTTGATCAATGGTTATTTTTTTTGAGTCATAGCCTGGTATGACTATCTCCTCATCTAATTCAGGGTCTCCATAGTGAAGTTCCCTTGCAACTTTTGTAGTACTAGATGTTGGTACAGATATTTGAAATGGCTATTGTGAAGGAGTTCCCGAGGTAGGCAAATTTATCAATGTTTGTATTGCCTCCTGCTCTTTAGGGGTTTCCACTATTTCCTCCTCCTGTTGTCTACTATCTTGATCAATTATGGTAATCTTAGGAAGTGCACCTTGTGTTTTTGTTGTAGGATCAGATGTAATAGTCTGTCTTATTTGTTCTGTTTGTTCTTTTCCTTTTTCTACAACTACACTTGGCTTCTGTATTGTAGTGTCAACAATGCCTGTTGAAATAACTGTTGCAATTTGAAGTTAACCACTGGTAGCTGTAGAGATGATGGAAGGTGGTTCTTTTGGATTCACCTTATCTCTAACTATGCTTTCTACTAGTTTTTGCAGTTCATCCATACTAACCAATACTAGATCTGCACATAATATTGCTTATTGTGTAGATTGGTCAAGAATTCTTTTGAGATTTTATGCAGTTAATGGATTGATATTCTAACCAAAAGTATCAGGAACATCAATAATAGTTACAGTTTCTACGGGTGTTATGGGTACATGAGGAGGGCTAGAGGGTGGCAATTGTGTGTCTTGCACACTCTAATCTGGTTGCTGCTCTTGCTCAGCTATTGTTGTTATATCTTGTTTTGTGTCTCTTCTTCCTCTCCATCTTTCTTTTCTTCTTCATTCTTCTCTTCTTCTACCTTTTTTTCTTCTTCTTCTTTCCTTTCTTCTTCTCCTTTCTTTTCTTCTTCTCCCTTCTCTACTATTGTCTTCTCTTCTCTCCTTTTTCTCCTTTCTTCTAGTGGAGCAGTAGCTTCTTCCTTGTATTCTTCTTCAAGAAAATCTTCAATCTTTTTGTACAAGTTTTTCCATGATTTCATTTTTCTTTGAACAATTTCTTCCATCTTGTTTTGGAGTATGAAGAATGCCCTATATTCAGGTGTAAATCTATTATTATGTCGTTTGACTACTTTCTTTACTTGTTCCCTAGTCAAATCTGGCAATACGCTTGCTAGGGTTGATTCCCTCATCTCCTTATCCATTTTCAAACAAAAATGCCATCTGTCTTCTACAATTTTAGACAGTTCTTTTGGCAATTGTCCATCTAGTTCAAGTGGAGTGTACTTGAACTGTGCCATCATTCCATAAACTGTTTCTTCTATCCTATTCTGTTCTTCTATGGTAAACTTATTGAAATCAACTTTATTTAAGTTTCTTAAATAACCATTTCCAATCTTTTTATATAAAGTATCAACTGAAGAATGGCTTACCTTTTCAGATTGATCTTCTTCATCAGAATCAGGTTGAGCCACATATCTTCTTCATTTCCTCGGCTCTTCCTATGTTTCCTTGATTGGTTTCTTCTTTGTAACTTCCTCTTTAGCCTTTTGAATGGAGGCCCTTGTTACAGCTCATGTTGTAGGTTTTTGAGGTGATGGCATGGCAGATTTCTTTGGTTTTTGCTGAGCTGGAAGCTGTTCTGTTGCCTTTCTTTTCTTTGACTCAGCTTCAGTTGGTACTTCCTTGGCTTCTTTGTCTTCTGCACCTTCCTCCTTGTCTTCACCCTGCCCTTGAGTTAATTCCATTGGGCCTTGTTCTTGCTCATCTTCATCATCATTGTCATCTTCTTCTTCTGCTTCAGCCTCAATTTCTTCACCAAATTTCTTCTTAATCTTCTTTAACAATTTTTCTTTCTTCTTTAATGTGGAAGTAGTCTTTAATTCCATGTTTATTTTTGACCTTACTACATCATAAGTGCCAAAATGTGGAGCACTTTTATCTATTTCTTCTACCAATAATGTAGTTATTGTTGCAGATGCCTCATCAACATTGATTTCATATCCAAATGGCCTTAGCCATCTCACTCTTGGAATTGCTTCTTGGATGTATGTGAAGTCAATATCAACCAAGAAGCATATATCATCAACATGCTCTTCTACTAGAGAAATTGGTATTCTCACTCTTTTTTTCATGGATTTCTTGAAATCTTTGAAATAACTTGTCATTAGGGTATCAAAATTTTCTCCCATTTGTTCTATATATTCATTGATTTGGGCAATGATTGTTCTATCATTCCTCCATGTAATTTTTCTGAAAGAGGGAAACTCATTTTGAACATAGAAGAATATACAAATTAGAATTGCTCCAAATTTGCATTGAGCACCCTTTGTCCTTCTTATGGTAGCTGGGTTTACAGTAATCTATTGTAGTTGTAGTTCTGCAAGATCATAAGTATGATCCCTTTTCACCAATTTGTAACCTACATCTACTGCAATACATGGCACACTGTTGAGTCTACTAGATTGATAGAACTTATGGGCAATGACTCTAATAGCAAACTCAACTAGAGGATCCTGAACGGTGTGAATTGTCATTCCTCTCTTATTCCACTAAGCACCAGTGTTATTTTCAATAACCTCCTTCGATTCACTTCTTAAGGTTTTGAACCGATCTAGGGTAGGTTACCTTGTTATTCTATGTATGATTTCTTTGGTTAATTTTATGGGAATATCTTCTAACCATAAACTTCCACCATGAATTCTGCTTAACACAAGTTAAACCCATTCTGTCTTGAATATGGTGGGAAAGCTCAAAACTTGGATCAAACCCTTTCTTTCAACAATTTTGAATTCATCTTTTAAGACTCCATCTACGCACAATTTCTCATAGGCTTGCCTTATTTCCATATCGCCTAGGGCACCTATCTTACAACTATAGCATCTCCTCACATCTTGAACCATTACAACTTCTGGGGGTATTTGGGAGAGAGCTCCAGCTGGGTCATTTTTGTATGCAGCTTCAGGTATGGGATGAAAATTAGGTTGCTTGACCTCATTTAACACTAACTGAACTTCAAATAAACTTGTCCTTGGTTTTCTTGGAACTTGATGCCATTTATGCAAACTATGGTTTCCATTTTACAAAATATGAAACTGCGTAGCTTGGTACAAATGAAAAACACCTCAAGATCAATGAAAACACGTTGAGAGATGTTGCAATCTACTTGAAATGATGGATTCTTTGCTATGAAGCTGCTCTGCTCTTTTTCTCTCCTTTTCTTCTTGATCGCGATGAAGAAAATCGATTAAAATCGTGATAATATACCCTATTTTTTATTGCATTAAATGCTCAACTGCCAACTCGGCTTCTAAAATTTTTTAACCTAACTCGGCATCAGTTATCAAATCGATCACTGTTAGGAGCTCGGCATGTGTTGGAGTTTAACTAGGCATCCAAAGATAGCTTGGCAACATCATTTAGATTTTGTCTTGACATCTTGTCTCATGCAGATTTATACTTTGCATTACTTCTTTGTCTTGGGATTGATGTGTGATATAGCTTTGTATATCAGTCCCGTATACTTCTCATGCTTAGTTTGATGAAGTGTGATCACTTGACCCATTAGATGAAGTGATCCCTTCACTTGATGTGTTGCATTCATCTTTCTTTTTCCAAGTCTTATTCATTTGCCCCCTTATCTTTTTGACATCAATCTTTTCTTTGCCCTTATTTTCTTTAGTCTTGGGTGCCTTTGATCTTGTAGGACAATTTTTGCTGATATGACCAATTTTCAAACAACTGAAACATGTGGTTTGATTCAACCATCTTTTGTAGTTTCCTCTGAAATGTGTTCTTATTCAGTTCTGTGGTATATGTCCATATTCTTGACAATAATGACAAGTATACCTGGTGTTATAATCCCAATGATAATGACTTTCATTCCCTTTTGATTTTGCTAGCTGATTTGATGTCCAAATAGGCTTTGATCTGCATTCAAATGCTCTATTCCCATACTTCTTGCAATTATGACAGTGCCCATCAAATTTTTGTGTCCTTGCAACTCTGGATCTGCAATCTTGTGTCATATGTCCTTGCATGTTGCACTTGTGATAGTAACTCTTGCTCTTGAGTGTATTTAGCTGATTGAATTTCCCATTTCTACAAATATTAGCAGTATGCCCCTTCTTATTATAGTAATGACAAGTGGGTTTTGAATTCTTACCTATGTCATCTTTTTTCTCGACACTCTTTGATGATTCTCCAACCTCAATGATGTTGTATCCTAGTCCTGATGTATCATGGGCAGATTTTGGGGATTTCAGCAACTGTTCAAAATACTTGATGGCTTCACTTGACTTGTTGAGATTCTCAGCTACCTCTTTTTCTCTGTTCAATTCATTTTGTATTTGTTCATTGTGTATCTTCAAAGTAGAGATCTCAATATCTTTCATATTGAGTTCATGATGAAGGTTCATCATTTGGGCAAGTGTATCCATCTGCATATTCGAGATCCTTGTTAATTCAGTACATTTTTCCTGAAGCCTATTTGCAAGATTTCTTTTGTCATTTTCTATCATGACTCTATCCTAAATTGCTCTTTTCTTTTGTTCAGTGATTTCACATATCATTATGGCCTATGATTCATGTCCCATCTTGAAAGATATTATCTCCTCTGCTTGAACTTTTTTTTTTCTCCATCAGTTCTTCTATTGCTATATCAAACTCTTTAGTATCTCCATTGGCACATAGTTTTGTAGTATCAATCTCCTTATAGTTTATATCATTTTCGGCTATGGCTATATCCTTCCTTCTCTTCAAGGATTTTCTCAATTCTTCCCTTGCTTCCTCTACTCTATGTAGAGCCAGTTGTACATTAATCACTTGATTTTCAATAATCTTCCCAAGTTTGAAGACTTCCATCTTTAGATCTTTTTCTTCAAGTTGTTAGACTTCTTTTTGTGAGAGCCACTTGCTCTGATACCAATTGTTGGAATATTAAAATATGGAAAGAATACTTATGAGAGGGGGGGGGTCGGGGGGGGTTGAATTAGAAGTATCACAGTTTAACTAATAAAATTTTTAATTGAAATTAAATTGCGTGCATGTAAATACATTAAGTAAACATGAAACTAAGACATGCATCAACAACACATAACATGGAATTTGGTAACCCAGAAACCCTCCAGGAATAAGAAGGTAAAATTGGGGTGGGGATGATACCCACAAAATTTGCTACAGCAGTAAGGTTTTAACCACTTTTGATGGTCTGCCCTGTTAAAGGCCTGCCCTATTAAAGGCTCTACATTATATCAATAGTGACCTGGTTAGAGGATTTACAAACACTTTACATGAAGTGTCACCCTGTTAAAGGATTTAATCACCTATTTAAAGGATCTATGAAATAGTTGTTAAGCCAACTTATCACCATAGGATTTTTATTCTAATACAATTGCTAGAAAGTATTAGGTACAGTAAACCTAATAGATTACAATCCTTGATTGTTGAATGCAGGCACTTGTTCTACTTTCTCTAATCTTGATCCTTTGTGATCTGATAATCCTTGTTTTGAAAGTAGATTTCCTTACACACCCTTGTATATCCACTCACATGTTTTACAATGAAATTTCATCTTCCTTATAAAGACATTCGAAGATTTAGGGTTAGGTATGGATCTATGACCCATATTCAATCTCTATTTCTGCTCATTGTTTGCACTTCTTCCGTTGGTTGCATGCCTTCATCATTTTTCTTATTGGTTGCATGTAGATTGCATAGGAAAAATAAAAGATTTGATCTTATCATTTAATCCTTCGAGATTCATCACATGTCGGCCATGAAAATGATTTACATATGAATCAATGAAGTTACAAACTCATATGTACATTCTGTGCTACTCAACACTTGCTGTTTCTAGATGCTCGTCACTAATAACAAACTGGCTTACTCGGGACTTGTTTCATTTTTGTATTACTCGGCATCATCTATGACTTGGCACTTGAATATTACTCGGCACTTGTATCTGCTCAGCACTTTATTCTGCTTGAAACTTAAAGTCATTCGGCACTTGAACTTCACTCGGCACCTGAAGACTACTCGGCTCATGAAGATCACTCGACACCTAAAGTCTTTCCTAACTCGGCTTTTGTTGTGGCTCGGCATACATGGTGTACTTGGCTCCAATATAGAAAGTAGTTAAGCGTATTGGCACTCAAGTGTCAAAAACCATTATGAGGTTAACACTGGGATATTACACACAGGGGATGGCTAGGGTCCACGATAGTTTAATGATGCTATTGACGGTTGGGAGGAACGATGCACTTAGTTAGATATGTTTTTATGATGGATAGTTGTATTTCATGTTGGATGTTTATATCTTTTATGATGGATGGATGTATCTTGTATGGTAGATGGTTTCATTTATATTATTGTACTTGTATCATGGATTTGAGGAGGATGTTGTATTTATATTTCTTTGTACATATACTCTTTTACCCTTTCATACCCTGTGACATGTACAGTCAATGATTAAGCATTCCAAACTTAATTTTCCAAGAGGCATTTAGAACAAATGTATAATATGGAGTTTGGATTTTCTAATTATTCTTTCATGTGGATGTGGTAGTTGTTAGAATTAGTATTAGTTAAATTTAAATGTAATTCAACATCATGGGGTCCTTAAGGAATGTGATCTATTAAGTATGCTTTTAGTTGATTGTATGTTATTGCTTCCACTACACTGTGTCTAATGTGCATGTTATACTTTCTTACTTCAAAAAGAAAATGTTGGCAAACTTAGTAAACTTAGTAAAATCTTAGTTTCCCTTAAGATTAAGATCCTAATCACCAACTATATATATATATATATATATATATATACAGTACCTATGTGATGTTGCATATTTCACCCAAGAAAATTATGTCATCTTGAAACATCATGTACCAAATGATAATAATCATGTAATATAGTATTTCTCGATTTTGGTTCCATCATTGTTGTCATTAATTTCAAATCCCTTGTACTAGATGACTTTTTCTTTACATGACATGTATATATTTGATCTATTCTATGGTAATGGATTTTGTTGATAGATGTCCCTTCTTAAATAATGATGACGTGTCCTTATTTTACATCTATGGTATTCCTTGAAATTATTAATATGAGGATTGGGTGGATATCATTGGCCATTGTATTTAGAGTTTATATTGAGTATGTTTTCTATTGTATATTTATGTAGTGTATTAGAGGATTTTAGTATGTTAGTTGTATATATCTTTAGATAGATGTTATTTATGTATGCGAATCTATGTGTGATTTGAAAAACAATATGCTTCAATAGAATATTGTATTATTAGTGTTAGTGCATCAAAATATATCTAAGATAACATGAAAATACTATAAAAAATGTTCTATTGCTCTCTATGTAGAAAGCGTATGAGAATGATCTTAGTTTCCCTTAATATTAAGATTCTAGTCACTAGCAATGAAATCCTAGAATGAGAGACTCAAATGAGATTATACATTCATAAGCTAGAATTCATGTTCATTTCTGTTATCAAATTGAGGTGTAGACTAGTTACTAAGTAATTGAAAAAATACACAAGTGAATTATCAAAATTATATTATAATAATATGTCTAAGAATGAAGGGCCATTTGATCTTCAAAACTATCTTATTAATAGAAATGGCAGATCATATATGCAGTTAAGATTCAATTCTAAAGGGTGGTTGAGATTCAAAGTTGAGTGATCCATGTTATGCGCTCTCATTGCTCCACATCAAAACATTTTTATCTAGCTACTTGTCCCCTTTGAGATGACATGTATTTAGAGGGATTTAATAAATACTTTTGTAATTAACTTAGCCAACTATATTTAGTCTTTTAATATAATTAAATGAGCCAAGTAATAAATACTTGACTTTACATTAATTAATGAGCATTGCATATTTGATTGGTATTAATTGATGAATTTTGATGAGATGTGTGAGTAATATAGGGGTAGCATAATTATGGTTTATTTTGATGAATTATGTCAGTAATGGGGCTTACATAATTGAGATTAATTTTGATGAATTATGTCAATAATAGGGTCAACATAATTTAGAGTTCATTTTGATTTAGATAAAAGAGGGCTTCTAGTTCATTATCTCATTTTAGGATGATTATATTTACCCCTTTTTGAATTGATGTGTACTCAATGCATTGATTTAAAGAAATTATGATATTGACTTAGAGAACAGTTTGATATGAAGCAACAAAATTATTCTTGATTGACACATTGAGAATTTTGAGTTTGATCAAATAAAATGCAATTGATTGAAAATATTATAATCCCTAGATTATGAACTTGATGGAATGAAGGTCAATGAGAGCTTACTCTAAATAACAAGTTGTATTCATAGTGTTGAAATTAAATATTTGAGATGATGCTTTAATAACCTTTCACCTGGGAGATCGTCTACTAAGGAAAGGAAAAGTAAGGATGTGGATTATGAGAGAGAAATAGGATTGGATGAGGATTTGGAAGAAGATAAAGGGAAGAAAGCTAAAGGAAAAACTGGTAGCATTATCACTAGAACCAATGCGAAGAAGACTGATAGAGCTTTGAACATTCCCTCTAATAAAAAAGAAGGATCTAAGAGGTAAGAAGGTTCTATATCAAGGGAAGGCTGAGGACAAAGGAATCAAGGAAGTGGATACTTAAAGAGATACTCTAGATATGGATGAGGAAAACCTAAATCAAAGCAATTTCCAAGATGAATAGGGTATCATTGGAAACCCAAGTGTGATGAATAGGGACATAAGTAGTATTAAGGAACAGATGCAGGATATCATGAGTGATTTTGATCAGCATAGCAGGACTACAAAAGGTGAGAGGACTCTTGGTCAACATTTGGATAGACTCTCAAATGTTATTGGAAATGCAGAAGAAGTCAAGAACTTAATGAATAGGGTCCCACCTCTAGAGGCAAAGAATAGATCCATGGAGAAAATATTGAAGGAAATATAGAAAAAGATAGATGTTGTGGGAAATAGAGTTGACAACACTAAGAAAGTGCTAAAGAAACTTGTAGACCAGATTTGTCCCATCTTGAAGACTATTGTGGATAACATTAAGATTCTGCTAAACAATTTGGAATATGGGAGAATTCAAGGTTCTAAGAACATGAAAGAGGATCAAGGCCCCAGTAAATGCAGAAGAGAAAATTCAAAGAAGACAGAGGCTATAGAGGACAATGAAATTGATGAGTTGAAGCCCTTGGTTCCGAACATGATTATCCTTGCAGATTAGGTTATTGATTTACTAAAGACCTTATAGTTGTCATGATGTTGTATTTTTTTTGTCTTTTTTCCTATTTAATGTATTAAGGACTCTTGTCATAGTGTGTATTATTTTTTGGTGCTATTGCACAATTCCTCGTGGGTTATCTTAGCTTTTCTTTTTGTTTCACTATAAAATATTTTGGGCCCTTCAAAACTTATTTTTACGTAATCAAAAAAAATAAACAATTTATGTCACAGTGTTTAATTTGATCAAAGTAGGGAGATATCAAAGGAAAAAATGTTGGATTGATAGAATTTAAATAGTTTGATATGATTTAATTAAACTAATCAACTATGAGATTGATTTGATTTATGGATAGAAAATTAACTCTATATGATGCAATCAAGTCAATTATCCAATAATCTCTGGTTGATCAAAGAGAATTTTCATGCCCTTAGAGTTGATATATTTGGTTTGATTTTGAAGTTGATAGATATGATATGTCCCTTGAGAGAAAAATCAATATGAATCTTTATGAAATCCCAATTTTAATTATTCTTGATGATGTAAAATTGATAGGACTGCGATTATGATCAATTTGAATATGATAAGATGTTGACATATTAGTCAAGTTTGCTATTATTGACACACACTTATTTAGATTGTATATTGCTACTAAGCTCATTATATAGTTAATAGTGTTTACCGTGTGTTTTAGTTATCACTAAGTTCTATACATGCTACTAAGTCATTTGGATAAATCTTAGTGGTTACCAAGCAGTCATAGTTATAGTGAAGATTGGCAGTTTAAACTATGCATCTTAGTATATGCCAAGTTTACCATTGCAAGTTGAGTTGTGCAGTGTACACCAAGTTCATAGTGTATGTCATGCAAGTCTAGTGTTAACTAAGCTATTGAGTGTTAACCAAGTGACTTAGTTTATATTGAGCTCGAGGTGATAATGTTTGTTGAGTCATGCCATGATAAACAAGTGATTCAATATATATGATGAGCTTCATAGTATCAATTGAGTCATCAGTGCAAACCAAGTTCAAGACTAGTAGAAATTGATCCATATACCGAGTGCATAAAGATGCAAGCATTGAAAGTGGATGTCGAGTATCAGAACTTCACCAAGTCAGTATTCAGAGCTTGAGTGTCTACACTTGAGTCAACTTTATAATATTTTTGTAAACTTGTATTGTGGCCAATTTTGTAATTGTATAATTGGATTGATATATGTAATGTATAGTATCATATCCAAATGTATGTATGGTATCAATGTGATCATTAGAGAAGAGTAGAAGTATGAATTAAAAAGGCTACAACAATATAAGGAGCAACATAGACATATCTATTACAACAAAGTGATTAGTACTCAAAGGAATCACATTCAGCAAAATCGAGTTGCAGATTAGAGATCATCTATTGTTTCATCCTAATAGGTGGATCAGTCAAATCCTTTTAGAAGGTAGACCTAATATTCTTTTGTAAATCTCTTTATTGAGTTCATACTTAATTTTATGTTTGTAAATCATTTTACAAGGTGGACCTACAAGTCCTCTTTCTTCCTAACAGGGCAGATCATCAAAAGTGATCAATGTAAGCTTTAGCAAGCAAACTTTATACTGTAGTGCTAAAGTTGTGGGTATCATCCCCACCCCAGTTTTACTTTCTATTTGGAAGGTTTCTGGGTCACCAAATCTTTGTGCCACAATGTTATGAATGCTTTCATTATTTTAGTTTCTTATGCATAATATATGTGATGGATTAAATGATAATTGGATTGTTGAATTAAGAGTTTAAATTGTTGAAGTTTTAGAAGTTACTGATTCACCCCTCCCCCTCTCAGTAACTTAGCATAGTCTTGAATATTTCCAACAATTGGTATCAAGGCATTTTGGTTCTTAGGAGAAAGCTTAACAACTAGGAAATATCAAAGCTATGGAGATATTTAGACTTGACAAAGCTATTAACAATGAGAAGCTAGATTTAGAAATGGTCATTTTTGAACTCAAGAAACCCAAGGAGTAACTCTGTCAATCCTTGAAAAGAAGAAAATAACTTGCAAATCAAATGAATGATCATCTATACACTGAAGAAAGAATTGAAGAAATTCATTCAAGAAATTCAAATGAAGTGAATGAATGAATCAAAGAACTTCTAGAAAAGAATGGTTCCCTACAAGAAGAGGTAAGAAAACTTAGAAGTGAACAAGAAATTTAGTTACCAAGGTTATGTGAAGTCATCGAACAAAAAAACAAGATAAAAGAAGAAATAGATGAGAGGAACAATGAAATTTAGAATGAATTCCTTTAGCAAGTAGACCCTTTTGATCAACTCTCCAATGCAAATGAGGAAATCATGAACCTAGGATTTGAAAATGAAAGAATGAGAAATGATCTAAATTCTAAAAGGCAAATCAATGAAAGAATGAGGAATGATCTAAATTCTAAGAAGAAAATAAATGAATGAATGATGAAATTTTGAGTAGACATGAATCAATTCAATGAGAAAAACCTCTATAGTCAAAAAGGAAAAGTAGGAATCAGATATACAAAAGAAGGAGAATCATCCAAGCAAGGAGCTCAAAAGAGTCAAACACCTACTTGCAATCACTATGATAAGATAGGTCATACATCAAACAAATGCTGAAGCAATGGAAAAGAAAAAATTCAATGGAAAATGCTACAATTGCAATTAGCATGGTCATAAGGCTAATGAATGCAAAGAGAAACCAAGATTTGAAGGAAAATGTCACAAATGGAAGAAACATGGACACAAGTCATCTAAATGTGAAACCAAGATGTTGAATCTAGTAGAGAAAATTGTGAAAGAAATATTTTTTTGGGACTACAACACCTAGTGCAAATGTCATTATTGTGGATAATTTAGACACATTGGAATAAATTGTGTAAAGCATCATTTGAGGAAAAGATACACTACTAAATGGTGTCTCATTTGTATAGAGCTTGGTCATCTTGCCAAGAACTACATGAATATAGGTAGAATTGAAGATTAGGAAAAGGAAAAAGTTGATAACATCCAAAAAAATGAGATAGTAATGGGTTCCTAAGTCTATCTAGGATTCAAGTCTAGGTAATGATCAAGTCACTCAAGAATTGGGTGACTATATCATTTCTACTTGAGTTCTCAAAGGAGAAACTAGAATTATACTATCAAAGAAGACATCTAAAATAGTTCTAGATTGACAGAGAAAAATGATCCAAAGTAGTATTAGGGATACAAAGGGATCACTGAGTATAAGTCTCTACCAAGTTACCTTCTCTACTAAGTGAGGTTGGGTCACAGACTCTACCAAGAAAGGTTAGGAGTGATAAAGATGCTTATGATTACTAAGTCACAAAGACTTTGTTGAGTGTTCAATACAAGAATAGTCAATGATAGTCTATCAATATGATGTTAGTTGATCTAACTTCATACCGAGCATTTATGGTGAAATTTTAACAAAAAGCATGAAATTAAAGTCATTTCTTACCATGAAATTTCAAGTGCGATTGCAAAACTGTCATCTTCAGACCTTCCAAGTGATTTGAGTGAATTTACAGTGAAATTTTTCAAATTCCCTCAAGCCCTACTAAGTGAAGATGGAATCCAGTAGCAACAAGGTTAAGCAAGGATCTGACATGTTAGTTTGTGGAGAATGGAAAGCTCTAGATTTCAAGCTCATGCCTACAATCATAGAAACCCTAGATTTGAGTGGAGCTCAATCTCAAATCCCTCCAAAGGTAGTTCTAATCAATAATATTCACACTCATTTCAAATGTGTTATTCAAGAAATTGGTACATTAGAAATGGATGATGCCCTAGGCCAACTATGTATCAATGGAATTTTGAAACCCAAGTACCAACACCTAGAAACCAAAGGGTTAACTCATATCCCTCACATACCCCATGAATTTTAAGTTAAATATATTAGGTTTATCCTAATTTAGATGCATAATGGTCAGTTGTGGTTGGAACAACCAGTGTTGATCACAAAGAAGATGACTCATTGAATCACTAGTCTCCCAATGCTAGCCAAGGCCAAAATGACAAAAACCCTAGGTTGGGCAGAATTAGAAAAGTAAATCCTAGTAGAGTGGGATGGTAGAATTATGGAATTAAAGTTTGGTATTCACGTCATTCCACATAAATTTTATAGCTCTAGCAGGTTGAACAGTGTGACATGTGAAGCTGTAAACTTGATGTACAAGGTGGTAAAGAACAACTTGTCATTCAACTTGTCTATTCTTTTATGTTCAAAAGTTCTTCCCTTCAAAAAGCACTATTGTGTGGAGAAAAGATGTGCTTGTGCTTTATCAGATAAATGAATATATTTCTGAGATGGGTGAGAATTACAATAGCATTACAGACAATTATTTTGATGCATTTAAAGAGAAAATGAACAATAGGTTCTGAATCCCAAAGAAACTAGTAGAAGATTATAAGGATGTTGTATGTTTCATGGTGGATTGTGACAAAGTGTACATTTAGGCAGTTAAGCCTAGAATTGTGTGGGTAAAACCTCCTGGTTATGAGGTTAATAATGATGAAACTAAAGACATCATTGAAGCTCTTGTCAATGAGCCAATTGATCCTAAGGCTACATACTTTGGAACATATGATGAAGCAAAATCTAGGATTGAGCTTGAAATAAAACTTCCTCAGGTGATAAACAAAGGGAAGAAGAGAATTACAAAACTAAAATCTAGTTCAACCCTTTTGTTAACCAATGGAAAAGGTGAACATGAGGAAGTAGAGGAGGAGGTAGAATCTAAAGAAGAATAGCCATTAAAGAAGAAAGGAAAGATAATTATTACTAAGCTAGCCAAGCCATCCACTACAATATTTACAAGGAGATCTTCTAGGAAGAAAGCTGACAAGGAAGGAGGAGACATGATATTTAGGAAACCTCCACCCATCTTCCAAGATAGGCTAAAAGAACTTCAAGGTGGAGTAGGTATAAAAAATTTCAAAACATTAAAGTATGGAATTAGGACTAAGGAAGAATAGAAACATATAGAAAATTTGGTGATGGAAAAAATGGGTAAGTGGAAATACTCACCAAACTAAATTAGTTCTCAGATTCCTAGTATTTTAATGGAAAAGATAAAGCCAAGATGGGATTTTTCTATGCAAACTATCAAAGACATATATGAGCAAACCTTGAGGCAATTATTAATGAGCATATTAGATGTTGAGGTAAAAGAGTCATTGAAGAAAAATGAAGAAAGATTGACTCTAAAGTTTAATACTTGTCTAGTTTTGATTAAGAACATTGAGCATGTTGTAAGGAATGCAACAAACACTTGGAAAAACATTTATCTATTACATAAACCAAGTGATTTTTAGGTCAATGTCAAAGATGAAAATGATGAAGAAGATAAGGGAAAAGATGAAGAAGAGAATGTTGAAGAAGTAACTCATTTTGAAAATGAAAATGATGAAGAGGATCAAGGAAAAGACACTATTGAGGAAGCAAAGCCAAATGATGAGGAGACTGATCCAATTGAGATAGCTATAGAAATCATTGCCTCACTTCCTCACTCTCCAAACAAACCAGTAACCATATCAAGCATGGAGACAACTCCAACAAATTTGATTGTGACCACCAATACTAATCCAATCATCCAATCACTCTTTGCTCCTACTCAACTCAGCTCATCACTGATAGAAGTGACCTCCACTTCATTTACCAAGCTATAGATTCATCCATCTATCGAGTTGTGTACTTTAGTTTTGACCCCTTTAGTTTTGAGCACACCAATTTTGGATTCTTCAGGGGTTTATTATAAATATTCCTACTATAATTACAGTATCAATTTTTATAGCTAGTCCTAGCATATCTACAATTCTTTATATTCTAGGTAAAAAAGCAATAATGGTAGGATAGTTGAGCCCAAGTTTCAAGTAAGCTCAAAATTTTTGAGTAAGGAAAGAGAGCTAGAGGAAGAAATTGATTTAAATGAGGAAATTATTATCCCTAGTTGGGACATTTCCAAGCTTACCTTAGACCAAATGTAGTTATTTGGTCAACTCCCCTAGAAGAAGGCTAAACAATAGAAACTAAGAGAGGAGAGAGATAAGGAATTTAAAATAATTGAAGATGCAAAGAACATTTTGGCAGAGGCCATAGGTATTGAGGTTGACTCTTCTTAGCCAATTTTGTATCAGTTAACAGAGGTAGTATAAAAATTTAATGAAGACACTAAGGGAGAAGAAAAGTTAGTGCAAAAAATAGAGAAAAGGTTTGATAATAAAGGGCTAGAGCACATTCCTTAGCAGATAGCCATTCATCAAGTAGAACTTTCTACAATTTTGGACAATTTAGAAGCATATTGCACAAATGTGTCATCACTTTTTGGAAAGCTTTGTGATATTTCTGAGTTTACTAAAGAAATAAAGGACAAATTGTCCAAAATAGATGAAGATTTGAAGGCTAGTGCTTAGCAACTACAACTTGACCCTAGTTCAAGCTCTGCACATTTTCAAAGGATAAGATTTTTGTTAGATATGCAAGCAAAACTACTTAGAGAAGAAGCAAGAATTAGATCCACATTGATAGATATACAAAATATGATTCTTCCCATCATGGATGCACTGTAGAAACATATTGTACATTAAAAAACTCTCATCCATGACAATAGCTTCTCCATTGCAAATCATATGATAGAATTATTAGAAAAAGTCCAAATTGCACTTCACACATGCAAGATTCTGCCAGACAATTGGGATAAAACCTTGGTGATCATTCTCAAGGTACATTCAGATTTTTTGTCTCATTTTGTTGTTACTATGTAAATAAATAGAATACATCTTTGGCATTAATGTCAAAAAGAGGGAGAAAGATATCTGTATAGTGGAAGACACATATGTTATGGGGGAGATCATGCAATATGTTCTAAAATCAATGGGGAGTAAGATATGTATAGAGAGATATATTGTAGAAAGAAGTTGTATAGTATATTGTATAGTAGAGCTTTACCATATATAGATATATGCCTTAAAAAATCAATTTTGAAAAATCTCAAAACCAGTATACTCTACACAACTAGTATTACAAGGAATGGATAAAAGATGTTCTCGAAACCTTTTGAATTTAGTTTTGGTTGATAAGTGTTTTTGTCACTAATGCCAAAGGGGGAGATTATTGGCATATTAGTCAAATTTTTTATTAGTAACACACACTTATTCAGATTTTATATAGCTACCAAGCTCATTATACAATTCACAATGCTTTCCATGTGTTTTAGTTGTCACCAAGTTCTATAGTTGCTACCGAGTCCTTTGGACAAATCTTAGTGGTTACTGAGAAGTCACAATTATAGTGAAGATTAGCAATGTAAATTGTGCATCTCAATATATGTTGAGTTTACTAGTGCAAACCAAGCTATACAGTGTTCACCAAGTTCGCAGTGTATGTCATGTGAGTCTAATGTTAATAAGTTATTTAGTGTTAACCAAGTGACTCAGTTCAAACCGAGCTCAAGGTGATAATGTTTACCAACTCATGTCATGGTAAACAAGTGATTTAGTATATATGATGAGCTTCACAGTATCTACCAAGTCATTGGTGAAAACTGAGTTTAAGACTACTAGAAACTGATTAGTATGGACTAAGCTTCTATGTCTACTGAGTGCATGATGATGTCGAGCATTGACATTGGATGCCGAGTATCATAACTTCACTGAGTCAATTTTTAGAGCCTAAGTGTCTACACTTGACCTGACTTTGTAATATTTGTGTAAACTTGTATTATGGCCAACATTGTAATTGTACAATTGGATTGATATATATGTAATGTATTGTATCATATCCAAATGTATGTATGATATCAATGTGATCATTAGAGAAGAGAAAAATTATGAATTACAAAGGCTACAACAATATAAGGAGCAGAAAAGACATATCTATCACAACAAGGTGATTACTATTTAGATGAATCTCATTTAGCAAAACTGAGTTGCAGATCAGAGGTCATCTAATATTTCATCCTAATGGGTGGATCAATCAAATCCTTTCACAAGGTAGACCTAATAGTCTTTTGTAAATCTCTTTACTGAGTGCATACTTAATTGTATGTTTGTAAATCCTTTCACAAGGTGGACCTAGCAGTCCTCTTTGCTCCTAATAGGGCATATCAGTAGAAGTGATCAATGTAAGCTTTAACAGGCTAACTTTAAACTGCAGTGCTAAAGTTGTGGGTATCATCCCCACCCCAATTTTACTTTCTATTTGGAAGGTTTCAGGGTCACCAAATCTTTGTGTCACAATGTTATGAATGCTTTCATGATTTCAATTTCTTATGCATAGTATATGTAATGGGTTAAATGATAATTGGATTGTTGAATTAAGAGTTGAAATTGTTGAAGTTTTAGAAGTTACTGATTCACCCCTCCCCTCTCAGTAATTTAGCATAATCTTGAATATTTCCAAAATAAGAATAATCTAGAAGCTATTTTAAATCATTAGAAGATTTTTTGAAAGGATTTTTGATGTTTTTAATCAACAAGAGTCTAAGTTGAGTTGATATAGCATCAAGAAAACATTGTTTGACCAAATTATTAAGATGATTCAAACCACTGGATTTTTATTTTGATCTTGATTTGTAGTGAGATTTCCAATATAGGTGTCATAGATTCATTTGATAAATATTTAAGAAAGTAGTTAAATAATTGGATTTTAATTTGATGATTTTTGTTTTTGTTAACCACTCATATATGATAAGAAGAATTTGAAGCTCAAAAAACTTATACAATCTAAATTAATCATGACTATAACTATACTAAAAAGGAATGCATCTAGATTAAGACCCATAGGACATGTCATTAATTATTCAAAGTGGATCATATTTTCATCATATAATTTTATTGTAACAAACATCATAGGGTATTATAACCTTCACTAATAGATTTAGAAATCATGAAGATATGAATACTACTTAAATTTTTTGTATTGTTGAAAGTGAACATAAGTATCAAGGCATGTAATCAAGGATGACTTGTCATTTATTTTCTTTTGATTTAGTAATCTTATTTTTTTTGTATGTAAAATATGATTAGTAACCCTTAATGACCTTTTTTTTAATATCCTTGGGTGTATCATCTAGCATACACATTTAAATTTTATTTTTATCCAAAAAGAAAACAAGGAGAATGAACCAACCTCACTGAAGTTTCTAGATAAAGTGGGTCAAGCTACACAAGGCTATCCAACTGTGATGGAGGCTCTTATAGTGGACACCCAATTTATGTGCATTCATAGGATAATTGGAACAATGAACATGGATAGTAAACAAAAAATCATCATGCTCCATTTCCTTGGAACTCTAATAATTTAGACATCTTTGAGTCACTCAAGGTTTATAGAATAAGAAAAAATCATCAATCATGCAAAGAATGTTTAAAACTTCACACACTTATCTATTCTATAAGACATCATAGAGATAAGTAGATATGTAGAAATGAATCATTATTTTATATTTTTTAAATGTTTGTGTTATGATTTGAACATGTTTTAAGATTATTTTTTGTCTAGCTATGGATTTTTTTTCTTGAAATAAATGTTGAGAAATACTTTTTTTTAGGCTTAATGTTGATGCAATTTGATTGGAGGAAACATTAATTATGTTGTTCATTATAGGTAGGAGTGCTAAATAATACCTTTTTATGGTAGTGTATGTGATATATTTTCTTTGAGAGTGTTAAGATATACTTATCATGTGCTAGTGAAAAACCTTCCTAGACCACAACCTAGGATTGACAGAGTTTGGTCAATCGACCACCATTGAGAGAGTAAACTTGATGACTAGAATTTCTAGGAGAGAGATATCTAGTGTGATATGATAATCTTAGGATTACCATATGTAAAAATTCCATGCTTAGATGAGTATATCATTATAAAGTTCATGCCAAATTCAATGGTGTCTCAATTTCTCTCACAATTGGGTTAGCATAAGAAAACCAACTAGTGTGAAAATATTGCCATGTGAGACTTTATCAATCCACTATAGGGTAATTATCGTTGTTGATTAAATTCAACCTCAAGAATATGACTATGAGGATTTTGATTTCAATATATGATTATTGAAAGGATGAGATGCAAGTTAATACAACATCTCACACAAATGATACAACACACTTTAATAAGATATTAGAATTTTAGTGATATGCCATCAAAATATAGAAAATAATAACATGAAAAAATAGTAAAAGCATCCTACTTATCTCTATATAAGGAAGAGTGTGGAGGTGATCTTAATTTTCTTCAATATCATAATCCTAAATTAATGACAATGCACTCCTAGAATGACACTTTAAAATGATATTATGCATTCCTAAGATAGAATTCATATCCATATCTATTATCAAATTAAAGTGTGAGCTAACTAGTAATAAATTGAACAATTACACAAATTAATAGTCAAAATGTTAGTCTAAGAATGAAGGGACAATTCAAAAATATAACAATACAATCTAAATAAGAGTGTCAATTGAGTTTAAAATCTATCTTATTTTTAGAAATGGTAGATCAAATGTGTGGTTAAGATTCAGTTCTTAAATAGTGATTGGGATTTAAAGTTTCCTAACCCATGTGATGTGATCTCATTGATCCATATAACAACTGTTTGTATGCGTGTCTCCTTTGAGATGACACGCATTAAGATGGATTTATTAATTCCCTTTTATTAATTAACTTGTAGCATTCCATTTAATATTTTGATTTAATTAAATGGGATATGTAATTATTTATTTATTTTGGATTAATAGATAAGCATTGAAATTTTGATTGACACTAATTGATAAATTATATCAGTAATGGGGTCAACATAATTAAGGCTTATTTTGATGAGTTATGTCAATAGTAGGTTCAACATAATTGAGATTTATTTTGATGAATTAATTCAATAAAAAAGGTTGAAATAATTGAGAGTTTGTTCTAGTTTGGAGAAAATAGGGCTTCTAGTTCACTAGACCATTTTAGGGTGAGTACAACTTGGCTCTATACTTGGTTGGTATTGATTTTTTGTAGATCAACATTCTCTAGGATTTTGAATTTCCATAGACACTATAATGTATCTATTTTTTTGTAGTGTCTACCCCTAGGTCACATTTTTGTTATCATTGTCAAATTCTTTTAGGGCTAGTTTTATGTTGATGGTTAGCAACATTGTTTTGAGACTATCAGATATTGTGCTATGGATTCAGTTGATATGTGATGAGATTACTTAGACTCTACATTTCATGTATGCATGATGATTATTACATTATTTCTAGTTATTGATGATGATTAGTTAGATGGTTTATTATCACATGTGTTTTCTTATGGATACTTACTCCATATTTGAATGTGTATGGTGTGTGTGTTTGTTCTTGGATGGCATTTCTGATGTAGTTAAGGAAGGGAGTTGTAGCCACCTACTAGTCGGGATCTACATGATGCACCACTTCCTTCCATTGCATGTTTAGCTTAGCATATATATATATATATATTGTATGTACATGCATGGTTTTTATGCAAGTTACAAGTACCGGGTATTGACTTCCCTGAATTGCCAAGATGAGTGTACCCTATCGCATTATCTCAATGGTAAGAGAGGGGAGCTAAATTCTCAAGTCCAAATCCCAACCCTTTAAGCCATTTATCCTAATTGAAAATTAGGACAAGTATCTGAGTTGAGTACCCTCTGAATGCGTCAGATGATGTAACTCATGATATTAACCCTTTTGGTTTGATTTTGTATGTGTTTTGCTATAGTGGGTTTTTTGTATTTTACTTTATGAGTATTTAGTGTATTTTCTATTAATTAAGGCTAATTAAAAGATTTAATTAATGGTTTAATTTAATGGAAAATTAATATGGTATTTTAATATTTATTTTATTTAATTAATAGGGAAATTAATTTAATAAAATAATTAAATTTGAAGATAAAACTTATAATTTTAAAGTTGGAAAGTGATAATATTTATTTAATTTAATAAATATTTTAGCAATCGAAAATGAATTTAAAAGTGGAAAAGATATTAAAATTATTAAAAGATTATAGGTTGCATGATGTGTACATGTGATTAAAATATAAATATATTAAGATAAAACAAGTGGAGTTATTAAAGTTAGTGCATGAGATTTAAAAATTAATAAACTAAATTGAAAAGAGTTAAGTGAATATTAAATAAATTAATGTGCATTATTTTAATATTTAGGAGTTTGCAAATTCTCAGGAGTTGTCATGTAGACAACACAGGAGTTTGCACTCTAATTATGCATGTGTTGTCAACAACACAGGAGTTAGTGCACAAATTAAGCACATGGTGTCTACAACCTTATGACTCATCTAGAAGGTTGGAAAAAGCTCATGCTTAGTTGTCAACACTTTCTGGTTGCTTCTAGAGACATTCTAGGTGCTTCCTGAGAGTTCTTTATAATGAGGCACTCTTAGAAGCTTAGGGAGATCATTTGGAGCATGGTTGGAAGACCGGGAACGTGGGGGAAGGAAGGAGCTTGCTCTATAGATTTTGAGGAGAAGGGAATTAGCATCTGTATCTAGGTGCACTCGTTATTTTCTCATATTCCCATTTTGCACGCTTTCTCTTCCTATCTTTTGAATGCTTTTTGAGGATTCTATGCGTGATTGTTTTAGTTTTATGCAATTTTGTCATGGATACTTAAATTTTGTATGAGAAACCCCATGGGCTTTGATCTGAAGAATTTATGAAACTAGGGTTATATGTTTATGGGCCAACCTATTAGAAGAATTATTAGGGAATGATCATTATGAAGAGAATTCCTAATGTATAAAATTGGAATGCCCTTCTTGTTTACAAATTATGTATATGTTTTATTTTTAAAAAAAATACATGTATATACATATATATATATATATTATATATACATATACATATATATATATATATATACAGATATACATATATATATATACATATATGTATATACATATATATACATATAATTAAAAATGTTGTTTATTATTAAATCGCAGTGGAAACTATATATATTAAATTCAAACCGTGTGTTTGATAAAATTTTTATTGAGAAACATTTTAAATTAAATAAAAAATTTAACCATTTTTGGGGAGGGTGAAGCCCATACCCCTGTCTATTTTCATGCACTAGTAGGTACTGTGGTTGTAGGGTACCTACATACTGCAGGGTACCCATGATGTAATGTCACACTAAGCAAAACCCATAAATATGAAACAAAGAACAAGAACAAAAAAAAACGCAATAGATTTTTTTTATTAAACAACTTATAACAAGTACAAATGCATAGATTGAATCACTCTCAATCTGAAAACCTCAAAATGAAAGATGATATCATCCAAATATGTTTCCATTATGATGCTAATACATATTGTGTTCAGTACATCAATGAAGTACAATATCATTCTTTAACACTTATGTCCAACTTATGGACCATACAAGTAACAAATTCTGTTTCTTGAAGAAACTTTTAACAGTCTTTCTTAGCTACTTGCTAATCCACTCGAAGCACCTGAAAAACACATAGAAATGTAGCACAACACAAAGGGGGCTCAGTACACACTGAGTTTAAAAAACGTAATCCACCTGCGTACATGTTAGAATAAACATATACATAACCATAATGCAGATATCTGTTTCACTTTAACATAGTGCAGTTCCATAATTAATATGCAAGAAGTAAATATTTACTTAGTAATGCAAAATTAAACTCGCACCAAGAATATCCCATAAATGAATCATATATAGACTGGGGTGTCGTCATTGTGGCACTAAGATTCTACATCCATGTAAGGTATGCTCATAGTCAACACATAACGATAATCTCTATTATACTTGTCAAAGACAGAATAGAGATATGCCTTGTTCTCCGTACTTAACCTTATAGGTTTAAATCATAGGTAAGGCCATTTATCTTTTATATGAAATTAACCCACCCAATTCATTTTGAAGTTATCACTGAATTAATTCACTGAATAGGATAATCCAAATTCAGCCACCCCGATATATGTTCATCATAGTTATTCTTAAAATACACATCAAATAGATTTACAAAAGAATGTACATGTGATAGATATAAAATTAGTATACAACATGATACTACATCCTTTAATCCATTTGTACACATCTTATTCTGCCAATTTCAAAGGTAAACACAGATAATTAAAAATAACAAAAATTAAACCTATAATATCAAGATCACGTAAATACAATTGAACTATTGTCTCAGCTCAATGATACTTACAGAATCTTCATACTATACATTCAATTTCTTGATGACCTTATCATCTATGCTTAACTTCGAAATGGCCAAGGTAACAAGTCAAAATGCACATGATATTCTTTGTTTTAAATGACATATCATTCCACCTATATCATAATCTGGCTCATTCTTGAAACCAACTTTCTAAATCAAAATTTAAACAGAAATCAGTGCTGGTTACAAATAAATGACAGAATACAGCTTAATAAATAATGAATTCTATTTCCTATCCAACATCATACATTGAATTGAAATACATCATACGAAAAATAAACATATCTTACAATTTCCTCAAATCTAGATTCAGTCAACATAAAACCATACATAATGATGCTATATAATTGACTACCAAATATTTAATCCTCAACCCAACATTTTCCTTTTATTGGATGATTACCTATTTAAATAACCGAAAACATCATTGCAAATCCAATGCTTACTTTAGTATATCAATATGCAACATTTAACAACTTACCCATACTAATTATGAAACTGTTATCCAAAACATCATAATTCTTTTCAAACAGAATAGAATACCCTTAAACTCAAAACCTATAATTTCTTAAATCATATAAATTCTTAATGCAAATTGATAAACTATCTATTATCAGCATTTGCATGGTTCACATGAGTTTCTTTTTACATCAATTTCACATCTACAAGATGTATTTATACATACTATGTCGATTAACACTTACATCTACCAAATTGAAATTGATAACAATTTAAAAACTCTGCTATAACCGAGTAAGTATATCATTATTACGATACAGGGTAAGTATACTTTAAAATGCCTACTGTTTACTATGTAGTTTATGCTCCATACTTCTCAAGATTTCTAAACATTGCTATGACCAAAGATACTACATGACTATAAAGTTTATTCAATGCCTTGAATTAATATTTATCCTTCAGGAAAAACTCAGTACTAACACAAACGTTATTGTTTACAGTCTTCTTAATAACCATGCCTCTATTAGCAATCCTACGGACGAATTTAACTATAAATAACTAAACAAAATAACACTCTTTTCTAGCTCGAGAGATAGTATGCAAACCATTTGACCAAATAATCGAAACCCAGGCTTTTATATTTGATTCAAATTAAACTATGCCAAAGTCGCATGTCGACTATGTACCCAAAATATCCAACTACAATTCACACAACAATAAGTGCAGATATAGTTCTGTTGTAACATCCATAACAACATACTACTACACAAAGTCCAACTAATACAACAAAACCCGAAAGTATGATATATACCCAAATGAAATTTACAATTCCACAACATTAAACACCATGTTATGCTTAATACAGAGTTTGGCACTAAGAAAACTGAGCATGTTGTTCTATGCTACCAAACACAACCTCCATAACCACCCTCGAACATGGAAATTGACAATGCTCGACAAACCCTTATCGAACCCTACCTACTTCCAGGCTCGAGAGTCGATAGGTGACAAAGAACCCAGACATCATTTAGTAATCAATATTCCAAAACTAAAAAATAGTAAAAGAGTAGGGATAGAGAATGCCCCCTACTTGTAATACAGAAGATGGAAAATGCTCAACACAAGCTCTGCACTACAGCTCGATGTCGAAGCCCCAAATGCAAAAATTCCAAACCACACTTCCCAATTGAACATTGACCAACAAGCATACAACTGTGATAATGAAATATAGCAGAAGAAGCAATAGAAAATTCTTGTTGTGAGCAGTATCACCATGCTCATCTTCATAAGAAATTATCTCCCTCCAACCAAAACCCTTCATATTGTTGACTCTTCAGCAACCGAACACAAGTGTTATGCATACACAGAGCAATAAGGCCAAGTTATCGGCATTGCTTCCACAGAGCCAAGCTTGCAAAGGTATGGGCGACCAAGGACTACAGTGCCATTAAAGCCTCATAAACATTGTATTCAATGAATATAAACTCTGCAATGAGCTGTATGTACAGCTACCTCACAACTACCGCCATATTTGGCTATCAAAACAATGAATAAAATCCTTTTCATAGCATTCAAAACCCACTAGGGTTTTAGGAAATGAAACCTTCATTTCAAACATAATATAAGAATTAAAAAAAAAACCACATGTTATAATAGCTGCAGCATACTACTCAATGCTAACATCAATATAATTACCACACATTTAATTTATGTGATTATATGTGTGAATATTTCACACTTATATTCATATAAATTTGTGTGTGAATCTACAAAATAACCACAATAATATATATATATATATATATATATATATATATATATATATATATATATATATATATATATATATATATATATATATATATATATATATACGTGAATTAATATTCACACATATGTTTATATATTTACACAAGTGAATACAAATAAGTATGAAATGAATTTCTCATAAATAACAAATACACCAATATAAATGAGAAATTCTCAACCTTAGGAATACCAAAATGTGTTCATCATACACACATTAAATGTATTTAATTTCCATCAAGAAAATAAAGATTAATATCTATGTAAACACACTCATCGATACATATAAACACATGTGAGTTTTATAGACATCCTATTTAACATCATGCTCACCATCTAAATATATCTACTGAAGTATATAGAATTTGAAAAAACCAACACAAAAATTTATACTAGATCTGTATGAAATAATCCATATCTAATTTTTGTTATCAAAGCAATAACTGAACAACTTGCAATAACAATCCTGCATCAAGAATTCCTTGCAAACATCCATAAATATCAAAGACCTGTTTCAGTTCAGAGATTGAATCATGCATTACTAAATCAGCATTACAACTTGATCTGATCAGCTAAAATCCCAAGTACAATCAAACTAAAATACAAAAATAGTATCCATAATAAATGTATCTCACAAATCCAAAACTTAACTATCTGATCATAAACAAAACAGTGTTCAGAGTTTAAAATATCCCAGTAACAGAACTAATGAAAAAACAACAAACTAAAGTAAATAAGGAGAAACAGAAAGGAGTAAGGTTAGGCATGACATGCGAAGGACCCTTTTATTGCCGCACAACCTTTTTAAAGGACTGGCAGTGATTTTACATCACTATTACAACTTTAAAAAAAAATTGCCTCCTTTTTAATATATATCACAGTTAAAGTTTAATATTATATGTTAGCTATAAGGTACAGACTGCGATCATTACAGTCGATGGTACATGTAGGGGGGGTGGGTTAGTATTAAATTTGTAATAGTTGATATGTATTATTTGATTGAAGTTGATATATGATATTGACATTATGTTTTATTAAAACGTATATGTCATTATTATATATAGATTTTGATAATAGTTTTAATTAATAATAATTAGTAATATATTAATATTTGCGCATTATTAACAATAAGTTTTATTAGGAAATATATATATATATATATATATCGATTAGTTGATTTTAATATATATTATTTTATAAATGTTAGATGTTGAGAATTGTTAAATATGAAATATCGATTTAATAATAATTTGTCAATTATTGTTAGTCGAAAAGAGACATTGAATTCATTTAAATGATTAATTTGAATATTAAGGGATTAGAAAATGGTTGACTTTAATATTAATTTTATTTAATGTATATTAAATATTATTTAATATATATTAAATAATTACGAGATGGTAATTTATGTTATGTTGATAATAGTTTTTTAATGATGATTATTATAATGATTTAAATTAAGAGACTTAAATTTTAAAGATATTGGATTAAGATTTAATTGATAGGGAGCCATTGTTATATTATAACATTGTTATAACATTGCTATGATTTGAATACATTATTGATATACCTTAATTGTGCTAAGAGTTAGTTAAATATTAACTAATGAAGTTTATGTAAGGTTTCTCTAGATCGATTAATAATAGTCTTTGATGAGTTTATTATATATTAATGTTTGTTGGGCCTAACAAATTATTAATAAATAATAGTATAAATGGCCTAAATAGTTAGAAATTAATCCGATTAAAGTTAATTATTTGAGATTTATTATTGAAGCTTTGAAAAGATATTAATCAATTCGAATTGGTTAATAATCGGAGGAGCATTAATTAATTGATTTATTAATCAACGTACATAGGAGGAATTTATTTGAGATATTAATATTTTCTATTGATGATTTGTTAGAACTTGTAATTATTAAAGTATTAATTTGAATATTGGAGAATTGGATTATAGTTGACTTTTAACTTACAAATTATAGTTAGTTATTAATCAACTGATTATTATTAATTATAATTAAGTTATGTAATAGAGTTTTAGTTGATATGATTCTTTTAATGAAGTTGTTAAGTATTTACATCGAAGTTGATAAGTCTTATTCTAATGATTTGAATAATGACTTTAGATATTTTATTAGTTGTTAGTGATGATTTAATTGTTATAACAATTAAAATTAAGAGACTTAACTATAGTAATATTTGATTTAGTTAAGTACCATTAGAATGATGAAGAGTCATGGATTGTGTACTTGTGTATGTTATTAATTAATTTAATTATATGATTTAATTAAGATTAATTAATAAAGCATGGTGTTAATCTTATATACTTGTAGTATACATGCAAACAGAAACTGAAACCTCCATACTCAATTCAACTATGTAATTTTAGCAAACCAAAAACATGTGTTTGCATTGTGCTTTCTCTATGCTTCTTGTTTTGGGTTTTTGGGTTGACTAGTGTTGACCAATTATAGAACATCTACCAGAGGCTCGGGGGTTGTGATTGTGATGTCATGTTGATGTCTTGAATTCAATCTTTATAAACCCAACCATGGTAATGTGATGGTATGCTCTATGAGATGTTTGTAATTACTGATTGTTATTGCTCATCAGTCTTCTTGAGTGAAGCTGAGTTATATGTATCTGAGGCACTTGACTTAACCATTTTTGAGTCATTAATAAGTTATACTTGGGTTACTTTCCAGTCACCATGATGGGACTGAAATGTTGATTTATTTCTTGATGATGTCATGTTGTGACATGTTTTGACTCAACCATTTTGGAGTCTTCAATTAGTATGATTTTGAGATATATTTTGGTTATTGAGAACTAATGGATACTTTTGATTCTCAGTGATACCTTTAGTTGCCAATAGAGAATTGTTGTGGTCATGATTATCTATGATTCTTTTCAGTTGACTCAGAAATTTAATGTTTATATTGTGGGTTATATTTTGGTATTTTGAGGTTTATGATTCCATGAGCTTAGGGTAGGTTATCTACTTGTAGTGTTAGGAAGTGGCTTGCAATGGGGGTTGGGGCCCTAAGTGGCCGCTAGGGTAACTCATTGTAAGTTGTTTTAATAAGTGAAAAACTTTACACTAAATGGGGATTAAATGAACCTAATAAGATAATTGTATGTTCTCGCCCATGCCTCGAGTGCTTGTACAAACTAGGATAGGATTAGAGAGAATGCTTGGTTGCGACCTTGCATTCTATAGTATGCCTCGTCAGTATGAGAGGATACTAGTGGCTGCATAAGGATTAGTAGGGAACCTAGAGTCCTAAGCTAACTACCAAGGTAACTTCTACATGATTTATGTGATGACACTTTCTCGCTTGCAGAGTAGGTTTCCTACATGTCTTTGTGTGCCTCTGGGATTAGACGTTAGTTTTGCGATTGGGACCTTTGAGTTAGTGTACTTTTATGATTCTTGGAATTAGAGACTATTTATGCTATGTGATTTTGATAACCTCTTTAGGACTTGAGATTATCTCCTCAGTGCGGTGGGAGTGGACCATTTAGATTCCACGCAGTCAGGTGGTAGTGCTTTATCACTCTTATCATTTGAGATCCGTCTGAGACACCGTGGCTAATGCATTCTTTGTTGGCATCTATCTTCATGGATTACGATGGTGGACACATATCCTTATATTGATTATTTGTGTATGTTAGATGATGTTATCTTATGCTTTACTTTGCATGTTAGATTACTTGTTGCATATGTTGTAGTATGATTTAGGAGTGAAATTCCTACTATGTTAATACCGATGATCTCCTTAGTGATTTGGAATGTTACGCATGGAAGGATGGCTAGGATCCATGATGGTCTAATGATGCTATTTACGGTTGGGAGAAACCGTGCACTTAGTTAATTATGTTGATGATTTATGGTTATCTCTTATGATGATGTATCATGTATGATTTGTGGTTTCATCTATGTTATTGCATCATGGATTAGGGTTAAGATGATGAAGTACTTAATTTCACTTATGTATATTCTTTTAAGCCTTTCATACCCTATGACATGTGTAGTGGATGATTGAGCATTCGAAAATATAATTTATGAATGTTGGACTTTTCATTATTATTTCATGTGGATGTAGTGTTAGATGGATTCATTAATAGTTAATTTAGATGTGATTCAACGTTAAGGGATCCATAAAGAATGTAACCTATTATGTATGTTTATGTTTACTTTCATTTGAATTGGTTCTATTGCTTCTGTTACTATGTATAAGTTGTAAATGGTTTTTTACTTTCATGTTTAAAAAAAAAAAAATGATACCAAACTTAGTGAAACTTTAGGTTAATTATTTGGATTCCTTGGCAGGGCATTACATTTTTTGGTATTTTTTCTATGTAATATTTTTATCTTATGTATGACCTATCTTTTGTTCATTTGGAAACATGGTGTGGAATTCTCATATGTCTGAACTATCTCTTAGGTCTAGTGCTAGTGTATTGAACTTTATTATGTATCTCATGATATGTTTTTCTATTCAAGACACCATATTTTTCTACACCAACACACTTATATGGTCTAATGGCTATGTATATATTTAAAATTTTTATTTGGGTTGATGGTGTAAGAGGGTATGAGTGAAAGGTGGTAGTATATGAAAGTATGCAAATAGAAATAGAGATGTTAGGGTGAAGTATACAAGCATGATTAGAATTGAAAAGGGTGTGTCATCTTAAAATAGAAGATCTCATTATTTAAGACCTTTTGGATCACACCCTTTAGTGATTTTATGGTCCATGAATGCAATTGTGGACAAAAGACTCTTCTTCTATTCTTTTTCTTTCTTTCTAATTCTTTCTATGCAAAATTTGAGACCTTAAGATTATCTCTCTTCAAGATAATCTTGGTATAGGTTGACCATGTGGACTTGTACCCTAACCTATTTTAGTATCAAGGCCAATTTTGTCTTGGATTTTTAAATTGTTAAATCTATTGATCTCATTGGCTTGTTTTGGTTTTTTATCAAAAAAAGTAGTATAGTAGGATGCTTGGGAACTTCATTTTGACATCCAAGAGAAATCCAAGCACACCTAAGAATAACAACAAGAAGCATATGCACATGAATACAAGTATTATCACAAAAAGTAAAGAAATTGAAGGAAATTTTCAATCTCTTCTCACGCCTCAAGATTTTATTGTGAGAATTTATTCTTCAAGATCTACCAATTTTTGGGCCATCAAGGGAGGAAGTCTATGTTGTGGTATTAATATTCTTCTTCCTTTGTGTGTGTATGTACATCCATGTATCATTATTTGGTATTGATTAGATCCATTACATTTGTGGGGATTTTATACATTCTTATTAACACTCAACATCAACAACATCCAGCCTTACAAAACTCTTCCTAACAAGGGTTTCATCAAGTAAGCTAAATTATTGCATTTTTCTTGCTTCTTTACATGTGTTTTACATACTTATCTCTTTTAAAGTCAATTACGAAATGGGGGATCAACCAAGGAAAGCTCTTTTCCCAATTTTTAAAAAAAAAAATCTTGTGTACATGAACAAGTTAATTGAATTGTGAATTCATATTTAGATACCCATAATCATAAATTTTTGGGAAATTTGAGGTTGACTTTGTTTCTACCTTCTGGAAATGTTTTGGCTCAGTAGACAATATATCAATATATGTTAACCAAGTTGACATGTAGCTAAATATGTGCATTTTTTATGATTTCATGTCTTGATTCTTAATTTGTAGTCAAATTTTGTGTAACAGTTTCTAGTCAGTTGTTTGTGTTACAATTTCTAGACAACCTTTGTTTGAGTAGAAAGGTATTGTGCACTACTTATTTTTAAGGTGGGTCATTTCTCTCTCTCTCTCTTCCTCTTATATTTTAGATTTAAAAATTACTTGGTTCATTTGGAATATACATGTATTTTCTTACATTTAAATCATTCAATCTTATGCAAGTTACTCAATCTCATATTTAATCAATCAATTTAATTCAATCACATTATGATATAAGGTTAATGAATATTACATGAAAGAGGACTTTCTTGCATACTTCCTTGGTATAATTTGGATTTAGGATTAGAAATACTTAATCTTATTTAGGTCTTACTAAGTTAGCATACAAAGATGTGGTACCAAAATGGGGGCTTAAGACACCATTTTTTTTTTCAATCAATGATTTGTGAGATTTGACAGGAAATTGAAGATAGTTAGACTCAAAATTTTAGTATAAAACAAAAAAAGGTGGCAGTCCTCTTAATCTAGTTTCTAAACTACTTTTTCTTTTTATGTAATATTAGAGATTAATTCCCTCAAATAGTGAGATGACACACAATGGTACTACATTTTAAATAAAATATATAACATAGTGTTAGGTGTGTGACCCCACTCCCACCAAAAAAAAGTGTGTGTATATATATATATATATAAACAAAATAATCACCTTGGTCAAAAGTTAGCTAACACAACATAGCTTATCTCATCTTTTTTGGATAATTTTTATATGCATATTTTATATTTCATGAAATTTGTGAGTGATACATCCCAAAAATGTGAGATATATCTGTCCACCCATTAGAAATAACTAAAAATTAATCAAATTTTTTTTGAAGCGTTTAGAATGGAGTCTAATTTTTGAAAAACTTATTGTGAAATTCAATAAATGAGCCAAAATCTAACCCCAAAATAGTATATGTATGTTTTTGACAAAAAATGGAAATAAATTCAAGAGAAAATATAATTGAAAGGCTTAAAATATTCTAAATACATGTTAAATTGTATGGTTAGATAGTTAATATAAAGATATGTTGTGATGTGGAGCCTAATTGGACTCAGAGGTTTATTCAACATGCTTTGCCCCCATATTATTTCTACAATGGTTTGGGGGAAGCACCCCCAAGATGGGGTCAAGGGGGAGCATCCCTTGCAGGATCTTTGAGTAGCACCCTAGATGCCCTCCCTAATATAGTATAGGGTGGGATCAAGAAGAAATTCCCCCACGAGGGTTTTCGAGGGCAATTCCCCCAAAGCTAAAAATGACTCACTATTGTAAAAGGTGTCAGCTATTATTTTTCTATTGGATAACTTATTCTAGCCCTAATTTGGTATGCAACAAAAGCTTGTATAAAATGGATTAGGGTTATGGATTTTTCATAATGTATGATGAGATTGTATCTTCTTGCGGTGGTATTTAGCATTAAGTGATTATGGAATTTAATCACTAAATAATAATATTGTACTTGTTGTTGGTCGATAGAGCCCAGTGATTTGGTGAACAATGTTAAATTCTTGTTTCTTGTTTTCTCTTTTGTACAATCCATTATTTTGATATTTCTTATGTTTCTATGTAACTATTTTTTTTTCTATGGTTAATCCTAAAAAGTAGTATTAGAGCTAGACTATAATCATTTCTTTTAGGCCATATTGTTGTCATTTTTGTTTTAGCTATCTTATGTGAGAAGGTCTCATGGTTGAGTGGGAGTAATGTAAGACAAGGGTAAGATGAAGGTTGAGAATTTTAATGGGAAGAATTTTCAGTTATGGAAAATGCAAATGGGGGACTATATTTATCAAAAGGATTTATGGTGGTTATTGGAAGGAAAATCTAAGAAATAGTGAACTTTGACAGATGAGGACCAGGAGATTTTAGATAGAAAGGAGCTTAGAAATATTTGGTTATGTTTTGCACCATCAGTGACATTTAATATAATAGAAGAAAAGATGATGGAAGAGCTTATGCAAACCCTACTAAAACTGTATGAAAAGCCCTCTACTTCGAACAAGGTAGTTTTCATGAAGCATTTATTTAGTATGAAGATGACAGAAGGTGGATCTATTATAGATCATTTAAATGACTTTAATACAATTACTAGCTAGTTATCTTCCATGAATGTTAATTTTAATGAAACATTAGAGCTCTCTTAATTTTGTGCTCTTTGACTCAAATTTGGAATGGCTTGCTAAAGGTTGTGAGTAATTATGTTTCTAGCTCTAATACCCTAAAATTTGATGATGTGATTGGTGGTATTTTGAGTGAGGAAAATTGTAGGAAAACCTCAAGTGGATCTACATCAGGAAGTTGTTTGAACACACAAAGTAGAGATAGAAAGACTAAGAGAGGAAGTAATTCTTGAAATCATGGGAAATCAAGAGAAAACTCAAAGAGGAAGAGGTCTCAATTTAGAGGACCAACAAATTGTTGGTACTGTAGGAAACTAGGGCATAATAAGAAATATTGTTGGATTCAAATGAATACTAAAGGAGATGAATGAGAAGGGAATAAGGAGAAAAATGTAGTAGGTAACAAATCAGAATAGGATTATTTTCTACTTTCTTTAGAAAGTGTTTATGATTCTTGGATTTTAAATTTTGGGCTTCAGTTCATGCTACACCCCATAGAGGTTATTTTATTGATTATGTCCAAGGGGATTTTGGGCTTGTTTATTTGGGGGCTAATAAACCTTATCAAATTTTTTGAAAGGGAAAAGTTAAGATTAACTTACAAAATGGAAATCATTGACTACTACATGAGTTAATACATGTTCTAAGGTTCAATAGGAATTTAATTTCAACAAGGCAACTAGGTGATGAGGATTGTGTAGTTAGTTTAAATGATAAAAATTGGAAGATTTCAAAAGGTTCCCTTTAGTAGAAAAAGGTGTGAAAGTAGGAACCTTGTATCTTTGTATAGGTCATATCGTTCCTTCTACTTCAATTGTTCTAGAGAAAAATGAATATTCAGGAACAAATGTTGTAGATTCTAATACAACACTATGACACAATAGACTTGGACACATGAGTGAGAAAGGTATGAAATTACTTCATTCAAAGAAATTTTTACTAGATCTAAAATGTGTCAATATAGATTTCTATGAAAGTTGTGTGTATGGAAAAAAAAAGTGAGTGACTTTTGGAAAGAGTGGGAATGAAAAGAAAAAGGAGAAATTAGAGGTTATGCATACATATGTATGGGGATTGGCTGAGGTATATTCCCTTAGTGGCTCTCATTATTATGCTATATTCATTGATGATGCAACTAGAAAAGTATGAATTTATTTTCTTAGATAGAAATAAAATGTATTTATAACTTTTAAAAAATGGAAATGCTTGGTTGAAAATGAGATTGGTAAGAGATTAAAATGTCTCATATCTCATAATGGTTGTGAGTAATACATTTATAAATTTAAAGATTATTTCTCCACTAATGGTATTCATAGATAGAAAGCTATTCCAAGGAATCTGTAGGAAAATAGATTGGTTGAATGCATGAACATGACAATAATGGAGTGTGCAAGTAGCATGAGGTTGCATGTTGGTCTGCACTTAAACATGTGAGTGAAGGCTGTCAATACTATTGTATATTTGATTAATATATGTCCCTCTACTCTTTTTGGATATGGTATTCTAGAGGAAGCATGGACTGGTAAGAAGGTGAGTTATTATTTTCTCAAAACCTTCAATTGTGAAGCATTTTTATATATAGATTCTGAAAATAAAACCAAGTTGGAAACTAAGTCAAAGAAATGTGTATTTGTTGGATATGGAATTGATGAATTAGGTTATAAGCTTTGGAATTTTCAAAATTGTAAAATTATAAGAACCAAGGATGTCATATTCAATGAGAAAGTGTTGTACAAATATTTCTCACAACAATATGACAAGAAAGGAAATGATTATGTAGTGTTGGATGATACTCCTAAAGATGATCTTCTAGCAATTCCTCATGCTCCACAATAACTGCAACAACAAATACCACACACCCTAGTGAGTGTTAGATGGTCAGCAAGGCTAAAAAGACCTCAATAAATATTTTCTCCCTCTTTGTATTCTAGTTTATTAATAGATGTTGATGAACCTAAATGTTATGATGAAGATGTGTAGGTGGATACAAAGCTTTAGTAGGAGTTTGCAATGAAAGAAGAAATGGACTCCTTGTTGAAAAACTAGATATTGGGACTTATAAAAGTTATCTATAGGTAAACAAACTTTACAGAATAATAGGTTTATAGGTTGAAATAAGAGGATGGACATAAGAAAATATTTAAAGCTAGGTTATTTGTAAAAGGATTTTCACAACAAAAGGACATTGATTTTTACAAGATATTTTCTCATGTTGTTAAAATGGCTTCTATTCATAATTCTTTAAGTATTGTGGCTATTTAAGATTTTCATTTGGAGTACCTTGATATTAAAACAAAATTTATTCATGGTGATTTAGATGAAGAGGTGTATATGGCACATCTACATGGATTTGAGGTCAAAGGTAAGGAGAACTTAGTGTGCAAATTGAAAAAAAATTTATATGGCTTGAAGTAAGTGTCTCAACAATGGTATCTTAAATTTGACAATTTTATGTACAACCATGGTTACACTTAGTGTTATTCTAACCATTGTATTTATTTTATGTTTTTATATTGATGATATGCTTATAGATGGGTCTAACATTGATTACATTATGGGACTGAAAATGGTACTTAGCACATTCATTTTATATGAATGATTTGGGGGCATAAAAACAAATCCTTGGTATGAATATCTATAGAGACAAGAAAAAAATAAAATTGACTTCATCTCAGGTTGATTATATTGCAAAGGAGTTACAAAATTTTTGTATAGAGAATGATAAAGCTATCAACACACCTTTACCTAATCATTTAACATTGACTAATTTGTTGTGTCCTAAGATATAGGAAGAGGAGCACAAAATGCCTATGGTACCCTATGCTTTAGCTATAGGAAATTTGATGTATGACATAGTATGTACTAGGCAAAATATTGCACATGTAGTAGGAGTTGTTAACAAGTATATGATTTATCCTAGAATTGAGCATTGGAATCCAATCAAATGGATTATTATACATTAGAGAGGAACATCTAGTAAGTATTTATGTTTTACAGGCTCTGTTACTAATTTATAGGTCTATGTTGACTCAGATTTGGCAGGAGATATTGATACCAGGCAAAGTACTATAGGTTATGTATTTACTATTGGAGGGACAGAAATGAGATGGGTTTGTTGTTTATAATTTAGATGAATTCTTTTTCCACTACAGAGGAAGACAAGGAGGTGATATGGATTCAGTTCTTCATAGAAAAATTGGGACACCCATAGAGGGATAAATATTTTTTTATAGGTAGTCAAAGTGTCATTTATCTTACAAATAATTCTTCTATACATTCAAAAACAAAGCACATACAGTTGTAGTACCATTTCATTTGATCAATTTTGGATGATGGAATATTAAAGGTGGAGAAGATACACATAGATGATAATCTAATAGATATCTTTATCAAGACAGTAAAAAGGGAGAAGGTGAACTCCTCTACAACTTTAGTTGGTCTTCTAGATTGAACGTAATAAAAGAACAAAAGAGTCCAAGATGGTATGATATTCTAGTGAGAGCTATAGGCTTTATGGTACTATGATCAGTCTCCAAGTGGGAGGTTAACATTGTAAAGTCTAATCAGTATCCAAGCGGGATATTACTGTGATGTGGAGCCTAATTAGATTTAGAGGTTTTTTCAGTGTGATATCCCCTTGGACTATTTCTACAAGGGTTTTGTGGTAGTGCTGCTAAGATGGGGTCAACAAGAAATTCCCCTTGCGAGGTCCTACAGTAGTGCCTCGAGTATGCTCCCTATAAAAATATAGGGTGGGATATTGAGGGAAACACCCCCACAGGAATTTTTAAGAGAAGCATGACCACAACCAAAAATGACTCACTATTCTAAGAGGCATTTTTTTCTATTTTTCTATTGGACAACTTATTCTAGTCCTAATTTTTTTAGCAGAAAAAGCTTGTATAAAATGGGTTAGGATTGTATATTTTCATAATGTATGATGAGATTGTAGCTTCTTGTGGCAATATTGAGTTGTAAGGGATTAGAGATTGTAATCACCAGATAATAAAAATGTTGGACTTGTTGTTGTTGGACATAGCCTAGGGATTGGGTGAACCACGTTAAATCCTTGTTTCATTTTTTATCTTGTGTGTGGGTAAAAGCACAGATCTGTGTCACCGTTTGTGATACCAAAACCTATTTTGGTCAAATCTCATTTCTCTATCAAAACTCTTTTTTTTTTGAAAACTAAAAATACCCTTTTATAGATCTCAGATTCAATATCATCATTATATAAATTTTTGAGTGTTTTGATTAGTTATAATATGTTATAATCTCAAAGTATTATAAATTGATATTTCAACATTTCAGAAGATGCTCCCTCAAAAAAGGAAAAAAAATAGTAAATCATATCAAAAAAAATTAAAAATTATATTTATCTCTAGAGGAGAGAATCCTCTTCATGAATATGTAATATTTTTTCAAGAAGGTATAGATTTGATAGGAAAGTTTTGATGAGAGGAAAAAAATTGTTGGATTCTAATAAGGTCAAACTTGAGTACTTATAACAAAGAAAATATACATCAAAAATAATTATTTCTTTTTTTGTGCACTAGCTATAAATGTCATCTATAAGATATTTTCATATTAGAACAAAAAAAGATGATTTGTATATACTTGTTTGATGGCAACTACACCCTATATTTTTTACAGTTAAAAAAGGGACTTGAAAATAAAATAAAATGAATAAATTCTTACTCAAAAAAATAATAAAAATTATAGGCATAAAATTCATCCAATTCTACACATTTCATCAGTTTACATCATCTTCATATTTTAAACACAAATACCATTTTTTTTGTCACTAATGTTGAACTGTCACATTCTGATATCATGTTTCTTTATGAAAGGTGACACAGGTTTGTGATTTTACCCGTGTGATGTATTATTTTCTAATATTGGTTATATTTGCATGTTACTATTTTTTTTCTATGGTTAATCCGAACAAAATCTACAATATCATGTGACCTAATTTTCTCAATAATGAACTATGAGGAGACCTTATGGAGGGTAAACATACAAGTTAACTATTTTCAGTATATTGGCTCAAAAACTTGTATCAAATGCATTTGAGACTACCACATTTTTGGGTTGGGTATTGAAGAAAAATCCAAGCCTTAGGCTAGCTTAATTCTAATATTATGAAGTGAATTCTCTCTATAGCATGGTCAGACTATAATATGTGTGAGTTATGGAAATAAAATCATAGTACACGTATTATAGAGTGACCACACTATATAGGATACATGCTACTTAATAAAACTAAAAAGGTGAAATAGACAAAGAAGGAGAGGTAGAAGGATGGTAATATTTGGAGAGAAATGGAGGGAGAGAGGGGAGAGGATAGGAAGAGAGATGGGATAGTATAAAGAAATGGAGAATGATAGATAGACTAGGAGAAGGAAGGATAGGTTGTGGAGAGAGAGGGTGCACATGGGAGAGAAAATTGTAGTTCAAATAGTGTTATCACTCTATAACTTGACTATACTATAGGGTGAATGCACTATAGTTTGATTGTGCCATGTCAAAATAAACAAAATTATAATAAAGGAAGTTTATAATTGAGAAAGACTTGTATTCTCTTTTTTCATTTTTTATTCTACACAAGCTTTTTAACAAAACATGTTTTTCATGGTGTTGGAGGCCACAAAGCACCAAATTCAATCATTGTGCACTATTTTTAAAGCATTAAATTAAATTACAACATAGTTAAGTATGCTCTTTGTTAAATAGAAAATATGATGAAAGTGACAATTACATTCTAATTTGGTATGTTATAATATATTGAATTTGTTGAAATCATTATAGTTTGAATGTGTGAATGCTTTGATATGTAGGAATCATCATAATTTTATGTTTGAATAAACTGAAGTCATATGAATCATTTTAATGTATATTTTTGAGTAATTATATGTGTGTGTGTGTGTGTGTGTGTGTGTGTGTGTGTGTGTGTGTGTGTGTGTGTGTGTGTGTGTATGCACATGATTTGGCAATTAATGAGACAATTACATTATAAAAATAATTTCAATCCATTAATGAAGAACTATATTTTGATGAGGAACATAAACAACCAATTGAAAGAAAGAGAGGATTAGAATTGGAAAGACAAAAATAATTGAATTATGAGGATTCAACTATGATTTCTCATGTTGAAGTCATGTTGTCATATCATGTTTAAGATGCACCTTCATCCAATTTTAGAGTCACACCTTCATATCATTCTAAAGGTACTTTATGTTCTCTGTCTAATATTGTATGCACTCCATCATGTCATGTTGAAGGCACAACATCAACATACCAAGTAGGAGATACTCTATCTTCCACAACTTACTATCAAGGCACATCATATACAATGAAGGTACACAATTCACCCAAAGTGATGTTGATGTTCCTCATGTTCATCCCATTGAAGAGATCAAAACACCTTCTACAATTCATTTTAGAAAGCCAAAATATTTTATTAATATTGATACTAATATCTTTTTATCAAAGTGTGATAAGATTTCAAAGTGTACTTGTCAAAGAAAATTTGATCACATGTGGAGATTATTATTTGAAGAGATAAATGTGGTAGGAATATGTCAAGTATTTTTTGAAATGATGAGAAACTTAAAATTTAGGCCCATCATGAATATTCTTGAGATAAGAATTATGGATGAATCAAACAAAAAAATAATAAAGAATATAATGAGTGCATATGACAAAGTGAGATCTACATCATGCACAAAAGACAATAATGTTACAAAAAAAATATTTAAAATAGGTAGCAAAATTGTAATGAGAACCATTGGAAGGCATGAAAGAGTGGAAGATCCAACAAAAAATAGTTATGGACATTTTGTAGTAGACTATCATGAAAGGATAAAGAAATTAATGAAGCTTTGAAATTGTTGATTGAATATTACTAGAAGAATAAAACACGTGTTTCTATTAGTCAAAGAGATATAGAAAGAAGGGTAATTTGTAGTGAAATATGAAACTGGCATGTGAAACAATTTTTAGATTCAACTTAGATACAATTCTTTCCAAAATTTATCAATATGTATCCTCAAATTAAAATTAGTCAATGATATTTTGAAATAAGTAAACCTTTTAATGTGAAGATAAATAACATAGACACAACTTTTTGTTGTGATGAAGGAACATCTTGGGTTTCCTTGTAATCCTTCTCAGTTGTTCATTTTGACAGCTTTAACCAAGTTCCAACAATGTTAACTGGGCTCCAATAGTGTTAACTGAGTTGTCCAATGTTGATCGCATGTTCTTTCATGCACCAAATGAACCTATTATTTTTGTCAATGCTTGGTTCTTTCTTTGACCAATTTTTTCTATGATTGGTTTATATTTTGACCTAACTTATGTATTTAATTTGGATCATGATTGATGATATGATCTTGTCTTGGGATGAGTGCAAACCATTTTAAGGTTAGCCATTCTATTATGTAATGATCTATAATATTTTGTAAGTTTTTTTGGAAAGTATAATTAGAGGTATTTGGTTTAGTTTAGAGAGAGAACTTAGAGAGTTCAGAGTAGATTTTGAACTAGAATTGCTGATTTGAAGTTGGATTCTAGATCTTGAAGTTATATTTTGTAACTAGTCATAACCCATAAGGCTTTACGAACGGGTATGTATGTTGATAATATGATGAATGAATAAATAAAAAAATTTCTCTCTCTTTCATGTTGTTCTCTGTATGTTTTCTTCCACTATGTTTACTCAATAAGGTGTTTGAATAGTTAGGTGTGCCTTTGGCCCTAGATTTTCAACCTTGCTTGCGTCAAGTGGTATCAAATCCAAGTTCATCCTTAAGGATATTGTATTGTGTAAAATCATAACTTAAATTTGGTTGTAGGATGGTTTATCTATGGATTTGACCTATAACTTGTAGAGGGTTGAGATCTTGAAGGAGCCTATTTGTAAAGATGGTTCAAGGCGAAAGAAATATTGACATTGCTATTATGGACATGTTGATGTAAAGAAACTTGGAAATAAAGAATATAACCATTTTCACATAATTCATAATAGATTTGAAATAAATATGCAATTAAAATCCACATGCAAGAGAATAGACAACATACCCACAAAAAATTGTGACACAAGATATAATCTGTGAAACCCTTATTGAGGCAAAAACCTAGCCTCCAAAAGCATCCATCACCATGTATTATTCAACAAAAAATACCATTGTAATACAACCATGGAATCCTTCAAAGCCATAGCCACTACCAAGAAATCTATGTGAACAAGCATGAATCCACACATCCCATACCATCCTTCCAACCTTCACAAATGCTCCCTTAGCTAACCTATCAAACCTTGTCCCGCTCAACTCTTGCCTTTTGTCTTCTCCTTGTCATACAACAAATACCCTTATGGATGCTTATATAGTAGCAAGTCCCAAAAAACTACCAAGTGGTATTACATAAACCATGTGCTACCTAACCCATTGACCCCAAATTTAATATTGGGCATTTAATTATTTTCCTCAATATTAAATAATTAAATCAAATATTATCACAATGTTACAATACAACTCATCAAGCATATCTCATGAGAATCTTTACATTTTTCACACCCATCTAGATGGAACATTACATAATAAAATAAAATAATACAATATAATAGTATTATGAAATGTGTACAACACCCATTATCTCAACAATCTCCCACTTGTTGTATACATTGCATAGGGTCAAATTATAGCCACATAAATGAATAAGCTAACCATCCCTCCTAGCACATCCACCATCATGGATCAAAGTACATGAAGTCCTCCACCCTGGTACCCACAACAAAATCAAAGTATCTAGCATCTCAAACATGAATGATCTCACCTCCTATTATGCCACTGCCACTAGACATACATAGAAGCCATCCAAAGAGAAAGCCACCCAACTTGCCGCATTAGAAGATCATAAAATCTTGTACCAACTAAAATATCAAGCACAAAAACCTAATCCAAAGGTAATAACATGTATCTATAGTTGTAAAAATATCCATATCTGAAATAGCACCCACAACAAGTGCCAACCCATCCAACTATCCATACCTCCAAAAGTATACCAAGTGAATCTCACATCATCAACATATCCAATTTGTAACCTACAATCTCAAGCCTCAAGAGAAATACCTATCACATATATATCAAAAAGCTCCCACTACAAAAGATAATGTCAAATCTATAACCAATCCACTCACAACATCTCAAAGAGGTTAGTCCGTGTAGTCTCAAGGACATCCACAATACATAAACTGATAACCTACAAGAACAACTCCCATAAAAAATCTCCAACACTCTCCCAAGATCTCCATAACCAAAAAATGAAAGAGATAAAGGAATAACCATGCAATCTCTCACATGACATACCTGAGCACAAACTAGTGATCACAATCTCTAACCAATCTCAAATCTAATGTAAGTGAAACTGAACATCCAAGAAGATAACCAAGACCAGAGAGAAACCATACAAATCATAACCTATATCATGTCCTTCTACACACACCTCTAGGTGTAAACTATGCAAGTATGATCTCCTCCATAAATTCTCAACTAAGAAGCGTCAACAACACCCAAGCCATATCATATAACTAATCATGGATGTAAGCCTCTCACAAGAAGATCAAACTCATAAACCATTCCTCATCCAAGGAATATGCCCAATATAAAACCATCTCCCAAACTCAACCAACATAACAAAATATGAAAATGGAGATAACCAATGCTAAACCATCTCTCAAATGAACCCTCTAGAACTAACTCATGTATCGTAGCTCAAGATTTGTATCCATGAAAGACAAGCATAAATATAATGCAACTGAGAGAAATAATGGGCTATACCTCTCAAGTAGTAAACTGCCAAGTAGACCAAGAGTGGGCAATGAGAATGCTCATCAAGATACCCAAGTCTCCAACCAAGACTCATCTAAAAAAAATCTCCTCTAAAGTCCATATTCGGTGACTGCCCCTCAGACTTCCTACTGAAACCATCAACTATCTAAACAAATACTTCTCTAATCCAAGAAAAATCAGCATCACCACTATCTTTAAGTATCCATGAGCACCTATAACCAATAAATCCATGACAACTCCAAATGCAACATAGCAATATCATGAAGTATGCAACTTATGATCAATGTACTCAATACCAAGAAACTAAACCAAGATCAATGTCAAAGTTCCAACCATGGCCTCAGAAACATAAACATGATAACATGATCTAAACCATCTCAACCAAAGAGATAACATGCTCCATAATAACATACCATAACATGTAACAAATCTAAATGTGTATCAAGAGTATACCATAGCATAAAAATGAAACCATCCTCACACCAAAGATAACATGCCAAATAAAAGCATAAGCCACATCTTTACCAAGAACCTTGTGAGTCCTCAAGATGCAACCATCTCCACACACCATGAAGAAAACCATCTCCACATACCATGAAGAACCATCTCCACACACCATGAAGATAACAAGTGCACCATGCAAATGTTAAAGATGCTTTTACAGCAATAGGATCTAAGACAAACCTCCAACATCTACAAATACTCAATAAATATATCAATGCCAAGAACTCCCACTCAATCATTGTACCAAGTCACCTATGGCATCATAAAATCCATCTCCTACATGAAGATCCTCCAAGTCTACACTCACACAACCAAAGTGTTAGTACCAAGTGAAACCAAGAAGATACAAACTAAACTAGTAACTAATCCTACACTATCACCTCATCACTGTCACAAGCTCCCACTAAACCATGTATCCAAGCTATCCATGACATCATGATGAGAAACCATCCTCTAACCATGAGAACCAACCAAGGAATCAAACCATCAAAGAACATAAAGTGCACATCATGAGCTCCTCAAAAGAAAACCAAATAACCATGATCCTCAATCAAGAAGATATACCACCATAACTGAATCAAAAATTCAAGATAATGAACATCAAGGATGTACCTATATATCTAATCATTTTATGCCAAAATATATGGCACCATGATCACATCCATGAATTGAGCATCTAACTCTCAATGTGTCCAACCTGTTAGCATAAAATAGTCAACCACAATCCTCTACCATAATTGTACTTGGTAACAACATCTCATCCCTTCTACATGAAGAAAAAATTAGCAAGTCATGTGACTTAGGGCATAAACAACCCAAATCCAAGCCACCAATCTGAATCTACATTAATAATGAAAGATCAATGAGCAAAGACAACCCATAACCAAGCTATAAATGCAACCTATAAGTATAGACCACTTACAACACTACATAACTTGTAGACCCACCATGTCATCATACATATCCAAACCAAACATTGATAACCATATCATCATAAGACCAATCAAAAATATGAACTAAGTATACAATGACATCAAATCTTAAATCTTCGATGCCATAAACTCACAATGTTACCATAGTCAAAATATACAATAAAATATTTAGATCAATATATCAACAAATAAATCATATCAAACCTACACCAAATCTAAACCAATGTGTAGAGCTCTAGAAGAGCTTTTTTTTGACTACTTGAAGTCCAAAATTTGACTCTGTATGCCCAAGTTATGCCCTAATTTGTGCTTAAAATAAATAAAATCTAACTTTTAGGCTCTTAAAACTTGAAAAATGTCAAAATCATAGAATCAAACCTACACCAAGTTGTAGTGCTCTGCATTAGCTTTCCAACACCTATAAGAAGTCTAAAATCCAATAGCCTAAGAGAAAGTTATGGCCATTTTACTAAGACTATCTTTTTACCATTTTCACTACAATTTTTCTTCTTTCTTTGTGACAAAAATTTTGACAAGATTTAATTTGATGGCCATCATGGGCTGAAACAACAAAAACTCTTTCATTTCCTTTAAACATGGTCAAACTAGGGCATATTATATATCAAAATTTATGGAAATGTTGAGCCAGATCTAGTGGTGAGGTCTATTTTTAATTTGGAGGTCATTTCTACAAGCTACACACTAAAACCCTCATTTAAATGAAATATTTTTTTTAAAAACTTTTTTTACAAAAAAAATCCCTTGCCCAAAATCTACCAATATCCCATCATATTAGCAAACACGAAACCCTCAGATTTGCAATAAACAAGCTATAAAATCCATATATCTTGGCTTTTCTTTTATCCTCTCATGCATTGTCATGGATTCAATCTAGGGTTACAATAATAAAACCATAGCTTTAATACCACTTGTAAGGAAACTTGGCAATAAAGAATATAATCATTTTCACATAACCCATAATAGATTTGAAATAAATATGCAATTAAAATCCAAATGCAAGAGAATAGACAACATACTCAAAAAAAATTATGACACAAGATATACCCTGGGAAACCCTCATTCACTAGGTTGAAAGTGTTGAAATATTCAAATAGGAATAATGCATCTGAGAGGGGGGTGAATTAGATGTATTGTACTTTGACCATTAAAACTATTTTTAAAAAATTGAAATTAGATTGCATGCATATAAACATATCAAACAACCATGAAAAACAAACATGTACCACCACATAACACTTGAGATTTTGGTAACCCAGAAACCCTCCAGGAATAAGAAGGTAAAACTGGGGTGGGGATGATACCCACAAAATCACTGCAGTAATAATGTTTAACCACTTCTGATGGCTTTCCTTGTTAAAGGCCTGCCCTAATAAAAGCTACAACACATTGTTAAATGTGACCTTGTTAGAGGATTTACCAACACTTTACATGAAGTGTTACCCTATTAAAGGATTTAATCACCTATTTAAAGGATCTACAAAATAGCTGTTAAGCTAACCTATCACCATAGGGTTTCCTTTCTAATACAATTGCTAGAGAGTATTAGGTATAATAAACATGATAGCTTAGAATCTTTTGATTGCTGAATACAGGCACTTGATCTGCTTTCTGATCTTGATCCTCTGAGATCTGATATTCTTCACTCTAAAAATAGTTTCCCTTTCACACCCTTGTCCATTCACATATATAATGAGATTTAGTCTTCCTTATAAAGACATTCAAAGGCTTAGGGTAGGATGTGGATCTATGATCCATATTGAATCTTTTTTTCCCACTCATTCCTTGCACTTTTATTATTGGTTGCATGCCTTCTCCATTTTTCTTATTGGCTGCATGTAGATTGCATAAGAAATACAAAAGATTCAATCTAATTATTTTAATCCTTCGAGATTCATCATATGTCAGCCATGAAAATGGTTTACATCTGAATTAGTGAAGTTATAAACTCATATGTGTATTTTTTGTTACTCGGCACTTACTGATTCTAGATGCTCGGCACATGTAACAAACTAGCTTACTTAGCTTAATGTTGCATTTCTATTTTTCTTGGTATCATCTATGACTCAGCACTCAAATATCACTTGGCACTTGTATCATGCTCAACATCTAAAGTCACTCAGCACTTGTTCTTCACTTGGCACCTGAAGGCTGCTCAGCACCTGAAGATTAGTCGACACCTATTAGTTTTCCTAACTCAGGTCATGTTGTGGCTTAGCATACGTAGTGTGCTTGGCTCCAATGTAGAAAATGGTTAAGTGTGGTGGCACTCAAATGTCAAAACCATTTTGAAACTAACAATCTCCCCCTTTGACATGAGTGACAAAAACACTTAACTGACCTTATGAGTACATTCACTAATCTGCTTGATATATACAAAGGTTTTAAAACCTTGATCAAAATTTTGTAACTTACAATATATACCTCAAAATTATTGTAACTCCCCCTGAGTTGATTGTACCATAATTTGCGCTAACTTGGTAACCAAAATTTTATGATGTATATCATGCTCCCCTTTTATCTTGTCTCCCACATTCATCTTATCTTCCCCATTCATCTTGTCTCCCCCTTTTTGAAACTTATGTCGAAGGGTTTTAAGGGTTAAGACCATATTTTTCCAAAAATGTGTTGTTTACCTCCATAATCATCCTGAGAGCTACATCCCAATTATGCAAAGCAATTTCCAATGACTTGTGTTGGATGGTAGTCTTTGCAACAAGGTGAATAAGTCCTTCTGAAGTAGAAAGATTAAGATCTTTCTTGAGAATAGCTTCAGCATAGACCTGTTCTTTATGGAGTACTTATAAATGTGGGGTAATGGGGGATTGGATCTGTATTAGTTTTTCCTTGATGGTGGCATCTTCTTCTATTAATACAACTATTTCTTTCTGAGTGTGAAGTGTTTGAGAAAAATGCTTCTCACTTTGAGCTGGATCTTTTAGTAGCTGAATGCTTGAAATATTCAAATTCCTTTCCATGCTCATTATCTTTTGGCTTGTCTCCTGTGTGAAGTATGAAAAGTCACACAACTTTTTGTACAATGAGAATATATTCTCAAGTACCATTTTAACTTTATCTATTACCTTTTCCAATTCAACTTGTGAAAGTGCTATTTCACTAGATATTTTCTCATTAACTTTCCCTTGAAATTTTCTTTTAGACCATTCCATAAGTTTTGCATTTGTCTCTTGGTCTGCATTTGTCACCTAGTCAACAATATATGTCAATTGTTTCATTATATGCTTGAACTCATCTGGTGATTGCAAACTGAAGGCATCCAACAATATGTCTTTAATTTCATGTGAAGTTTGCTTTTGTTTATACTCCTTCCTAAGTATCTCTTGCCTCTTTCTTCTATTTAATGATTATGCACCTCATTGATTTGATCAATGCTTATTATTTTTGAGTCATAACTTGGTATGACTATCTCTATAAGGAAACTTGGCAACAAAGAATATAATCATTTCTACATAACCCATAATAAATCTAAAATAAACACGGAATTAAAATCCACATACAAGAGAATAGATGACATACCCAAAAAATTGTGACACAAGATATACCTTGGGAAACCCTCATGCCTCCAAAAGCATCCATCATCATGTATTATTCAGCAAAAATACCATTGCCATACAACCATGGAAGCCTTCATGGCCATAGCCACAACTGAGCAAACTATGTGAACAAGCATGAATCCACACATCCCATGCCATGCTTTCAACCTTCACAAATGCTCCCTTGGCTAACCTGTCAAGCCTTGTCTTGCTCGACTCTTGCCTTTTGTCTTCTCCTTGTCACTCTCTCTACAACAACTACCCTTGTGGCTACTTATATAGTAGCAAGTCCCACAAAACCACCAAGTGGTATTACATAAACCATGTGCTAAAACAATGTGCTACCTAACCCACTGACCCCACATTTAATATTGGGCATTTAATTCTTTTCTCCAATATTAAATAATTACATAAAATATTTTTACAATGTTACAATACAACTCATCAAGAATATTCCATGGAAATTTTTACATGTTGCACGTCCATTTAGGTACAACATTATATAATAAAAATAAAATAATAAAATAACAATATTAAGCAATGTGTGCAACACCCATTATCTCAACAATCTCCCACTTGTTGTATACATTGCATAGGGTCAATCCGTAGCCACACAAAATGAACAAGGGAACAATCCCTCCCAGCACATCCACCATCATGGATCAAAATACACCAAGTGCTCCATCCTGGTACCCACGACAAAATCCAAGTATCCAGCATCTCGAACATGAATGATCTCACTTCCTATTATGCCACTCCCACTGGACATACATAGAAGCCATCCAAAGAGAAAACCACCCAACCTATCGCATTAGAAGATCATAAAATCTTGTACCAACTGAAATTCCAAGCACAAAAACTTGATCCAAAGGTAATCACATGTATCCTTAGTTGTCAAAATATCCATAGCTGAAATAGCACCCACAGCAAGTGCCAAACCCATCCAACTATCCATACCTCAAAAGGTATAACAAGTGAATCTCATATCACTGACATATCCAATCTGCAACCTGCAATCACAAGCCTCAAGAGCAATACCTACCACAGATATACCAAGAAGCTCCCACTGCAAAAGATAATGTCAAATCTATAACCAATCCACTCAACACATCTCAAAGAAGTGAATCCATGTAGTATCAAGGACATCCACAATACATAATCCAATATCCTACAAGAATAACTCTCATAACAAGTCTCCAAGTTCTCCACAACCAACAAAGGAAAGAGATAAAGAAATAACCATGTCATCTCTCAGATGACATACATGAGCACAAACCAATGATCACAATCTCCAACCAATCTCAAATCCAATGTAAGCAAAATTGAACATCCAAGAAGATAACCAAGACTGGAGAAACCATGCAAATCAAACCTGTATTATGTCCTTCTACACACACCTCTAGATGTAAACTGTGCAAGTATGATCTCCTCCATAAAACTCCAACAAGGAGCCTCAACAACACCCAAACCATACCATATAACTAATCATGGATGTAAGCCTCTCACAAGAAGATCAAAATCAATAAACCCATTCCTAAACCAAGGAATAACCATTCCTAATCCAAGGAATATGCCCAATAAAACCATCTCCCAAACTCAACCAGCATAACAACATATGCACATGGAGATAACCAATGCTAAATTATCTCTCAAATGAACCCTCCAGAACTAACTCATGTACCATAGCTCAAGATCCATTTCCATGAAAGACAAGCATAAATATAATGCAACTGAGAGAAACAATGGGCTATACCTCTCAAGTAGCAAACCGTCGAGTAGACCAAGAGTGGGGAATGAGAATGCTCATCAAGATACCCAAGTCTCCAACCAAGACTCATCTAAGAACAATCTCCTCTCAAGTCCATATCAGGTGACTGCCCCTCGGACTTCCTGCTGAAACCATCAACCGTCCCAACAAATACTTCTCTAATCCAAGAGAAATCAGCATCACCACCATCTCTAAGTATCCATGAGCACCTGTAACCAATCAATCCATGCCAACTCCAAATGCAACATAGCAATATCATGAAGTATCTAGCTTATGATTAGTGTACTCAATACCAAGAAACTAAACCAAGATCAATGTCAAAGTTCCAACCATGGCCTCAGGAACATAAACATGACAACATGATCTTACCATCTCAATCAAAGAGATAACATGCTCCACATAAACATACTATAACATGTCACAACTCTAAACGCGTATCAAGAGTATACCATGACATAATAATGAAACCATCCTCATACTAAGGATAACATGCCAAATAAAAGCATAAACCACACCTTTACCAAGAACCCTGTGAGTCCTCAAGATGCAACCATCTCCATATACTAGGAAGAAAACAAGTGCACCATGCAAATGTCAAAGATGCTTTTGCAGCAACAGGATCTAAGACAAACCTCCAACATCTGCAAACACTCAATAAATATATCAATGCCAACAACTCCCACTCAACTGTGGTACCAAGTCACCTATGGCATCATAAAATCCATCTACTAGTTGAAGATCCAAACCAAACCAGGAACCAATCCTACACTGTCACCCCATCACTGTCACAAGCTCCCACTAAACCATGTATCCAAGCTATCCATGAAATCATGATGAAAAACCATCCTCTAACCATGAGAATCAACCAAGGCATCAAACCATCAAAGAACTCAAAGTGCACATCATGAGCTCCTCAAAAGAAACTAAATAACTATGATCCTCAACCAAGAAGATATACCACCATAACTGAATCAGAAATCTAAGCTAATGAACATCAAGGATGTACCTGTATAACCAATCATGTCATGCCAAAATCCATGACACCATGATCACATCCATGAACTGAGCATCTGGCTCTCAAAGTGTCCAACCTGTCAGCATAAAATAGTCAACCACAATCCTCCACCATGACTATACCTGGTAACAACATCTCATCCCTTCTACATGAAGATAAAATAGTAAATCATGTGACTTAAGGCATAGACAACCCAAATCCAAGCCACCAATCTGAATATGCATCAATAATGAAAGATCAATGGGCAAAGACAACCCATAACCAAGCCATAAATGCAACCTATAAGTATAGACCGCTTACAACACTACACAACTTGTAGACCCAACAAGTCATCATGCATATCCAAACCAAACACTGATAACCATATCATCATGAGACCAATCTGAAATATGAACTGAGTATACAATGACATCAAATCTTAAATCTCCAATGCCATAAACTCACAATGTTACCATAGTTAAAATATACCTATAAACTGTTCAGATCAATATATCAACAAATAAATCATTCCAAACTTACACCAAATTTGAACCAATTTGTAGAGCTCTCCAAGAGCTTTTCGTTGACTACTTGAAGTCCAAAATCTGACTTCGTATGCCCAAGTTATGCCCTAATCCATGCTCAAAATAAATAACATCTAACTTTAGGGCTCTTAAAACCTCACAAAATTTTAAAATCATAGAACCAAACCTACACCATCTTGTAGTGCTTTGAATTAGCTTTCCAATGCCTGTAAGAACTCTGAAATCCGATATTCTGAGAGAAAGTTATGGCCATTTTACTAAGACAATCTTTTTACCATTTTCAGTACGATTTTTCATTTTTAATTTTATTTTTTCAGTGACGAAAATTCTGACGGGATTAAATTTGACGGCCATCATGGGCTGAAACCAAAAAACTCTTTCATTTCCTTTGAACATGGCCAAACTAGGGCATATTATATATCAAAATTTATGGAAATGTCGACCCGGATCCAATGGTGAGGTCTATTTTTTTACCCAAGAGGTCATTTCTGCAAGCTACCCCCCAAAACCCTCATTTAAATGAAACATCCAAAAAAATATTTTTGTCCAACAATATCACATGCCCAAATCTTTTAACATCCCATCATAATAGCAAACCCAAAACCCTCAGATCTGCAATAAATCATTCATATATCTTGCCCTTTCTTTTATCCTCTCATGCATTCCCATGGATTCAATCTAGGGTTACAATAATAAAACCATAGCTCTGATGCCACTTGTAAGGAAACTTGGCAACAAAGAATATAACCGTTTCCACATAACCCATAATAAATCTAAAATAAACACGGAATTAAAATTCACATGCAAGAGAATAGATGACATACCCACAAAATTGTGACACAAGATATACCTTGGGAAACCCTCATTGAGGGAAACACCCAGCCTCCAAAAGCATCCATCATCATGTATTATTCAGCAAAAATACCATTTCCATACAACCATGGAAGCCTTCATGGCCATAGCCACAACCAAGAAAACTATGTGAACAAGCATGAATTCACACATCCCATGCCATGCTTTCAACCTTCACAAATGCTCACAAATGCTTTCAACCTGTCAAGCCTTGTCCTTCTTGACTCTTGCCTTTTGTCTTCTCCTTGTCACTCTCTCTACAACAACTACCCTTGTGGCTACTTATATAGTAGCAAGTCCCACAAAACCACCAAGTGGTATTACATAAACCATGTGCTAAAACCATGTGCTACCTAACCCACTAACCCCACATTTAATATTGGGCATTTAATTCTTTTCCCCAATATTAAATAATTACATAAAATATTTTCACAATGTTACAATACAACTCATCAAGAATATTCCATGGGAATCTTTACATGTTGCACGTCCATCTAGGTACAACATTACATTATAAAAATAAAATAATAAAATAACAATATTATGCAATGTGTGCAACACCCATTATCTCAACAATCTCCTCATCTAGTTCGAGGTCTCCATAGTGAAGTACCCTTTTAACTTTTGTAGAAATTGATCTTGGTGCTGATATTTGCAATGGGTGTTGTGAAGGAGTCCTTGAGGTAGGCAAATTTATCAACATTTGTATTGCCTCCTACTCTTTAGGGGTTTCCTCTATTTTATCCTCCTACTATCTACTACCTTGATCAATTATAGTAATTTTAGGAAGTGCACCTTGTGTTTGTGCTGTAGGATCAGATGTAATAGTCTATCATGTTTGTTCTATTTCTTTGTCTGCTACTGCACTCGACTTTTGTATTGTGGTGTCAACTATGCCTAATGAAACAACTATTGGCATTTGAAGTTGACCACTAGTAGCTGTAGAGATGAAGGAAGGTGGTTCTTGTGGATTCACTTTATCTCTAACTGTGTTTTCTACTAGTTTTTGTAATTCATCCACACTGACCAATACTGGATCTGTACATAATCTTGCTTGTTGCATGGATTGGTCAAGGATGCTTTTGAGATCTTCTACAGTTAATGGATTGATGTTCTGAGCAGAAGTGTTAGGAACATCCTGTATAGTTATAGTTGTTGCAGGTGTGATGGGTACATGAGGAGGGCTAGAGGGTGGCAATTGTGTGTCGTGTTGCTGCTCTTGCTCAGTTGTTGTCATTTCATCTTGCTTTTGTGTCTCCTCCTCCTTTGTTTCTTTCTCCTCTCCATCTTTCTTTTCTTCTCCCTTCTTCTCTTCTTCTTCTTTCTTTTCTTCTTCTCCTTTCTCTACTTTTGTCTTCTCTTCTCTCTTTTTTCTTCTCTTTTTCGGCTGAGCTGTAGCTTCTTCCTTGTATTCTTCTTCAAAAAAATCTTCAATCTTTTTGTACAAATTCTTCCATGATTTTGTTGTTCTTTGTACAATTTCTTCCATTTTTTTTTGGAGAATGAAGAATGCCTTGTACTTAGGTGTAAACCTAGTATTATGCCTTTTGACTACTTTCTCTATTTTCTCCTTAGTCAAATCAGGCAGCATGCTTGCTAGGGTTGATTCTATCATCTCCTTCTCCATTTTCAAACAAAAATGCCATCTGTCTTCTACAATTTTAGACAGTTCATTTGGAAATTGTCCATCTAGTTCAAGAGGAGTATACTTGTACTGTGCCATCATTCCATAAACTGATTCTTCTATTCTATTTTGTTCATCTTTAGTGAACTTATCAAAATCAACTTTATTTATGTTGATTAAGTCTCCATTTCCAATCTTTTTACATAATGTATCAATTGAAAAATGGCTTACCTTTTTAGATTGATCTTCTTCTTTAGTATCAGGTTGAGCCACATATTTTCTTCTTTTCCTTGGCTCTTCTTGTGTCTTCTTGATTGTTTTTTTCTTTGTAGCTTTCTATTTAGCTTTTTGTGTGGAGGCCCTTGTTGCAGCTTTGGTTGTTGGTTTTTGGGGTGATGGCATGGTAGCTTTCTTTAGTTTGGGCTGAGCTAGAAGTTGTTCTGTTGCCTTTCTCTTCTTTGGCTTGGCTTGGGTTGGTGCTTCCTTGGCTTCTTCTTCCTCAATACCTTCCTCCTTGTCTTCACCTAGGCCTTGAGTTAATTCCATTTGGCCTTGCTCTTGTTCATCCTCATCATCATCATCATCATTGTCATCATCATCTTCTTCTACTACTTCAGCCTCAATTCCTTCACCAAATTTCTTCTTAATTTTCTTCATCAATTTATCTTTCTTCTTCAATGTGGAGGTAGTCTTTAACTACATATTTATCTTTGACCTTACTACATCATAAGTGCCAAATGTGGGGCACTCTTATCTATCTCTTATGCCAATAATGCAGTTATTGCTACAAATGCTTCATCTATGTTGATCACATAACCAAATGGCCTTAGCCATTTCACCCTTGGAATTCCTACTTGGATATAGGTGAAGTCAATATCAACTAAGAAGCATATATCATTAATATGTTTTTCTACTAAGGAAACTAGTATTCTCACCCTTTGCTTTATGGATTTCTTGAAATCCTCAAAATAGCTTGTCATTACGGTATCAAAATTGTCTCCCATTTTTTCTATATATTCATTACTTTGGGATATAATAGTTCTATCATTTCTCCATGTAACTTTGTCAAAAGAGGGAAATTCATTCTGAACATAAAAGAATACACAAACCAGAATTGCTCCAAATTTGTATTGAGCACCCTTTGTCCTTCTTATGGCGGCAAGGTTTTCATTAATCTGTTGTAATTGTAGTTCTGCAAGATCATAAGTATGATCCTTTTTCACCAATTTGTAGCCTACATCTACTACAATACATGGCACATTGTTGATTCTACTGGATTGATAGAATTTGTGGGCAATAACTCTAACAGCAAACTCAACTAGAGGGTCCTGAATGGTGTGAATTGTCATTCCTCTTTTGTTCCATTGAGCACCTATGTTCTTTTCAATAACCTCCTTGGATTTTCTTCTCAAGGTCTTGAACCGATCTAGGGTAGGATATCTAGTTACCCTATGAATGATTCTTTTTGTGATCTTGACAGGGACATCTTCTAACCACAGACTACCATCATGAATTCTACTCAAAACAAGTTTGATCCATTCTATCTTAAATATAGTGGGAAAACTCAAAACTTGTGTTAAAACCTTCCTTTCAGAAATTTTGTATTCATCTTTCAAGACTCCATCGAAACACAGCTTTGCAAAGGCTTCTCTTATTTCAATGTCTCCTATGGCTCCTATCTTGCAATTATAGCAACTCCTTACATCCTAAACCATAACAATGTTTGGGGGTATGCAAGAAAGGGCTCTGACAAGATCGTTCTTGTATGCAACTTTAGGGATAGGGTGAAAATCAGGTTTCCTAACCTCATTAGATACTAGTTGGACTTCAAATGATTATTTGTCCTGGGTTTTCTTAGAACTCAAAGCCATTTATGTAAACTAGGGTTTCCTTTACATAGAAATATGAAATTGCATAGCTCAGCACAAATGAAAATACCTCAAGATCAATGAAAATGTGTTGTAAGAGGTTGTAAACTACTTGGAATATTCGATTCTCTACTATCAAGTCACTCTACTCTCTTTCTCTTCTTTGCTTCTTGATCGCGATGGGGAAAAATGATTGGAATTGCGATAATATACCCTATTTCTTTTGCATTAAATGTTCAACTGCCAACTCAACTTCTAAAGGATTTTAACATTACTTGACTTGCACTACATTTCCACTTTACTCAACTTTCATAGGAGTTACTCAACTCGGTCACTGTTAGGAACTCGACATGTATTGGAGTTTTACTCAGCATCCAAAGACAGCTCGGCATCATCATTTAAAATTTTGTCTTGGCATCTTGTTTCATGCTTATTTTTACTTTTCAGTACTTCTTTATCTTAGAACTGATGTTTGATGTAACTTTGTATATCAGTCCCATACACTTCTTTTATGCTTAGTTTGATAAAGTGTGATCACTTGACCCATTGGATGAAGTGATCCCTCCACTTGATGTGCCACATTCATCTTTCTTCTTCCAAGTCTTATTCATTTGTCTTTTTATTTTCTCAAAATCAATCTTTTCTTTTCCTTTTTTGGATTCAATTTTTGGTGCTTTGGACCCTGTAGGACAGTTTTTGCTGATATGACCAATTTTTAAGCAACTAAAACATGTGGTTTGGTTCAACCATCTTTTGTAGTTCCCTTTGAAATGTGTTCTTATGTAGTTCTAGGGTATATGTCAATATTCTTGGCAATAATGACAGCTATACCTGGTGTTGTAATCCCAATGGTACTGACTTTCATTTCCTTTTGCTTTTACTAGTTGATTTGATGCCCACATAGGCTTTGATCTGCATTCAAATGCTCTATGTTCATACTTCTTACAATTATGACAATGTCCATCAAATCTTTGTGTCCTTGTGACTTTGGATTTGCAATCTTGTGTCATATGTCCTTGTATGTTGCACTTGTGACAGTAACTCTTGCTCTTGGGTTTGTTTTGCTGATTGAATCTTCTACTCCTGCAAATATTAGCAATATGCCCCTTTTTTATTACAGTAATGAAAAATGGGTTTAGAATCCTTACCTTTGTCACCTTTTTGCTCAACATTCTTTGATGATTCCCCTACTTTAGTGCTATTGTATCCAAGTCATGATCTATCATGGGCTAATCTTGGTAATTTCATCAACTGTTCAAAGTACTTGATGGCTTCACTTGACTTGTTGAGATTCTCTGCTATTTCTTTTTCTCTGTTCAATTCATTCTACATTTTTTCATTCTGCATCCTTAAGGTAGAGATCTCAATATCTTTCATATTAAGTTCATGATGAAGGTTCATCATTTGGGCAAGTGTATCCATCTACATGTTTGAGATCCTTGTTAATTCAGTATATTTTTTTTCAAGTCTATTTGCAAGGTTTCTTTTGTCATCTTCCATCATGACTCTATCCTCAACTACTCTTTTCTTTTATTCAGTGATTTCTCATAACATTATAGCCTATGATTCATGTTCCATCTTGAGAGATCTTATCTCTTCTACTTGAACTTTGTTTTTCTCCATCAGTTCTACTATTGCTGCATCAAACTCTTTAGTGTCTTCATTGACAAACAGTTTTGTGGTATCTACCTCCTTGTAGTTTATATCATTTTCAGCTATGGCTATATCCTTTCTTATTTTCAAGGATTTTCTTAGTTCCTCCCTGGCTTCCTCTACTTGGTGTAGAGCCAGTTGCACATCAATCACTTGATTGTCAATAATCTTCCAAAGTTTGAAGACTTCCATATTTAGACCTTTTTCTCCAAGCTATTAGACTTCTCTTTGTGAGAACCTTGTAGCTCTGATGCCAATTGTTGAAATATTCAAATGAGAATAATGCATTTGAGAGGGGAGTGAATCAGATGTATTGTACTTTGACCATTAAATTTTTTTTTAAAAACTGAAAGTAGGTTGCATGCATATAAACATATCAAACAACCATGAAAAAAAAACATGTACCACCACATAACACTTGAGATTTTGGTAACCCAGTAACCCTCCAAGAATAAGAAGGTAAAATTGGGGTGAGGATGATACCCACAAAATCACTGCACTAATAATTTTTAACCACTTCTGATGGTCTGCCCTATTAATGGCCTATCGTGATAAAGGCTACAACACATTGTTAAATGTGACCTTGTTAGAGGATTTACAAACACTTTACATGAAGTGTTACCTAGTTAAAGGATTTAATCACCTATTTAAAGGATCTACAAAATAGCTACTAAGCTAACCTATCACCATAGTGTTTCCTTTCTAATACAATTGCTAGAGAGTATTAGGTATAATAAACCTGATAGCTTACAATCCTTTGATTGTTGAATATAGGCACTTGATCTGTTTTCTAATCTTGATCCTCTGAGATCTGATATTCTTCACTCTAAAAATAGTTTCCCTTTCACACCCTCATCCATTCACATATACAGTGAGATTTAGTCTTCCTTATAAAGACATTCGAAGACTTAGGGTAGGATGTGGATCTACGATTCGTATTGAATCTCTATTTCCCACTCATTCCTTGCACTTTTATTATTGGTTGCATGCCTTCTCCATTTTTCTTATTGGTTGCATGTAGATTGCATAGGAAATATAAAATATTCAATCTAATTATTTTAATCCTTTGAGATTCATCATATGTTGGCTATGAAAATGGTTTACATCTAAATTAGTGAAGTTACAAACTCATATGTGTATTCTATGTTACTCGGCACTTACTAATTCCAGATGCTCAGCACATGTAACAAACTAGCTTACTTGGCTTAATGTTGCATTTCTATTTTGCTCGGCATCATTTGTGACTCAGAACTCAAATATCACTTGGCACTTGTATCATGCTCAGCACCTAAAGTCACTCGGCACCTGAAATTTTCTCGGCACCTAAAGATCAGTCGACACCTATTGGTTTTCCTGACTCAGCTCATGTTGTGGCTCGGCATATGTAGTGTGCTCGGCTCCAATGTAGAAAATGGTTAAGTGTGGTGGCACTCAAATGTCAAAACCATTTTGAGACTAACAGAAAGGTCATGCCTCACTACGGTGGGAATATTTTTAGACTAATAAACAAAGGAGGGGAAAGGAGAAGATTAAGACTTGGCTAAAAATGGAAAACAAAGTGAAGAAGAAGTTCCTTCCTATTCAACACCAAGTTAGCTTGTTGAGAAAGATGAAAAATTTGAGACAAAAAGACATGGCTATGAAGGAGTATAATGACAAATTATATAGATTGGACATCAGATCTAGACATGTGGATGATGAGGTTGAGAAGGTTGCAAGGTATCTAAATGGATTGAGATCTAGAATTCAAGATGAGATAAATTTTGTGAAATTAGAATGTGTGGGAGAAGCATACCAATATGCCTTAAAATCTAAGGAAATCTTGATAAAGAAGCATGAACAAAGAAAAAGAGGTTGAGGTGGTATATTATAGAGAGGTAGAGGTAGATCTTATGGAGAAGGTGAAAGATCTAATAGTCCTATGCACGATAAGGGAAAATTTGAATGTAAAAGTGATTGTTTTGAAGTGTGGGAATTGTAATGGAACAATCATTATTTTTTCAATGATGTCAAACCTACTTTTCTTTTTGGTCAGAAAGCTATCATTTAGTTGATTGATGAAGAGGATTTAAAAAGAAGAGATAACATGAGCAACTATAGAAAATTTGGGTTATTTGGTGTATAAAAAGAGAACTAAGACCAAGTAAGACTGTGATACTATAGTGTATTGTTTATCTACTTAAATTATGTAATGAAAGATTACTAAAGTGAAGACAGGAAGAAGATAAAGTAAGCAAAGTATTTTCCAAGCCTCGTCAATCAGTCAATGCAAGCCTAGCATAAAATAGTACAAGCCAAGTGAAAATCAATAGGTGCTAAGAAAAGAAGACAAATAGTGAAAATTGAGTGAATGTTAGTATATGCCAAGTAAATTCAAGTTACTATAGAGCATCAATAAACTTTAGTTTTTTTTTGAGTGAACTAGTGTTGGTCGAGTGACAAAACATTATAGATTGCAAGTGATAACAAATAGTGTTAAATCAAAGATTTGACAAATCTAAGCCAACTAATTTGATTTCTTAAATTATGTGAAGTATGTGGAAGATAACTATGATGAGATGGAGGCATAGAATTCAAGGTAAACCATTTTGAGGTGAATTTGAGGAAGATTATAAAGGAAGTTTCTAAAGGAACCAAAATGGAAAAGTGGGTAGATTCATTGAATCTTACCTAACCTTAAATTGGACAATTTTGGTTAAGTGACAAAAGATCTAAATTCTCTATTTATAGAGATAGTTGGTCAAAAGAAATGGTTGTCATGTGTGAGAACCTAAGTAAGGAAAAAGGTCTAGGTAATTTCTTCATCTAGTGACCAAATAGAAGAGACTACAGTTAGCATACAAAGCAAGGAGGCTTAAGGGGAAGAATTCTTGAAGGGTGAACAAGATATCAAAGCTAAAGAGTATGAATGCCAAGAAAAATGAAGGATTGAACCAAAGATCAGTAATGTACAAGTGATTTGTAATTTTTTATCACGTCAAGCCTTGTAGTTACTTTCTAACAACTATACTAGTGTGGATAAAATCCTTTGGATTAAAGTTGACCTAACAGTCATTTGTAATCATTTAACCAGGTGACATTCTAATGGAACGTTCTAAAGTTCTCTAACAAGGTTCACTCCTAATAGGGTGATTGAAATCCTCTAACTAGGTTACATTTAATAGTATGTATTGTAACCTTTAATAGGGTTGGCCTTTCATAGGGCATCACTTCAAAAGAGTGGGATTTAGTAGCATGTTAGTGTTGGTTTTTCCCAAATTGGGTTTCCACATAAAATCCTTGTGTCAAATTGTGTGAATGTGCTTATGGTAATTCATGTTTCCATTTCTAAAAATATTTTTGATCTAGGAGATTTTTCTACTAAGTTAAGGTATTGTATGATCTAATGGATGCATGCATGTTAAGGTTTTATGGATATGGATCTCATTAGCACTAAAATTTTTATTTGTACTTATGAACCTTGGATAACTAATTCAACCCCCTCTTAGTTATTCTAAAGAATTCCAACAATAATGACAAAGTTAAGACCAAATGGAAAGGTGGTAATTCTTATTGACGAGGTACTAGTTCTTATCAAGGAACAGGTAATTCTTAGTTTAGAGGTGGTTTTAGTGGTAATTGTTTTAGATGTGGTAAAGAAGGACATAGATCCTTTGAGTGTAGATACTCTAGTAGGAATGAACAAGGTCATAGAAATTATATGATCCAAGGAGAACTTGAGGGTTCACCAAGTGGACCTGAGGTTGGAGAAAATATGATGGTAAGAATAACTTTGAATAATAAGGGAATTGATGAGGAACCAATTGTAAGGAGAAGTCTTTTCAAGAACATATATAAGATGGTTGGATAATGGAAGTTCAACAATTTTGGCATTAGAGGAGCTAGTTAAAAAAGTTGTAGTTCTAGAGACTAAATCATCCTTAGCCCTATCATGTTTCATGGATCAGGGATGAGCATAAGATATTGGTAACTAAAAAATGTGTTGTAACGTTCAAGATTGGGAATTACTTTGATTAAGCTCTATGTAATTTTATGCCTATGGATTGTTGTCATATTTTGTTGGGTAGACATTGGTAATATGATAGATATGTTATGTATGATGGAAGATTGAATCAATATAATATTTGTTTTAATGGAAGGAAACAAGTATTGTTTTCTTTGATTAAAAGTCTAGATGAGGTTAATTGTACAATTATTCAAGTTTGTATGGTCAATATGAAGAAATTTGAAGAGGAAATAAAGAAGAACCAAATATATTTTTTCATAATTCCTAGAAGACCAAGTTGTACTAGTAGTAACTGGGTGACATAAAATAGTAATAACAAAGTGACAAAGGTTAGTAGTAACTAAGTGATAGCATAACCTAGTAGTATTCCTGAGTGCTAGTAGAAATTGAAAGGTTTTTGAATGAGTATAAAGAAATTGTTGTAGAGGATATACCTAATGGTTTATCACCAGTAAGGAATATAAGTCATTGTATGGACCTAATTACTGGAGCTAGTTTTCCAAATAAAGCATCATATAGATTGACACCTACAAAGAATGAAGAACTTAACAAACAAGTGCATGCTTTGTTGTAGAAAGGTTTGATCAGAGAAATTTTGAGCCCATGTGTTGTACCTACTATATTAACACATAAAAATAATGGAGAATGGAGAATGTGTACTAATTCTAGAGCTATTAACAAGATCATAGTGAAATATAGGTTTCCTATGCCACTTATGGATGACATAATGGATTGTTTGAGTGGAGAAAAGTATTTTACCAAGATTGATTCTAAGAGTGGTTATCATCATATTATAATCAAAGAAGGTGGTGAATGGAAGACTTCTTTCAAAACAAAAGATGATTTGGATGAATGGTTGCTACTGCCTTTTTGTTTGATTAATGCACCTAGTACTTTCATGAGGTTGATAAATGAAGTTCTCAAGAGATTCTTGGTTAAGTTTGTGATTTTTTGTTTGGATGATATTCTAATATTCAGGGAGACTAAGGAAGAACATCTTGAGCATGTTAGATAAGTATTGCAGATATTGAAAGAGGAGAAATTGATGCTTAACTTTAAAAAGTGTTCTTTTATGCAAGAGGAGATTGTATATTTGGGATTTTTGATTTAAGATGATGGGTTGAGAATGGATCCTAAGAATTTTAAAGAAATTTTGGAATGGTCTACATGTTAGAATTTTGGTGAGGTAAGATCATTTCATGGTTTGGCTAGTTTCTACAAAAAATTATAAATAATTGCAATTCTATTTGTAATTCTACAACTAAGACAATTAGAGGAGATAAAAAAGGGTTTAAGTGGAGACATGGAGCTGATAATACTTTTAATACTTTGAAACAAAAGGTTTTTTATTTACTTGTATTGGCCTTACCTACTTTCAATAAGGTATTTCAAGTTGAATGTGATGCAGGTGGCAGTGCAATAGGAATTTTGTTGAGTCAAAAAGGTAAACATGTTGCTTTCTTTAGTAAAAAGTTGAATGATGCTAAAAGGAAGTATTTTATGTATGATAAATAGTTTTATGCCATTTTTCAAGCCTTGAAGAAGTGGACTTTGATTCCTAAGGAGTTTTTGTTGTATATTGATCACAAGTCTTTACAATATTTGGGAATTCAACATAAATTGAATCAAAGACATATGAAGTGGGTTGAATACTTGTAGAGTTTCACATTTATGATCAAGAATGAGAGTGGAGTTACTAATTGATTTTATGATGGATTGAGTAGAAGATGTTCTTTTTTGACAAGGATGAAGGTTGAAGTTCTTGGTCATGATGAAATAAAGGAGTTGTGTGATACTGACCCTAAATTTTTAGAAGCGTGTCAAAGTGCAAAGCACCAAATGTATCAGATTACATGAGTAAGTATGATGAGTATTTCATTAAATAAAGTATCATGTTAAAAGGAATTTAGTTATTCATACCAAGAAGTTCTATGAGAGTTAATTTGATTAAGGAAAATCATTTTAGTGGTTTGGCTAGACATTTTTGAATTGATAAGACGTTGACTTTTCTTAAGGATAAGTATTATTGGCCACAAATTTATAAGGATGTTCATAAGTTTTTAAGGAGTTGTGGAATTTTTTAAGTTGCAAAAGGAGTAAATAAAAATACTAGTTTGTATACACCTAATTTTGTTCCTGAGAAACCTTAGAGTGACATTAGTATTGATTTTGTTCTTGGATTACCTAAGACAACAATAGGGTATGATTTGATATTTTTTGTTATGGATAGATTTTCTAAAATAGAACATTTCACATCATGTAAGAAGACATCAAATTTTATGCATGTTGTTGAGATTTTCTTCAAAGAGATAGTTAGATTGTATGGAATATGAAAGAGTATTATTTTTCACAAAGATGGTAAGTTTATTGGTTATTTTAGGAGGACTTTGAGGAAGAATATGGGTACTGAGTTCAATTTTAGTTTTACATTCCATCCATAGACACATGGAGAGATAGAGGTTGTGAATAGAAGTTTGGGTAATTTGTTAATATTTTTAGTTTTAGATAAGTCAAGTAACTAGGATATTGTATTGGCACAAGATGAGTTTGCATTTAATAATTATGGGAATATGAGTACAAGAAAAACACCTTTTGAGATTGTTACTAGAATACAACCTAGAGGAATATTAGATTTAAGGGATGTTGCTAATGAAGATAAGAGAAGTGTTGAAGGGGAAGAATTTTCTAGTTTCATGAAGGCTTTGCATGAGGAACTGAAGCTGAAGTTAGAACAAAGTAATTAGAAGTATAAGGAGAATGCTAATAAGTCTAGGAGACATTATGTTTTTTAAGTTGGTGATGAGGTGATGGTTCATTTAAAGAGCATAGAGTAAGCTAAAGATGAATTTTTTTGGAACTTGTAGAGTTTAAGGAAGTTTTATAGTAATAATGCCTATAAAGTTGAGTTACCTAATAACATGAATATATCTCCTATATTCAATATTGTTGATTTGCATAAGTATCATGAGTTAGATGATGAAGTTGTTGTATTAGATGACTATCCTAAGAAGCAAATTATAGAGGTTGAATAGGTATTGGATTAGAGAGTTGGTAAAAGAACAAGAGGAAATGATTACTATGAGTATTTGATGAAGTGGAAGAATAGACCAATTGAAGATGCCACATAGATTTCTCAATCTTTTTCGGATTCAACTCAAGTTGTGACAAGTGCATGATTTGGGAGAATCATTTCTTTCAATCCTAGTTGTCTAATGTAGGAGCATCTTGGGTTTCCTTGTTCTCCTATGCATTTGTTTATTCTATCAATTTTAACCAAGTTCCAATAGTGTTAACCGAGCTCCAGTAGTGTTAACCAAATTAGTGTGCAACTAACTAGTAGTGTTAGCTAAGTTACAATAGTGTTAACCAAGTTCCAATAGTATTAATCAATTTCTAGCAAAGTTAATCAAGTTAGTTTTAACCAACAATGTTTTTCAAGTTCCATTATTAACCGAGTCCTAGTGTTAACCAAGTTTTCTAGTGTTGTCCAATTGTTCATTCATGCACCGAGTGAAGTTGTTACTTTTTTTGATGCTTGATTCCTTCTTTGACTAATGTTGTCTTTGATTGGTTCTTAGTTTGAGCCAACTTGTGTATTTAATTTGGGTCTTGAATTTAATGATAGGATCTTTTCTTGCAATGGGTGTAGATTGTTTTAAGGTCTATCTTTCTATTATGTAATGATCTAGAATCTTCTCTAAGCTAGTTTTGCAAGTATAAGTAGATGTATTTGGTTTATTTTAGAGAGAGGACTTAGAGAGTATAGAGAAGATGTTTTTAGAATTGTGAATTTGAAGCAGTTATACTTTCTATCTAGTCATAACCCAAAAGGCCTTATAGTTGGGCATGTATGTTGGTAATTTGATGAATCAATAAAAGGTGTTTTTTTATCTCTCTCATTGGTTTTGTTCTTTGTGTGTTTTCTTCCATTGTGTTTACTTAACAAAGTGTTTGAATAGTTTGATGTTCCTTTGGCCCTAGTTGTTTAACCCTTCTTGCATCATGTTGTATGGTAGATATTGAATTTTCTAACCATTTTTAGTCATATATGTGTGCTTTTACATTCTAATTGTTTGTGCAAGATTGTAACATAAATGAACCACCTAGATCTTCAATGGGATTCATATCTACCATTTTATCTAAAAGAGGGTAAGTCAATAGTTTTACAATATGTCATGCTTGAATGGTATATGCATAATTTTTGGTCATTTGTAAGTTTTATCAACTTGTCAACATGAGGATAGTACACATACAAATAAAAATGAAATAGTAGATTTTGGAAAATATAAGACTATGACATTTTCTCTAAAGATATAAAAGGCAATAAAAGATGTGATTTAGTGACTAAAAAAACTTCAATGTATGAGTTCATGAAGATATTTATGAAAAAACTTATTTAAAAGCATGCAAGGCATATACTTTGGGCTTGATGGTTAGATTTTTAATTTAAGTTATATAAGAAAAAATTTCCATTTGATACTATTATCTTAATTGTTGACTTCACATAGAATTACACACTACAACCACAGAATAAGGTACATGAAAATTATTATACTTCTTAAGAGGTTTCTATAGTTTTTTATTAATAAAACAAGTTTTGAAGGGGCCCTAACCATAGAAAAAATATCTAAAGATTAAAGATTACAGCTTAGGAAACTACAACCCACAAACAACAGGGACAGTAATGAAAGGCTCAAAAATGAAAGACAACACAAAATGACAAAATAACCTGATAAAAACAAAAAATCCAAAGGGAAGAAAGGAATTAATCCATTCTTTTAATCATTTCTACTACGTGTTCCTGTAGCACATCCATCTTCTCAGTGGTAGCATTGATTTGTTTGATCTTTGAGGAAGATCCGTTCACCATCTTCTTAGTGGTAGCTCTAGTTATTTTGCCTATTCCTTTCTTTTTTTCAATAGTTGGCCCAAGCTCCCTAGTCATAAAAAAAATGGATTTCTCCCCTAGGCTTCCTTCGAGCTTATTAATTAGGATCATGATGTGTTCATTGGAGGCTTTGAGGATATTATAGCTCTATTGATCTATACTCTAGAGGGTCAATGGAGGAATCTTTAGAATCTAACTTAATAGATTTTATTTTCTTGTTATCTTTAGCATGTTTTTCCTCCCTCTTCCTTTTCCTATGAATGTCCCCTATTAACTTTTCTTGGTCTTTTACCACTAGCTACTCCTCAACTTTTTGCTTTCCACAATACTTAGAAATTATGTTCATTAAACCTTTATAAAGAACAACATTTGTAAGATTCTCACAATGATTTTCAAGACCCTTGACTAGAGAATTATAAAGATATAATGGAAAGGAAACTTTTTCAATTAATAAAAAATAAAGTGATATTTTCAAACTCTTGTGAACCTACTACCTAAAGTAACACACACTATAATAGCCCTTATTACATTATGCCATTTCTTCTTAATTTGATGAATTTGAAATAAACTAACACACTTCTTAACTATCTTAACCTTCTCCTAATTCTTCATATAGAATCTACTAACAACTTCCTTAGCAATTTTAATATCTTCAAAAAAAATTTTTGGAGAATTTGGCATCTGACCAACTTTAGAAATCAAGTCAATGTTAGTAGTTACCCTACAACTTTGTAGGATGACTTTACCCTCATCCTAGGTCTCCACAAATTTTTGGGTAATGTTCTTGTCATAACCACTAAACTGCTCTAGGAAATTTTCTAAGCCCCCTTTCTTCAAAATCCTGCACATTTTCTTATGCTCTTCCCATTGACAAAACTTGGGCTCAAGAAAGTTCAAATTAATTCCATTGTTCTCTTAGCTCTACAAATACAATGCCCTTGCAACACTAGACTCTACAAACACAAGAATTTACTCTCACAAAGAATTTGTTTCAAAATATATATCTTAACATCAATGCTAACCCAACTCATATTGACAATAATGACTAAGCTAATTAAAGTTATTCATTTCCTTCTATTGGTAGTATAGATGTTAAGATCATGATAATATATTTATTTCATTTTGATTAATGATGACCCCTCCTCAAGAGTTTATTTTATCATATTTTATGATGTTGATAACCTCATCATCCATGCTTTATGTTTCTTTCCAACTAATGATATCGTTCTCCTCATTTCCACATTAGCAAGAAAATTTGTCACTTTTTTCACTTCTCTAAATTCATTGGATATATAAATTTCTTCAAAAGTGTAGATTTTAGTCTTGATTTCCTCTATTATATAATTTATAGCAAAACTATTCTCCTGCTATTTGACTAGCTAGACATAGTGACAGCCAACTTCCTTAGCCAATCTGATAGTAGAAAGAGTCGTCATTACTTCCACACTATGAAAAGTTTGAAAGCCCAAGGGGAAAACTATCACACTTATATAATTTCATGTTTATTTCTAAATATTCCTCCATACCCTAATGTTCTTAGATTCCATTTTGCCACTCCATCAAAGTCAACTTTGGCCCAACCTTGGGGAAGGGAACCCTGTCATGCCCAAAAAAACAAGGGCAAAAACACACACATTTTTTTTTTTTAAATTTAATAATTAAGTTCACCAAGTTAGATAAGTTCATTTACATAAGATAAAATACATGAATAAAGTAAGATAGAACATGCTCTCCTATGGATAACTTTACATTCCATTACAAGTTCAAAGTCAATGTGTAAGAGTAGACCGATCAATTTGAACACTTGTTATTAGATTCATTCTGACATTTGCTTCGTTATTCTCTAATCTTAAAGTGATCTATTATAATTTTAAAAAAAAAATTCAAATTATCTTAAACTCACAATATTAAGCAACTATCTAACACTTAAAATTTGATCTAATAATCTAACTTAATTTTTTTGAACCTTTACTAATCTAAAACATTTTAAAATACAATAATACTAACTTCTATTTAAGAACAATATAATTACTTATAATAAATCTCAATTGATGTTAAGATGGATTAAATATGCTAGCTAACTATCCTAGACAATGTATCAACTGATAATAATACTAAGTTTTCTGAAACATAAATCTTTACAAAATATTAAATTAGCTTTATAACCTTTCTCCACAAACTAATATCAAAATGTGATATCCACTCAATAGATTTAGATGTTTATTATGTCCACTATAATGTAAACAAATCAAAATATTAATAAACAATATAATTGAATTCTTCTAATAAAAATTTATGGAAACATAACTCTAATTATTTGAGACTTTAATTAAAGCACCCTCTAACTAAAATAATGTCCTACATACAAATAAATAAAATTTATTTCAATAATAATTTGCTTCAATCTACAACCTATTCAAGAAATAGAACATTTCAATTCAAATAATAATCCCACTAAAATTAAATTAAAATAAATAAATAATTAAATAAATAAGATATAACAAATCTATAAATTGATAGATTACTAATTTTTAAAAACATTAAAAAAAAATCAAGCTTCATGATAAAATACAATCTAAACTAACCTAAACATCGATTACTAACTATCATTATTTAGACTAACACTTTATCTAATGCAAAACAACCCAACATTTTATTAGTTATCTTAATTTAAAAAGATACCAAATCTAATACTTATTCCATTGATTGATTTTAATATAAAACTTTATTAAATATTAACATCATTAAATACTAATACAACTTTACTAACTTATTTCCATAAAACATTTAATTAAAACATACTAAACTAAAACTAATTTAAATAAAACTAAATTCTTAAAAAAATAAATTACAATACCACTTAACATACTAATAACACTTAATTTCAAACTACATTCCAAAATTAATCATTACTAACTAAGCTTAATTTAAAATTAAATTCTAAATCAATCGTTACTAACTACACTTGAAAGCAAAATATTAATATCTACTATATTTGATGAAAAACACATATTATGATTATCAAAATATCAAAAAAACTTTATACAAATTTGCTACTAACCTAACCACTCCCTATACCTACTTAACTTAACTCTAATCCTACCCTATCACCTACTCCCCTGTAACCACTTGGCAAGTGGCTTCACCACCTACCATAGCCACCACCCTAAAAACCCTCTTCAAACAAGCTTGGGCTGATTCCAATAGATGCTCACGTGGATCAAAATCTGCACTAGGCCTGCAAAAAAAAGTACATGGGCAGTACATGGCTTGTAATCCAATCAAGCCTCTTTCCATTTTAATTGAGGAGGAAATAAGTTTAAATTAAAACAACTTTAATGCTTCCCTCCAAGCATGCAACATCCATCATTTTAAGCCAAGGGAGGTGATGTCATAGGTACTTTTGCTACAGCAGTAATGATTGGTTTTTTACCATGTGATGGAGACTTGAGGGTAAGTGAAAAGGGGTGGATGGAAGCTTTAGTGGATGAGGCTATTTATGTTAAAAAGTTTCTTTGGTGAAAATTTAGGATATTTTCTTTATGTATCAACATTAAATATATTATTTTGTTTTTTTCTTTTTTCTTTTTTTCTTTTTCTTTTCTTCATTTAAATATTTAACATTAATTATGTTCAAAAGAATCTAAAAGGGATATACTCTGTCTACAAGGGGAATTTGTTTATTTTCTCTCCATACAAAACATAGCATCCTATAGGTGGATGTTTGAGCTTTTTTTTTTTTTTTTTTTTTTTTTGAGGTAACTTTTTAAATGATGGATTAATTTCTCTAGGCTGAGTCCTAATTTTTAAAAAAAACACTATCAAGTTGATAACATTACTTGGAAGCTATAATTTCTATTATTTTGATAAGGCATACAAAACAAAATAATGCATCCATTAATCTATTAAATAAATTATGGTAGTATACTAAGAAGTTTGTCGCATTTGATGCACTCAATCCAAAGGCTAAAAATTCTCAATTTAAATGGCACTTGTTCTCTTATTGGACATTCACACTAAATATACTTAAGATCAATTGTTTCGTTCTTTTGTCATTATACAATTTACAAGAGATTGATTTTACTTCTACTATAATATTGTAAATCACAAATTTAAATAGTTGCATCCTTTAATTTTATTCACTAATAATAACCATAATATATGTCATCATTCTATCAAATTAATCCAATACAAATCAATACGATTACGAGACATACGAATGTTTTAGGAAGAGTGAACATCATCACCTCTATTTTTTTTTTAATAGCATATGCAAAAATTGAAGAGAAAGCTATAAGACTCAATGCAAGCATATATACTCAAACACCATTTTATTGGCAAACCTAATTCAAAGGCTCAGCCGAGAAAGAACTGGGAAGAAAACCTGGCATCGTTGCCATTACAAAAAAGTGATAAATACAATTTTCATAGGATTTTAATCCCAAATTTTCAACAATCAAATGATTTCCTTCATGTCCCTCATCAAGGGATCCATATCATTTTGTGCAATACATTGCTAAGATCGTGGAGAGAACAGAATCTGATCAGGTGACAAACAAGCATGACCAAGAGACAAAACCAAACATGCATATTCATACTAGGTTTTCACAACAAGATTCACAATGAATCAAAACTAGGGAAAGGTGGATTTTTCCAACAGGAGATGTCAAACACAACACCAAACCAAGTGCCCAATCGGGGCTATAAATCAAGAACTTTCGTTCTTCCATTCTTACATGCCAAAACGCATACGTGGTTTGTGCTGACAGGTAGGGGCCCATAACACCCTACCCTCTCCCCTTCTTCTTGTCCTAAGAAGAGACTCTACACTACTGGAGTCCAACTAAAAGGACCTTTCCCAAAATTGGCCACTTCTACCCTCTCCAAGGGTGAGTAATGCCAAAACACCCATACAAGAAAACTTTGAAAATCAAACAGAAACATGAAAAGAAATCATTCAAAAACATGGTTTTCAAATCTTTCCAACATACCCACAAACATACAAACATCCAAACAACAACAAGTAGCATAAGCATGAAATAAGCATGAAAGTCTGAACAAGGGAGATAAAGAACTCCTACCTTCACAAAGAGGTAATGGCAAAAGAACAGGTTTGAGGAGAGCTTTTCCCTTTCTTGCTTCAATCTTCCAAGACTCCTCTCTAAATGTAGAGATTGGGTAACAACCTAAACTACTCCAAGAAGGACCTCTAAATAAGACTCAAACTCAACCACCAAAAAGGCAATAACTTCTCCCACCACCTACAAATCTAGAAGTTTCTAACTCAACACATACCAAGGTTAACCACTAAGTGGAGTTGAGGTGATGCAACTCATGGTAGCCATAGTCAATTCTCGCACAAAGGCAAAAATGGACTTTTTGAGTGACCTCAAAAGTCAATAAAAGGGGCTTAGGGGTTGGAAAAGACCCCCAACCCATACCCATACCCCTTGGGTATAATTATTTCATATTTTAAAGCCTTAGGAAAAGATTGGAACCAAACAAAAGCTAGGAAATAATTAGGACCCTCTAACAACTCTAAAAATGTAGATTAAGCACTAATCTGTATTAGGGGTGACTAAACTTGATTAAGAAAAAATTTTAAAAAGACAATAAATTAATCCAAATTATGTCCAAAGGTTACATAGCTAACCCTAGCTAGCATGCTAGAATGCATATGCAATTCACGAGTGTCAAGTGACACTATAAGAACACAATTACGAAACATTAACATTTACTAATCACGGAAAGATACATTCATACATCTCACAATACAATTAAGTTATGAACAACAAGGTTTCCATGAATGGCACATAGGGATTAGTTTTGTTTCTCCGTTAGATCTCCCAGCTAAAATATTCTGCACACTCATTGAACACATCAGTAGCTCAAGAAAATCACATACATATATTCAAAACTTATCTATATAGTTACATAATTCAAAACATGAACCTTTCATAAAATCAACTATTTAATTCATTTCTACCCACATTTAATCATCTAAATCACATAAACAATACCACATAACTCATTCGTTAATTCAGATTACAGTACTAGAATAATCATCGTTAGGCATGCATACACCTAATCATCATAATAACACCAATTAAAGAATACTAAACTATCTGAAGCATAAAACTTAATCATCAGAATACCAAAAAAAATCAACACCCTTATCATTAGGTGAAAATGCCTCATACCATCATTAGTGAAATTTTAATGTTTTTAACAGTTGAGAAAATGTAGTAGTTCTTGAATCACTAAATATCTAAAACATGAATGAATCAGCTAATCTTAGTTTCTTTCAAGACATTCGCATCATAACCCATTACTTCATTTTTGATACAATCTCCCATAACAATTTTAACAGAGGATTCATAATTAATAAGTACATAGGAGGAGGGTCCTTACAAAGCTCATACCACATCCTCTCTATTTATTTTTGAATCTTTTTTAAATTTGAACATATCCCACTTCTAGAGGATTTCCTTTTCATTCACGTTAGATTTTATGTTTTTGTCATCTCAAATATGGATATTTTCAATAATAAAAAAGATAACTCTATCAACACTTTCTTTATCTTTTTTGTACTGATCCCTAAATATTCTATTATTTCTCTCTTTGCAAACATACTAGATGGTGTGGGGAACTATGAAATGCTAGAGATTTTGAACTCCTGAGTTATTAATAGGATTTTGTGATTGCTCAAAGAAATCTTGAATAATGTTAGGAAAGATCCAAGAAAAGTCCATCCTTGGGAGTATAGAGTTCTAGATTTCCTCCATATAATGGCATCTCAACAAAAGATGATTGGCACTTTTTGCCTCTTGGTGACATATATTAGGGATTATCAATCCCTTTTTTTTCCAAATTATCAATAGTCAAAATATTGTTTTGAAGAATTAATTAGTAGAAAGCATTGATGTTAGGAGTTAATTCTTTGATCCAAGCCTTCACTTAGAATGGTTTACTACCATCATTAAAAATTTATTTGCAAGAAGATTCCATAGAATAATTTCTAGTAGGGTTAAGTTTCCTAGTTAATCTATCTTCAACATACCCTCTTGGGAACCACTAATTAATATTGTTAGAGATCAGAGTCAAATCCTAACTAATAATTTTCAAATTGACCCAAGGATCATTTCTCCAATAGTGAATCACTTTCCTACCAAACATGTCAATACATATATTTTGAAAACTATCTAAGTTAAGATAGTCCTTCATAGGTTTATCAAACAACCATTGGTCTTTCCAAAAGTATATCTTTGATCTAGTTTCCAACATCCATCTACTACTCATTTTAGCTATATTTCTAGATCTTTGAATAATATTCTAGATGACTGAGCCTTTAATGAACTCTTCAAACTCAAGAAAAGAATGCAAGTCATTAAAATTTTAAAGATATTAATCTTTCAAAATAATACACAATTCTTTATCAATATAAAAAATTCTCTAGATTTTCTTAGCTAGGAGAGTTGTGTTAGTCAACCTAATTGATCTTAAGCCGAACCCTCGATTTTTATGAGGTTTACAAACATCTTCTTACTTAACCAAATGAAATTTGTTTTTCTTCATTGTCCCCATCTAGACAAATCTGTTCTAAATCTTTTCAATAGTCTTAACATTTTTTTTCAAGATAGAGAAGAGACTAAGGGTGTAGATAGGAAGATTTTGCAAAGTATCCTTAAGAAGTTGAATCTTAATTCCTTGACTTAGGAGAGCACCTTTCCATCCAAAAATTTTGGAACTGAATTTATCAATTATTTTATTCCAAAAGGAATCATCCACCCTCTACTACAATGATATACTAAGCTAAGTATTAGGGAAGGAACCAATATTACAATCTAGAATTGTAACTATCCTAACCTACCTTTATATTAGGCTATTCAAAAAGAAAATAGAACTCTTAGTCCAGTTGATGAGTTGATCTAAGGCTTTAGTGTAGAAAGAAATAACTTCCTTAAACATTTTATCTTCTTTAATAGTTGATCTCCCCATCAAAATAATATCATCCACAACTTTCTCATGAGAGAGAAATTTAGGAAATGAAGAGGGATTAAGGCCCTTGATTTTATTAATTTCAACATAGTGTGTAATTAATCTTCCAAGGGACTCTGCCATGATAGCAAAGAGGATTGGAGATATGTGGTCACCTTGTCTAAGACCTCGAGATGGTTTAATTTTGTTTTGAAGAAGACCCTAAACCATAGAGGAAGATTTGATTAATTTTTTGATCAGGTTAATCATTCTATCATTAAAATGCATCAAATGGATAATATGAAAAAAATTGTTCTAGTCCACCCTATCATAGGCCTTAGATAGTTCAAGTTTCATTAGAAAACCTTTCTTATGGGACATCTAAAGGGAGGGAATTTTTTCATGCACAATGATAATAGAATCTAAAATCTGTTGACCTGGGACAAAACCATTTTTTTGTTTAGAAATAATGGAAGGTAAGATAGCTAACAATTTTGAGGTGAGCACCTTTGATATGATATTGTAAAGAGATATGCACAAACTTATAAGTGTAAATCCATCCACCGATTCAACTTTAGGGGATTTAGGAATTAGAGAAATAAAAGTAGAATCAATTTTAGACAATAGTGATTGGAAACCAAAAATCTCTTTAACAGCATTAGACACATATCCTTCGAAAATATGTTACAGTTTTGAAAGAAGAACATCAGAAAAGCATCTAGTCTAGGAGATGTCTCCCCTTCAAAAGAAAAAAACTACCACTTTTATTTGGACTTTTGATAAGGGATAGCCATAATCCTCCTCTTTTATTGATCATCTATACCTTTGGGAATCATTTGAAGAAGAGTATCATGTATTGTATCATTTAAGACTTCTTGTCATAGAAGTCTAGAATAGTAGTCCACCATTACCTTTTTTATTTGTTCATCATTATTCCAAGTTCCTTCCTTTATTTTAATGGAGTTGATTGTTGAAGAAGCATTATTCTTTGAATCAGTCATGTGGAAAATTTTAGTATTTTAATCACCAACTTTAGGACACAAGACCCTTATCTTTGTCCCCACTAGGTTTCCTCTTTAGAAATTATGTTATGGAATTTAGTCAAAATTTCCCCTTCCTCTTCCTTTAGTTGATCTATAAATCTATACTTTCTAATGTCATCTTAAATAAAAGTAAGTTTAATAGAAATTTCCTCCTTTTCTTTAAAGATATCATCAAAAGCCTCTTTATTCCATATATTGACTTTTTTTTAACATTTCTAAGTTTTTTAGTAGCCCTAAATATTGTTGTTCTTTTAACCTGAATATTCCACCATTCCCATTTTTGGCTTGAAGATCAATGTGAAAAAGCCACATAATTTCAAACCTAAAGGGGTGATTAACTTTCCATAAAAGAGGTTCAACATTGAGACACAAAGGGGAATGATTAGGCCCAACACAAGGTAACAAGGAGAGCTTGTAAGAATAGACCTATAACCAACCCAAATAAATTAATACTCTATCAAGTCTAACCTAGATTGGATCCTTTCCAACCCTTCTATTGCTTGAAGTAAACTGTGATCCCATAAGATCTAGATCCAATAAGGTATTATTATTGATAAAGTCAATCAATTCCAATCTTCTTTCCATGTTTGGGTCCAACCCACCTATTTTTTCATTTTCCTTAACCTGGGTATTAAAATCCCTCATTATCATCCAATTTTCCATTGGGTACTAATCTCTGATACTTTCAATCTTTTTTCCAAAAAATCTTCATACTAGTCTTAGAATTGGGAGCATAAATATTAGTAGTAATTAAATCAAATATGTCTCTAATAAGAGTAAACCTAATGGCTACTAGATTATTGTCATTAAATAAAGGATTACCTACCACACAATTTAGACTCCAAAAGATAGTTGTCCCTTCAGAGGCTCCTTTAGAATCATTGCTTTCAACTCCACAGTTCTCGAAGATCTTAATTTTCTCAACTTTTTATTTAGAATTTTTTGTATCTTGAATCATGACAATATTAGGTTTATGATCACGAACCATGTTTATTAATATATCTTTCTTGTGAGGCCTATTTAGTCCTCATATATTCCAAGATATAATCTTCATAAATTGGTCTAGTAGTAAGGCCTCCTTTAAGGGGTCTTTTTCAGGATTTTATTCATTCTTATTCACCTTTTTTTCTTCCATTATTTGTAAAATATGATGGGGTCCAATCATTTTATAGCTCTTCCTACAAATTTAGAATCTCCTCAGACCAAACCACAACCTGTGAATCATTCATTTCTATCATAGGTTGGGATTTCTTTTGTTCCTCACTTGTTGGACTAGTATTTTCTTGATTTTTAGATTCTTTATTCTACTAAACTAGACTTACTTTCAGTCCATTAGGATCATTTTTCCTCTTTGGATCTTTAAATACCTAAGTCTCCTCTTTACCATTGCTTTTTTTTATTATCTTCCTTTATTGTCTCGTCCTCCAAGTGGGACTCAATCACTTGATACTCCTCTTAGGATTGCAAAGTCTCTACGGGTATCTCTTTATTTGTCATCATTTTCTGCACTTTGGAATCTTCTTTGGGTTATTTTTTCTACCCAATTTTTTCATGATCCTTCCCCTTATTTTTCAATTTTTCCTTAGCCATTTTTTGAGGGAAATACTTTGGCCAATGTACAATTTTCATACAATAGAAATAGGAAAATAGAAGGGTCTCATAATCCACCACTTGAACCCATTTTCCAAGCTTGGAATGAAAGAAAATAACATGAGGCAGTTCAAAGTCTTCTTCTATATTGACACATATCCTTGCATAAACCCTTCTAGTTCTTGAATTTTTCATTGTATCTATCGATAGAAGTTCATCAAATGAGCTAGCAACCCCATTAAAGATATCCTCACTCCAATATTTAATTGGAATATCAAGAAGTCTTATCCATACTATGATAGAAGAAAAGTAAGTTTCAAACATATCCATATTGGTTGACCATTTTTTAGAGCCAAAGAAACTTTTCCCATCATCCAGGGACCTCCACACTGAATATTAGAAAAATCTTCCTCATTCAGAAATTCAAATGAGAAGAAACCCTTTTTCATAGCCACTATTTCCACTTGACCCTTAAGAGACCAATTTTTCTTAGTGAAACTTCTAGCCATATCAATATTTGGACTTGACCCAACAAATTTGCCTACTAGGGTTAGAGCCATTATTTTCACTTAATGATCTATCAAAGTATCTAGGATTTTTATATAATAAATACCTTTAGATGAATCTAAGATATTCTTAACCTTAGGAGATATAGATTTACCTAAGGTTTTAGCATCAAACAATGAACTCCACTTAGTACCATCTAGATTAAGCTTTGGGTTCTCTAAGGTCACATCTTTATGATAATCTTTAAGTATAAAATTTCCACACTATAGGCTTGAAGAAATAGTCAAATTAATCCCTTCCTATGAGACCTACTACAAATCAAAGTAAGGGAACTCTACTTCATTCTTTTCAGAGCTTTGACCCATAGACAAAGGATTGGGAAAACTATTCATTAGGAATCTCATCCTTTCAAAGTATACCATCACCATGTGCCCAAAGGAGCCCAAACTAATTCATGATTCCCCAAGAGAAAAGCCTTAACCCCAACCATCTAAAATAGCTACCAAAGACCTAACAACTAGGCTAGGATCAAAACTAGCTCCATGGTCAAATATCCTAACAACATTAGGATCACCTCATCCTTTCCCACTTCATCTCATGTCTCCTCTTTCTACACCCATCTAAGGCCATGTTTTTGTTATTATTACTCTTGATGACAATAAAGAATGGATGGATTATTATTTATATAATTATGTATAGGTAAAATGGAAATTATATCACTTGATTATAAATGGTGAAGATTTAGAACAATGTCTTGATGTAGAGGTTGTAACTAATACATGGCTTAGATGATATGGTATGGAGAACCCTAACTTGTGGTAGTTTGAATAGTGCTCCAATTTTTTTTACATCAAATGTCTACTTGATCAGATATGGAGGACAACCACACAATAAGACTCTTTAGAAGGTTCATGAGTTAGACCACAAGGAAATACTTGAGATGATAAAGGGTCTAGAAAATCCAAGTGGCTCATTGGCTTGAATGTAATTGCAAAATCATTTGATGTAACATTTATATTTCACATTTTTTAAAGGAAGGACTAGTGCTTCTCTCTTCTCAGTTATTTTTCTACCTATACATATAGGAAGATTGCCAAGATGGATGGGTGAATCCATAATCTCCAATTTAATTAGTAAATCACAAATCAAACTTCTTTTACAATTTACCAATACTAACTCCAGTTTACCTATAAAATTATTATTAGTTATCTAAGCATTAATCATTGATTCAACACAATAAATAAATCACACAAATTAAACTCCAATATTTATCTTGTAGAAACCTTATTAGAGTGAAAACCACAATATTAGATTGATTCTCACAAACATTGTACTCTTTTGGAATGCACTTTATTAGGAGCTTTCCTAGTTAATGGTTACAAAAATACTTTTAGGTGATACTCTATTGATGAATATCCTTAAGACATATTAAAATATTTATCCTTCTAGGATTAATTTTATTAGATGATTTAAACACTACTCTAACAACATAACCCTATTAAAGGATTTACAATGGACCTATTAGGGTCACCTAATTAGGGATTTTACTATCACAATTGCTAGAGAGTAATAGCTAACAATGATTTATATTTTTCACTAACTCTAATAAAACAGCTCCATTAAATTACCTTAACATAATATGAAATCATCAAAATCCTCTAGTTAAATTTATACCTTTTTTGTGATTACAACAATTCCTATGTATTATCGATAGTCTCTGCTTCTCATTACTATCCTCTACTTCTTCATCGTGATCCTAGACTTCTTATTTATTTTTCCTTTATGTAGTAAAAAATGATCATAAACCATAAAACTATATCCAATAGTAAAAACATCATCATCAAATTATTAATACAAATTTCATAAGTTATTTTTGACCTTATAGAAACTTCACAAAGAATTATCCTTGTCCTTCTAAGTGCCTTGATTTTGGTATCCTCACTATGCTCCTCAAATTATGAGTGAGTCATCTTATTTTCTCCTTTAAAATTAACATATATCATTTGTTTATTCTTTTCTTACCAATAATTATGCACTATTTCTAATAAGTCATCCTTTGTTCTGATAAGACTCTTCTCCCAATTCATGGATATGTCCTAGTCTTCTTATAAGCATGTCCTCATACAATATGTTGTCAACGAAACACTTTTCCATACTTCTTTACTTAATCCTGCATTGTTCTCTACTAGTATCCTCTTTTTCATATCCCTAATAAATAATCAAATCATTCAACTATCTATTACTGTATTTTCTAACTATTACCCAATAAGATTCTTATCGACATAATTATGTGCTCTTCTTAACATATTTGCTATTTCTTTTATAAAGATATGTTAACAAGTTAAAATGATATGAAAAATATTTTGATATAAATGAAAAAGAATATAACTGATATCATATTTATCAAAAATGTTCTCACCGTCATCAAGTTGACTTCTTCAACAACTTCATAAACTCAATTAGTTATGCCAACAATCTCCTCATTTAACATTAATGGTGTGGGACTCTATATTGTCTTCCCAATTTGAGTATTGTTCCAAGCTTTTGAGTCCTATACATGCTTTTAATGCATGTGTACTTGACTATCCTTTTGAGGCCTAAGAGGTGTTTAATGTTTCTACACCTTGCATCCAACATATTCATGCATCCTAAAGATGAATTTTTAAAAGGCAAGCTCGCGTGGGGTGTATTGGGCTAGTTGGTGACTTAGAAAAAATTTTGAACAAAGGTAATGATTGGATAATGACATGGAAATGAATTGGACCATAAGGTGATAAATGGAAGCATGTGGACAAATGTCAAGAAGACATGTGGTAGAGGCTTCTGAACTTGGCATGCAAAATGAGGTGATGTGGCGAAGTAGGACACATGGTAGATTGTTGCATTCCCACATGTGTTGTGGTAGTTGCTGACTATGCATGTGAGAAAGTGCCTTGCCAATATGTGGTAGTTATGGTGATATGGCTGATTTAACAACGATGCTCCAAATTTTGCCATGTGGCAAGATTTGATGGTCGATGCTTCCCCACATTGTGAAGTTGATTGGTCATTAGATAATGTAGGGAAGTGCCTTGCCAACATGTGGTAGTAGGCCCAGTCGATGACATGACTAGGGCAAAAATCAAGCCGATAATAAGGTGCTACATGGTGATGATGTGGTAGGCACCCAAGAAGCAATAACATGCCATAGTGACTGTGTAATAGGGTCAATTTAGAGACTGCCATGTGGTGGACCAGTGGACCAATCATAGAGTGCCACATGGCACCCAATGGTAGGTGATAGGGTAGATGACTGACCAATCGTAGGCTAACATGTGTTAGACCCAGTCAAAGTAGGTTGACCCAAATTGCAAAATAAGAGGGAAAAACCCAAAAGTGCATAAATATGTTTTAAAATGGATTTTTCTCCAATCATGTACAAAATCCATTTAAATATTTTAATTTATATTATAAATTTTTTACTTTCAAATATGATTAAAATTTTTCATAAAATGTTTGAAATGAGATGAAAACCTTAAAACCAATCTAGGAGCCTAATTTTCAAACTGATATTCTAGTCATTTCTGATATGTTGACATAGCACTATCATATACCATTAGAACTAGGAGAAAGTGAATTTTCCATATTTATGTTTTGTTTCTACATAGAAAGCTATTTGTTTGAGTTATTCAAGGTCCTATACCAGGTGCCTATTTTTCAACCATAATTAGGTATAGTAGTTCAAGTTTGATTTTTAGCAAGATGGTGAATTGGATGTGTGCCAGATGTAGTAAGAATGTAGTTAAGGATGGATATTTTCACCTTCAAGTTAGTTTAATGAATTATTTATCAACATTTCAGATGCGTGCTTGATGGTTTTATTAGATTAAGGTTTTTCACTAGTTAGAGGAGATATTTTGAGTTTTTTGAGACATAATGATAAGATTCCTTTATGATTTTGGTTGTAGAGAGAAAAGAGATTTTTTTTTTTAGTAGTATGGAATGAAAATTCAAGTGGACACATGTCACTTCTAGATCAAATCTAGTATTGCATTCCTTTCTTATATCTTTCTCTTTCTCTCTCATTGTAAGGGTTCCAGTTTCTTGGATGTTTTTCACTACTATAAAACCACAAGGATGGTTCTAATTAAGTTGAAATTTTTATCATGATTGTGATATCATTTCCTTTAGTATTTCTCTCATGTAGTGAAGAACAAGCTAATACAGATAGTTTCAAAGAAATGAATACAATGAGCAAAAAAATTCTTAGTTTCATTTTGATTCTCATCTCCTATCTTTGTAATTTGGAATGCTTTATTGTTTAGGGACAAATAACTTAGACCCTTTTGCACCCCCTTAAGGTTGTATGTCTCATATGATTTTCTATTAGATCAAAGAGCCAAGTAAATGTTTGATGCATTTGACAGGGTTGCTAGTTATTTGAGAATGATATTTCATGAGAATAAGGTCTTTATGAACACCAATGTCTGATTTACAAAGTGATAGGATAGATTTGATATCTTGATGTATGGAATATGTCACTAGTATCATAGATGTATGTGTGATTTATTAGACGGCCCAATAGATAAGGCATTGATCAGCTATAGGATCAACTTATTCTTACTCTTGCATATTTGGGGATTTGTTGAAATTAATTTTATAATCATCCATTTCCCTTTCCATTTAAGAGATGAAAGGATGCCCTCACTTAGCTTGTGGATTTCATAGGGTCTGCAATTTTATACTGCACATCTTTATTATTGCATAAGTATAGGAGAAATAAAGGTTTTATCTACTTTTCTTAGATTTAGTGTATTCTTTTGAACAATTGGTTTCATATAAATAAATCTAAGGTACACTCACCTAGGTTTTGCAAATCCTAAAGTAGAAGAAGACTCTAGCCTTATAGTTGGCCCTATGTCTGAAAGGATATGTTGCAGATGGGAAGTAGCTGCCCCTAGATGTATTATGTTCTCATCAAGATAATTTGATGCATAATATTTTAAAACACCAACAAAATAGTGGCTCTATTGGGGAGCCTATGAAAGAAGTTCAATTTTAAAACTATCGAAATCTCTGGTATAAAATATCCTTTTAGAATTTGTATGACAAACAAACCTTGAGAATCTAAAAAGATTCAATACAACAAGAAGAATTTTCTACAACAGCAAGGTTGTGAGGTGTTTCCCATTTCTTTTTTGAAGATTCATATGTCCCAGTTATGTCATATTCCTAACAATAGTAGTTTCAAAAGAACTACAATAATTGTTACATTGAGATCATTTGAAAGTTTTGCAAATTTGCTATCAAAATTTAGAGTTGATGTTAAATTTCTTTCACTTTGTCAAAGTGTGAAATTCCAAGGTTGTTGTATAATTTTTTTCAAACACCTGTTGTAAATTTTGGACCAGCTTGTTATGTTTTGCAAGTTAGGAAAATCTTTTCACACTAAGTGAGTGGCAACTCAAAGTTATATCTCTATACTAGTGCATTGTGAAGATGAAGGTATTGTGAAGGATACAATAGTTGGAATGCCGATTTGAATAAATGATACCAAGTTCTTGGCAATGGTTGAAAGGATTATGTGAGATGTGGTGCAAAAGTTACTAAATCAAGATAAGATCTAAATTTGCTATTGTTTGCATCATTGAAGTGATTTGTAGACATTGACACTAAAAGGTATTTTCCACTTTTAGGATATTTATGTTTTATGAAATTAAGTTCTCCAAAATTTTCTCTGACAAGTGGTATTTTTAGCACTAAATAGGAGAGTTGTTTAATGCATAGTACCATACTTTGTGAAGGATAGATTCAGTATGTGTGTTACATTTTGAAGTATGTTTCAAGATTGGATAGGTAGAAGAGTTTTCAATTCTACTACAAGTAATAAATTCTAAAAGTAATTTTGGTGAATGAGTTGTAAGTTTGCAAGAAATGACAAATTTAGTTTCACCTAATAAATAGTCTATGGATAAAGATTGTAGATCTATCTCTACCAAGAGGTACTTGCCATTACTTTTTGATGGAATTCATGCTTTCCCAAATATCATTCCATATGATCTTAGAAAAAAAAATTGTAAGTTCAGTAGTAACCATTTGGATTTAGCCAATCATAATGTTCAAATGTTTGGTGATTTGAATTGATGATTTTGAGATTGCTCTTGAAGACATACATATGAAGTTGTTTCTTCAAACTTTAGAAGGTGATTCTAGAGATAGGTTTTCCTTTCTGTCAATATGTTCTATTTCATATTAGGATGAATTAAATTCATCCTTCATGAAGAAATTTAAGTAAGGAATAAGCATCTTTGATTCTTTTGATAAGTTCTTGAAGATCCAAATTAGGAATGGTGAACTTATTCCTATATTTAATATCAGATTTGCAAAGTTCTTGAATGAGATTGTTGAGATATGTAGACCAGATTATCAAGTATGTCTAGTAGTTTATCATGATGCATTTAGTGAAAAGATGAGCTATCTTTTGAGGGATAAAGAACCTAAGACTTTACATCAAGAATTGATGATAGCAATCAAGATTGAAAACAATATAAAATATGGCTTAACTAAGAGTCATTTCTCTAGAAATGTTTGTCAACAAGGTGAAGTAAAAAGAAGAAACCAATGTCATGTTGAGTGTTCAAATTTTAGATCAGCATATAGGTACCTCTACTATTGTAAACAATCTTGTTGAAAATTAAAAAGTTAAAACATGTGAAGATGAATCTCTTGTGTTGCATAGGAAAGATGATCCTAGTCTTGTTGAAAAGGATACATATGGTTGTAGTGTTATAGTAGTAGATGATGGAGTTAATTCACTTGATCAGTTATATGTGCAAGAAGTAATTTTAGTCAATCCTTCTCCTATTGATGATTTTCCTTATGTTGAGAGTGTTATTAATCATGAAGTTGAAGGACATGTGTCACAGTATGAGGACTATGAGGCTGAAAGTTGTGTTTCAAGTGATGAAGGCAAGGTTGTTGATCTAGTATACTATGAAGAAGCATCATATGAATAGGATGATGAGAGTGGTTACTTGAGTCAGGAGGAGAACAATGATAATTCATGTTCATCTTCATATGAATCTGATTGAAATTTGGAAGAAGAAAGCAATGATGTAAGTGAGTACTCTTATGCAAGTAAAGGAATGAGTTCTTTTTCTAAATCTAAAAATGAAGTTCCTTCTCAAAATTGTAAGAATTTGGTTGAGGTTGAAACTTTTGAAGAATATTTGTATACACAATATAAAGATAAAGAGATTATTTACAAGGATGAGTTACTTAGTGGTATAGATGAATATTTTAAGGTTGCATGTAGTAGTAATCAAAAATATGTAAGTGATTCTAAGGTTAATGCATCAACACCTTTTGATAAGTTGAAAGATGATTGGTTTTCAAGACATATGAATCATATTAATGAAGACAATGATGTTAGAATTCTTTAGAATAACTAAGAGGGGGGGTGAATTAGTTATTCAAGGTCCAAAATTCCCTATTAATACCTTTTTCTACTTTTAATGAATCCATATACTTTTCATCCATCCAATACTTAAATCAATCATATAAGCAAGTTATAGTAAATCAATATGCAATGACAAAACATCCAAAATCAACACATGACACAATAATTTACATGGAAATCCAATTTGGGAAAAACCACCAGTAACATGCTACTTGATTCTCACTCTTCTAAAGTGATGCCCTATTAAAAGCCTACCCTGTTAAAGGCTTACAACACACTATTAAATGTGACCCTGTTAAAGGATTTCACCAAACTGTTAGGAATGGGCCTGGTTAAAGGTCTTTAGAACATTCACTTGGAATGTCACCCTATTAAAGGATTTATCTAATGGCTATTAAACCAACCTAAGTCCATAGGATTTAAACTTACTGTTACAATTGCTAGAAAGTAACGATAATGGTCTTTTGATCTGATATAACTTACAACATACTTTGCAGATTTTAGATCACACTTTCAATTCAATCCTTATGCTTGGCTTCAATCACTTCAGCTCTGATTGCTTGTCTCCCTCTCAAGCTTTGTCTCCTTGAGTCTTCTTACTCATTCTTCCAATGCAATCATCCTTGCAGTCGTCTATCCAAACAAACTTCCTGTGCTTTCTTCTCCTTAGCACATTCTACAGCACTTCATGTTTTTATGCTTGACCACACCTTTCTCTTTCACTGTCCCCAGTTCTTCATTAACTTATGTCTTCTTATATAGAAGTCTGATTTGTCTTTTCCACTCAATTCTCCCTCTCCAATTTTAGGGTTTCAAAATGGGTTAGGTAGGATACAATGTATCTACCCCATATCTTGTTCTCTTCTAGAAACTTTGCCAGTTATATCATTAAAATCATTCTACATGGTGTTCTATGCCACCAGCTCATTTATCTTCCTTTCAATTCATAAATTTCTAGATGACAACCTTGTCAGCTTAGATCTAGCAAATCTTTGATTTCCAAAATAATGCAGCAGCTCAGCATTATTGAGTTACTAGTGCTCAGCACCTCTATGTTACTCGCCACCTATACCTGCTCGGCACTTGGTTTTGCTGGGCACTTGGTTCTGCTCGGTACTTGGTTCTACTCAGCACTTGGTTTCGCTCGGCACTTGGTTCTGCTCAGCACTTGGTTCTGCTCAGCACTTGGTTTCGCTCGGCACTTGGTTCCGCTCAGCACTTGATTCTGCTCGGTACTTGGTTCTGCTCGGCACTTGGTTTCACTCGGCACTTGATTCTGCTCAGCACCTTCTCTCTAATGAACTTAGTTTGAGCTTTACAAAAGACTTAGCTAAAACCTTAAATCTTTGATATGTTTCAGTGTGCCCATTCTTTGTATCTTATAGTATTCCATAAAATACACTTTTTCATCAATGGCTTAGCTGATCCTTGTACTTCATTACAACATCATAACTTCAACCTTTCTCTAGGTGTTCTACTTACATCTTATTAATTGCCTCCTCCTTGACAATCAACTAACTGATAGTTTTTGGATCACTAAAGCAATTATCATTCCTGCAAGTAGCAAGTTTGACATCAATGACAAAACAATGATTGAGGACATTCTTTACCAATTCCATATATTATTCCAACAACTTTTCTTATGATCATTTCAATCATTTCCAACAAATGAAAGTAACATTGATTTATATACCACATGTTTCATTAATGGAGTGGATGGCTTGTCTTTGTATGATGATTTTGATTTTTCTTCTTCATATGCTGAAAGTTTTCATGACAGTGATGTTAAAAACAATTTCAAGGTTTTCATCAATCTCGTGTATGGTAAAGATTTTGATGTTGATCAGCACATCACTTGTTCTAATGTCTACTAGGGAGCTTTGCATGGAGTTATCAACCGACTTTGCGAAGACCACATGTAATATTCAGATCTGGTTAATGTTGATCTTGATGATGATACACCATCTTACTACTATAAGATGTCAAAATTTTCTTCTTCTAGGTGTGATAGTGAGAGTGATAATGATGTCACATCTTCTGATGTTAATAATGAGGTGTTAGAGGAAGTCATTATTGAAAATCAGCTAACACCTTACAATGAGTTTTATGGTGAATACTCTAATGTGATGGCTAATCCGTTTGATGATTGTAAAGAATCATTGGAAGAATCTCAATTAGTTTCAAACATTGACATGGATGACATTTGTGAGTATAAATTTGATTCCTCATCTAAGTAACATCTGGTTATACATGAAGATACACAATTTTAGGGTATATATGATCATTTTCCCCAAGTTGAATATGAAAGTTTCATATTCAAGATTGATAGAATACATGATTCATTTGATGGAGAGGAGTTTTAGTTTGATTTTGATATGTTTGGGCATGCTAATCCATACTTTCATAATGAGAAAATTGTAGAGAATGATCATAGTTTTTATATGCATTATGAAAGCAAAGATGTATATTCTATTTTGCTAAGCAAGTTAATTTAGAATGCTCATATGATTGGTGAAACTAATGGAAGTAAATTTTTTAGCTTATCTCATAAAAATTCAAATGAAAATCAGTTCTATGGTAAATGTAAAAAAAAATTCTTGAAGTGTGGTGGCCTGGTGTCATCGTTTGTATATTTTAGGAGTAGATTTCCTTGCTTTCAATAAGTTGTTCAAGAGAAGTTTTTGCTATCAAGTGTGTGGTCTACTTCTTCTAGTAATTTTTAATCCTTACCATTTTTGCAAAGGATATGCATCCCTATAGAAAGCCATAGTTGTGACTCAAAATTGCCTTCATAGTTTGAGTACAATTCCAAGCTTTTGAGTCCTATAAGTGCTTTTAATGCATGTGTACTCGGCTTCCCTTTTGAGGCCTAAGAGGTGTTTAATGTTTCTAAAACCTTGGATTCAGCATACATGTGTTGCATGAAGATAAATTGTCATTTTGAGTCATTCTGTGAAGTCTCATTTTGAGCAATGTTCAAATATGCATTTATGCCCAAGTGTCAACCAGCGATAGGTAGCCTAGTTTTCAATTGAATATCTAGCCCCCAGTAATGTTTCATGACTTGCTGATTTGGTAGTGTTTTTTATACATATCAAAGAACCTATGTTTCAGATTTCAAGTCATTTTGACATGTTTTGACTAGGTTTTGAATCCCTCAAAGTCAGTTGTTTATTATTGTCATGTTGATGTACACTGTTCAAAATTATGGGAGGCCATGTTTGACCAGTTATAACTCTGATCCAATTGACCAAAATGATCAAATTCCTTTTGCATTACATTTTAAAGGTTAGGGACTTGTTATGTTTTAGTTTTTATCTTATCATGAATCAGTTTGATCAATTTTTGAACATGATTCCAAATGTAGTTTCTAAAGTTTTGTTGGTGTCATAAAGTGTAGATCAATCAGTACTCCTATTTAGGATGTCATAACTTATAATTTGTGATTGACTAAACCAAATGGATTGTACAACTATATTCTAATCTAAAAATTCTTTAAGTGTGTCAATTTTCAAGTTGATTAATCTATTTTCACACTTTCCCAAGTCTATTCCATTTGCAAAAATAATAGTTCTACGAGTGTTTCTAGTTATATGAATCCAAGTAGCCCACTTTGAGTGCTTTCTAAATGTGCCCAATTATTCATCATGACCCGAAATCATAGAATTATACTGCCCTTATGAAAATGAACCAATGCCCCAGTTTTTGTTCCCCCAAGTGTCATTTTGACTTTCTTTTGAGGCCAAAACTGAATGTGATTTATGGTTTTCTAACATGTTTTCTTACGAGTAGTTTTGAGAAGAAAACTTTTGATGGTCAATATCTTTTGACCCAACTGTCATCATGACATGAGATCTGACAAGGTAAGGGAATGTAGAATAGAGAATTATAATGTTAGTTTTTTTTGCCTAGTCAAGTGTTTTGGCCAATTTTTTAGGCCAATGAAAGGACCCCTCAGCATAAAGTTGACAATTTACAAACAAATGATAAAATGAGTTCTAAATGATCACTCATCAATAAAAGTTTAGTCTAATCAATATAATAGGTTCAGTAGGCCATTTTGAGATGTCAAGTGTTTCAACTTTAAATTTTTTTTTAGCTAGATCCACTTTGGGATCTGATTGAATTTAGCAGAGTGATGGGACATTGGGGATTTGAAATGTCGAAAAGATGTTATAAATTTTCAAATTGTTAGAGTACATGATCAAAAAATAGGAACAAATGGGTGTGTTAACATATCCACATGATGAACATTATAATGGGGTTTTGAATACATGTTTACTTAGAGGATGTGCAATGAAAATGCATTGAAAGTTGAGAATCCATGGGAGAATTTTCAAGTGGGAGTCAAGTTTTATTAGCGTATGGATAAAGATAATACCCATAAATTGGATTACCTTGAGAAAATTATCTTGATGAGCCTTTGTGTGGTAAAATGAGTCCCTCTTTTAAAATAATTCAATGTTATGAGCAAAGTAAAGCTGATGTTTTACGCTAAAGGAAGAACTACAGATTGCATATTTTGAAGGAGTCAAGTATACTATGCTCAAACCACTTGGATATTGGTGAGTACCACATATGATTGTGAAAAGAGTTTTCTTGACTTAAAGTTGGACCCCATAATAAAGTGAAAGAAGAGAAAGTAGTAGCATATGAAGTTTTATTAATTCTCTCTTCTCCTCCTTTTGATATTCTTGTTGGGTTGTTAAGTCACAAGTTGTATGGTATAAAAAATAATGTATGTGTTGCCAAAATATTATCATAGCCTCATCAAGTAAGATAGACCATAATGATTGGTGATTTTTGGGTTCAAATCTCTTCCTTTCTCATTCTCATTCAATGAGTTGAATATGTCATGATTTTGTTGTGTGCACCTCCTTATTTTGTGGTGTTAGTATGATGTAGAAGGTGTTCCCTACCAATATAGAGAAACTAGATACCCATCTTTTGATCCATATGATCTTATACAAATCTTAACTTTTCTCTAAACCCACCAAGCTTATCAAATTACTAAGGTGGTTGTGAGATTTGGCAATTTCATTTTTGCCTACAACTAATGATGGCATATTAGGGAGAAATAGCAATGCTTCTAATCCCAAAGTTGCTACCATCGAAATAACATTTTTAGTGGAGATGCAATACACACCATCCAAGTGTAAATGAATGAGGGTCCTAGAAAGAAAAAAACTTGTGATATGACTTGATAGTAAGCTTTGGAAGGAAAAAACTAGGGGAGAAAAGAGAAAAGAAAGACCTAGCCATGCAGGGGATTGGTAGGCTCTTCCTGTCATCAATGTTACACTAGGACTCCATCTATGTTAATTACTTGGATTTTCAAGTCTAGGCATTAAGCTCTAGGCATGTTTAGAAAAATTTCAATGCTTATTAACTTTTTTGTGATGGGAGAAGACCATATGGAGGCTTTTCTACCGAAGGTTCATGATGGATTTTGATCTATGTATGGATAGATAGTTTCAAGCCACTAGTGTGTGATGTCGTGAGCATGCCCAATCTTTTCTTCCCTCTATCATGATTTTGTTTCTCTTCCCACCCTTACGTAGAGGTCAAAACTAAAAGTTGAGGAGCATTTTTCCTATCTAAAGCATCCTCTTTATAGGAGCATGAGAGTAGTCCACAACTGGAGCAGTCAAACCATGGTGTAAAAAAAGGGAGTAGAATAGATGCAATGAAGCCATTTCATAATTAGTTAGAGAAGTGCAAAGTTTTGAATTTTAACGTTAAAATTTTAATCCCACATTGATAACAGGAGGTACCTTTTCATTATTTTTATACACAAAGACTCAAAAGTGCATTGTCTTGAAGATACAGGCATTTCAAAAGGTAATGCAAGGAAAGCTCATGTGGGGCCTATCAGGCCAGTTGGAGACTTAAGTAAAATATTAAACAAAGGTAATGAATATATAATGACATGGCAATGAATTGGACCATCAAGATAAATCATAAGGAAACAAGTGGCAGCACATGGGTGAATGGAAAGATGACATGTGGTAGAGGCTTCCAAACTTGGCACATAAAATGAGGAGGTGATGTGGTGAAGCAAGACACATGGTATATCATCACATTCTCACCATGACATGGTAGTTTCTAACTATACATGTGGGAAAGTGCCTTGCCAACACATGGAGGTCAGTAGTGACATGGTGGGTTCAACAGTGATGCTCTAGATTTCTCCATATGACAAGATTTGATGGTCAGCACTTCCTCAACTTTTAGAAAATGTAGGGAAGTGTCTTTCCAACACATGGTAGCAGGCTCAGTTGGAAATGACATAGTGGGGGTAGATATTGAGCCAATAATATGGTGTCATGTGGCAATGACATGGAAAATGCCCAACAAGCAATGATGTGGCATAGTGAATGTGTAAAGAGTCCAATTGGAGACGGTCATGTGGCAGATCAGTGGACCAATCAAAGAGTGCCTTGTGGCACCCAATGGAAGGTGATGGGGTAGATGACTTACCAATCATAGGTTGACACATGTCAAGCTCGGTCAAAGTAGGTTGACCTAAATTGCAAAATAAGAGGGAAAAATCCAAAAACTGTAGAAATATGGTTTAAAAAGTGTTTTTCTCCAATCATATACAAAATTCATTTACATATTTTAATTTATATTATAAAGATCTTAACTTTAAAATATGATTAAGATTTTGCATAAAATGTTTGAAATGAGATGTAGATGTTAAAACTAGTCAAGAAGCCTAATTTTTAAACTAATATTCTAGGCATTTCTAATATGCTAACATAGCACTATCATATACCGTCAAAATTGGGAGAAAGTGAATTTTCATATTTAAGGTGTGTTTCTGCATGAGAAGTTGTTTGTTCAAGTTATTCAAGGTTATTTTACCAAGTGCCAATTTTTCAACCACATTCAAGTATAGAAGTTTAGATTTGATTTTTAGCAAGATGGTGAACTGGATGTGTGCTAGAGGAAGTAAGAATGTAGTTAGGGATGGACATTTTCACCTCCAAGTTAGTTTAATGAATGATTTATTAGCATCTCAAATTCATTCTTGAAGGTTTTATTAGATTAGGGTTTTCCATTAGTTTGATGTATGTTTGTGATTTATGGGATTGCCCAATAGATAAGGTACTAATCAGCTACAAAATCAACTTATTCTTATTGTTGCATATTTTAGGATTTTTTGAAATTAATTTTATAATCATCCATTTCCCTTTTTGTTTAAGAGTTGAAAGGATGCCCTCACTCAGCTTGTGGATTTCATTGAGTTTGCAATTTTCTACTACACATCTATGTTATTGCATAAGTATAGGAGAAATAAGGGTTTTATCAACTTTGTTTAGATTCAATGTATGCTTTTGAACAACTAATACCATATAAATGAATCTAAGGTACACCTACCTAGGTTTTGCAGTGCCTGAAGTAGAAGAAGGGTCTAGCCTTATAGTTGGCCTAATCTCTAAAAGGATATGTTGTAGATGGGAAGTAATTGCCACTAGATGTATTGTATTCTCATCGAGATAATTTGAAGCATAACATTTTAAAACAACAATAGATGGAAAATATTTAGTGATGAGACAAGTATTTTTATTCTCTTCTATGCCACATTTTGTATTATTTTTTCCCCCATTTTCTATACTCTCTATACTCTATTTTAAACCTTTTCATATCACTAATATTCTCCTCCTTTTCACCAACTTCTCCCCTTTGATAGCAATGCCAAAGTTAATCAACTTTTCTTGTTGTAAGAATTTCCCTAAGGCAATAATTCAACACCAAGATCAAAAAGCTCAATAGATGGAACAAGAGAGACTAATGATGATCAAATGAGAATCTCAATAATGATCAAAATGATAATGTATATCAGATGATTAGATATGAGATGAATACACACTAGAAGTTCCTATATATAAAGGAGACTAGAATGATTAGGAGTTAGCAAAGAGATAAACATCACAATTAAGCACATGTCCACCAAGAGTGGATTATCCTCCATTGAGCATAGGAGTTTGTGTGATGATGAGAAGATAAGTTTACATAGGTGTATCTCATAAAGAGATTTTGTAGACATCATGTGCTCAAATAAGTTGCTAACACTTGTGTTGTCCACAAGAGAACTCATATGTCAATGTAGATTCCTGAGTAAGCTAAAGTAAAGTGTAATAATAATTAATTTTTTACACTAACACCCCCCCTTAAGTACAACTTAGGGGAATGCACTTAAGCTCACAAAAATAAATGCAAGATGCAATGTGGGACCTAGCTATTAGGCCATGTTAGGTATCCATGTACAAATGTAATGAAATACACATAATACGATGCAATGCAATCTCTTTGAAAGTGGAGAAAGAGAGAAAACCTCATGGGAAAAACCTTCTCCAATAAGAGAGATGAAGAAATACAAGATGCATGCAAGGATGGAGTAATCAAGACCCCCCTAGTATAATATACATCATACATGTACAAGCATATATTCCCCATAAGAAAAAATACATGATGGTATCCCCCCATATTGAATAATCTCTTGCAAGGATGTCATGAAGAAAAAAAAGTATCCAATTCCTACAAATGGCATTTCTCCCTTTAGGATGAAGATAAATTATAGGTGCAAGTATACTTCCCATTGTTGATAGGAAGATGAATAAGGAATCCATATGTAGTATGTTGTAGATGCTATCTATAAAGTCTTCTCATATGTTGACAAGTCCTTGATGAATGTAGATGTTGCAAGCCAATATGGTGGATGCCCAAAGGAAGGTGGAAAATAAGGTAACATGTCCATGTATGAAAGTGAATCAAACTCCAAAGAAAAAGAATCATCCTTATAGGAAGATATGGGAAGAGAAGAAATGTAGACTACCCTCAATGATGAATGGACACCCATGAAAGAAGCTCCTTGATGACTAAAGAAGCTACACCATAAAAATTGAATGATGTTCCTCCTTGTAGGAAGAAGTGGTGCCATAGATGTAGTAGAGAATATTCCCCAACAAGTAGGAAGAATCTTCAAAAGATATGATGTCTAAGGAAACTAGAATACAATCTCTAAAGACTGATATGTCTCCTTTGAAGTAAAAGAGTCATCCTCTGACTGCTGAAAAGAAGTGTCCACAATCATGTCAATCTAAAAAAAAAGATCAAGTGGTTGAGGGTTAGAGTGTTCCCTCACAACAAGTGAAGAAGAATTCTCCTCAACAAAGAGAGGATGGATTTCATCAATAATGACTCCCACATCTTCAATGTAAGACTCCATAAACAACATTGCAATGTCTGGAAGGAAGTCATCCCATGTAGCTGAAATGGGAAGACATGGTGTTTCCTACTGCACTGAATCAAGAGCATTCATGGGTGGAACTAGATCAATAGAAGCAATAGGAACATTAGGAGGTATGATCTCAATTGGAGTTGTAGGTACCAAAACTAGACTAACCAAAGGTAGAATGTCCTCTGGTAATGGAGGTACTCATGGATCTCCATATGCTTCCCAAAGACACATCCAAATGTCATGAGGACTACTTGCCTTACTAAGAGGAGCAGAAGATTCTTCATTCATACTATTATACATAAAGTGAAGAAGAAAAGAAAGATGTCCCCAATTAGTATTAGGTGGAAATATCTTCAAATATAGATAAGGTAAAACTTCCTTATGTTCTCTTAGATGATCAATTATCAAAGCATTCCATTTATGATAGGTCTTTTTTGTTAATTTGAATCTTAAACCAAGGTAATACTTTTGTCATGACTCCATGAGATCAAAAAATGTATGCACCCCCAAAATGCAACAAAAAAAATTAAAGAAACCCTCATTAATGCATGATTTGGCACTTTATATTTTGTGTGATTACAATGGTGACTTGCCAATTTAGGATGTAAGTGGACTTGTGATTTTGTTGATTGCAACAAAAAATATGAAGTTATATCATACTCAACAAGATAAGACACAAGACATCTCAAGGATCTAATTAATTACAATTTCCAATAGGCCAAAATGTAACCAAAATTTTAAAATATTATGTCTATTCAAAATTACTCCAAACTAATACTATATCTAGAAAGTAGACAAAAAATCATGCACTTTCAAAAAAATAGCACCTAAATATGTGTCCATATGAGCCCAAACAAAGCCTTTGAAGTTGTGAAAATTGGGATTTGCAATTTTCACAAAATACCAAAAACACAGATTGCAAACAACCTCTGTAATTATTTTTCCTAAATTGCCATTGTCACACCTTCAAGAATCAAATGACTCTAGATTTCACCTTAGATGTCTAATTTTGATGAAACAAAATTTGATTTGGGGGATTTTTTGACCTTTTGAATGTGATGCCAACATCTAATTTGTACCACCAAGCTCCAATCTTGACCTACAAAAAAACCTCTCCAATGGCTACGCAATAAAACTCTTATGGCTTCGATACCATGTAAGAATTTTCCAAAGGCAATAATTCAACACCAAGATCAATAAGCTCAATAGATAGCACAAGAGAGACTAATGATGATCAAATGAGAATCTTAATAATGATCAAAATGATAATGGATATTAGATGATTGTATATGAGATGAATATATACTAGAAGTGCCTATATATAAAGGCAACTAGAATGACTAGGAGTTAGAAAAAAGATAAACATCACAACTAAGAACATGTCCACTAAGAGTGGATTATCCTCCATTGAGCATAGGAGTTTGTGTGATGATGAGAGGATAAGTTTACATAGGTGTATCTCACAAAGAGATTTTGTAGACACCATGTGCTCAAATAAGTTGCTAACTCCTATGTTGTCAACAAGACAACTCATATTTCTATGCATATTCCTAAGTAAACTTAAGTAGAGTGTAATAAAAATTAATTTTTTACTCTAATGCTTTTTATTTTCTTTAATTTTTTACTCGTGTCGCTCTTTCTTTTTCCTAGACTGCTACCTCATAGAGTAGTCCATTTTTATGTCAATTCATTCTTAAGATATTTTTATAAAGTACTATGAATCGATGCATGCTTCATTATATTCTTAGCTAATATCTAATAGGAATAGGATCCCTAATCTACCTCTTAGATATTCAAAACTTTTCTTAGGTTGTGGTTTAGTAAATTGTTGATCTGTCATTTTCCATGATGCTTAATGATAGGAATCCTTTCAAATTCCTCTCTATAAAAGCTAATTTAGGATCAACTCCAAGGTCCTGAGTGATCTTGTGACTTACTAAAATCCACTCAGTTGAAGATAAATGTGTTTTTCCATAGGGATGCCTTTGTTAGTTCTAACCAATTTTGGATAAGATGTTTAATATGCTTTCTATCTCAAAAAGTAACCACAAAAGAGATATACTTTTAGTATTTTTTGTTTTATAATAACATGCAATTTAACAATGCAACTATATGAACTCCTAATTTAACCTAGTGTTAGAAACTCAAATAACAAGGATAGGATAATGAGATATTAAAGAAAATAACTTGAAAGAAAAATTCCTAACAGACATAAACCATGGTAACAATACGTCTGCAAGTTAAATCATCGAAAAGATTAGATAAAAAACCAATGAAAATAGGAGCAGTATTTCCTCAAATCCACTAACGCAATTGTTGATGGAAACTTAGTAAGAAGCAAAAGATGTTTCACTTCTCAAAAAATTGCAAGGCAATGAAACATGTGCTCATGCAAGACAAGAAGATATTTAGTAACAATAGTGTGATCTCTTCTCTAACTCAGTATATTAATGAAATTTTTCAACATGTAGTGAACACTAGAACCAAAAGATCTTACAATCAAATCAACACAACAAAACCATTAGCTCCATTATTATTCATGAACAAGAATTTAGAAAAATAACACACTCCAATAAGAATAGCTACAATCTAAATGAGAGAACCAATAGAATATATTATTGCATCAAAATAACAGCCTGGAGTAAATGTATTACATCCCTGTATTTATAAGAAATCATGTCCTTAATTTGTGTTGAGAGTGAGAGATCTCTTAATGCAAACATATGCTTCTAAACTAATAAAAGAAATTTGATTATGTAAAAACTGACTCTCTAAATGGTGCTAAGTAGGAATCCACCCTTGATTATATCAATTAATTCTTGCATGAGCCTTTACATGACTTAAAAAATGAAAGAAGAAGTAGAGAAGAAGAAGGAAGCTACAAGAGAATCTAAGAGTCACTAGAAACTCTAAAAATGGAAGCTTGGTCTTCTTTGAATATTTATAGGACATGAACTATTGCTAAAATGTGTTTCCAGTCCATGGAATGCTCTTAAAATAGCAACTAGCAGTTAATTGTCAGCACATTATTACTTATTCAAAAAAAATTGATGCACCTCTATGAAAAGCACACCTTGCACACCTTGGTGGTAGGTCAAAAAGTCCAAAATTTTCCTAAGTGTCAAAACATGCACACCATGATGGGATGCACATGTGTGCACCCTTATTTTCTATACCTTAATGTATGTTCTTGAAAGGGACGCATGTGCGCACCTTGGGGAGGTGCACACATGCACACCTTTCCTTGGTGTTGCCTTAGGTCCTTTTAGTTTTAGGTTGTGAAAAATATTGCACACATTTATACCTTTAATAATTGTGGATGTGCACACCTTTGGGTGTCTTAACACTTGGTTGTTTGTGTTGCATGTTTGCAGGTGCACCTTGGAAGGTGTAGAGGTGCTAGATGAGGGGGTGCATAGAGAAGAATGAGGAGAGTTTAAGGGGTCCTAGGATTTTATAGGCCTAAGGAAATCCACACCATTTGGAGGTGTGCACCTATGTATGTGTGTAGGTGTGCATCTCCAAAGGAGAAAAGTATGTACCTACACATCTAGTGCACCCGTGCACTCTAAATGGGTGGGCATGTGTGCTAGGTGCACTAGTGCACCTTTTAGCACAAAAAGATCCTCATTCACTCAAGTTTCCTAGTTTTGACACCATATGTTTCTTGCTTAGAGGACAAGGGTTGGACCCAAACTCCAAGTGGAGTTCCAAAGTGACCCAAGACTTGGACTAGGGGTTTAGGAGACAAAAAAAATTACTACAAGGTACCCATTTCTAGGAGAAATGGAGCTTGCATTTTGGAACTGCAATAAATAGCCCCAACAAAAATGAAGAAATAATAAAGGCATTTCTTCATTTGCAAGAATTCTTCTAACATGTATCAAATAACGACTGAATCCTAAATACTTCAAGTAGATTTCAAGTTCCTTGATAGTCATAACTTCATAATCTTGAATCTTCAAGCTTAGTGTGTGATTAGTGTATTTATTTCCATTGACATCTCAAAATATAGTTTATCATGAGCTTGTAGAAAATTGGAGACAATCTTTCACTCCACTAGATCATTCATTTGGAATCCTCACAGATCATGTGTATCAATCACTATTTTACTGGATGAGAGAATCCGTTTTGAGGGATCTCAATGAGTTATCATTTTTTTACATTTTAGGTCTTGGGTAATCTTTTTAATTTTTCTTCATAGAGCTCATATGTTTCCATTTGATTCTTCCATGAGACAATTCATACAGATACTAGATAGCCATTTTTGGAGTGCATATCCCTGCTATCAGATTCCTTTTGGTAGACCATTTGGAATCTTCCATTCTTAACACCACCTTTCCTTTTTCTATTTTCTTTTCTATACTATGACCACACTTAGATTGTGTAGCCAAGGCATTGGTGTCATTTCTCAAATTCTTTCTTTAATTGATAACCTTTGCATTCCTCTTTTAAGAACTTTATGGAGACTCTCACACCAAATACTGACCTTAGCAATTCCTTAAGAAGACCTTTTGTTTGACTAGTCGTCTTTGGACTATCCCTTGTTGTCATCAACTTTGATTTGAAAACACCAAGATAGTCAATCTTTAAATTTGCAATGTGTTCAGAACTATTGATCTACAATTCTAATTTTAGGACTAAAAGTCCTTACTATCGCAACTAAAATCCATTCTCCAGTTAGTACAACAAACAAAATTGCCTGAATGCTTTGACAAAGAAATACCTCTTCCTAAAAATCAAAACTAGAAAGATTAGTTTATGAAATGCATCAAGATACAACCTTGATTGTACCTAACCCCCAAACTAACACAACTTTAAAAGAAAATGCATGAACTTCAAATCAAAAATACAAATAGAAAATAAACACACAATTAAAAGTAAAAACACTTGCAGAAATAATTTATTTTATTTTTTTCTAAAATGTTTTCCACTTTTAGGCCTCAAAGTAATGTTTCAGGAACTGCCCATTAACTAGTAATGAAACCAATTCCCCTTGTAAGGAACTCATCCTAAAATTATTTTCTCCCAAAATTTCCATAATTTGGTAAGGGCCAATCCACAAGCATTGAAACTTAGTGTGACTGCCCAACTTTTCTTCAACCTTGTCCCACACAAGAACAAGGTTGGATATTCTAAAAGATTTGACCATGGATCACTTGTCAAACCACTTTTTAAAGATAGCCTAATGTTTTTCGATATTCTCTAAAGTAGTTGTCCATTTCTCATCCATTTCCAATAGATTCATTAATGTGTTTTGAACCCTATCAACATCTTTAGTATACCCACTCATGAATTTCAAAATAAGAATCTTGAGGTTAAATGGGAACACTAGCTCTTGTCCATAGACGAGAAGATATAGGAATGTCCCAAAAGAATTTTTTTCCCTAATTTTGTCTGTCCATAATGCATATTTGAGTTGGGTATTCTTGGCTTCCCAATTCAATCAATAATTTGGTTTACAAACATAACTCATGGATTAGAAATCCAAAATGAGTAGTTATCTTTCTAATAGAGAAGGTTCATTTAAATTGTCAACTCAAGGATGTATACTTGAAACAAGTCTACAAAGTATATGCACTATAAAAATATCTAAGTTATTCTATCATTGTAAAATTAAAATGCTGGAAATAAATCTAAATACATAGTAATGGCTACAGGAAACTATAAGAAACTACATAGTAATGGCTGCAGGAACTGTATATTATCTAATATGTCTATATTTCCATGTATGTCTACATCTACATATCTGTCTCAAATGCTTGATTAGAAATTAGAATATATAAGATTATTGACTCCCTAACAACAATCTAACAAGTGTCTCATCATTCCTTTAAACAAGAAAGAGATTTATTACAAAACTAATGACTAAGTGTGTTGATTTTCTATTCCACATTTTCAATAGTCCACTCAAGTGCATGGTTCTCCTTTATTAGTTTGAATTATATCAAACCCTTTTACTGAATTTTTCTCCTGCTTTTTCTCTTTCTAGATCATTTTGAAAATTTAATTTCATTAAGAAATGTGGAAGTTATGATCATTTTATTGAAAGTGGTTTTATGCTGCTTGAAAATAGGCCACCTTTTCCTCAGTCAACTTCTGATCCATGGTACTCATTAATTGTTCTGAACTAACTCAAAAACTCAAAATGGTTTGTGTGCCTTGTTTTTATCTTTCCAAAACCATAAGAAATTCTTAATTTCTTAAAGAATTGAGAGAGATATGCCTATTTTACTAAAACTGACTTTTGACTTTTTTTTGCATTTTCTACAATTGCTAATTATTCACAAGTGTCAACTTGCTTCTTCTTCTTTCTAGCTACATGAATGACTCAAATAGCTCACAAATAATATGTTAATCACCTAAAGATAATTATATTTCAATAATAATGACTTATCATAATACTTCATCACAATTTAGCATTAACTAGCTACACATACAATTGTTAATCAATAAATCATTTATCATAGTTAATGCTTCATAAATCAAGTTAATATATGGAAATGGCTTGGGAATATATTTAAATCATGGTGTAAAGTCTTATATTAGATGAATATAGATATGACATTTTATAGGCTTGTATGCCAATCTCTAGGATTTTCCTTTAGCAAATGTCTTATAATCATGATCAAGTTCTTATTTGTGGACTTAGCCCTACCATTTCTTCCGGTATAGTAATTTGAAGAGAACATGATTATGAATTGATTATCCAATTCCCATTGGGTAATCAATAGTGATGAAAATACTTATCTATTATCATAAACAAGGAAGAAAGGCATCCCAAATCTGGTAATGATATGTTCTTCCAAGAAATCAATAACCAATTTGGCAATGCAGTTTTTGAAAGTTTCATCTTCCATCCAGCATGTACAATAGTCGGTAGTTGTGAGAATGAACATATGTCCTATTGACAAAAGTGGGTTTATAGGACCAATAAAGTCCAGCCCCCACTTTGCAAAAGGGCCTATCTTGAACACTATTTGTAATGACATCATCGGATGTCTCTCTCTATTAGCACTATTCTGACAAATGTGGCTAGTATGTAAATGTTCAAAAGTATTCTTGAAGATCATAGGCCAAAAATAGCTTGATCTTAAAATCATATGTGAAGTAGCCTCTTCTGTTCCATGTCCTATGCCATATTTATCATGAAACTATTCCAAAACTTCTTTTACTTCTTCTATCTCAATCACTTTAGATAAATTCCCTTGTAGTTTTTTTTATACAGTTTCCTATTTTGCAACATGTAAGATTCAGACTTCATCTTAAGTCCTCTGCATTGGGAACTATTCATCAAATTGGGGTATTGATTTTGGAAAAGATAGTAAATGTAAGAATTTGGCTTAGGCTAGAATTCACCCAAGAACTAAAGAACTCAACACAAGCACACAATAGACCAAAATACACAAAGTATGATCAGAATGATGATATTCATTCAATAACTGGATTTAGAGTACACTAGGAGTGCCTGAATATAAAGGCCTCAGGAGAGCTTCTAGAATGCATAGAAGTCAGCATCATGATATGTCATACAACTAGGCACATGTCCACTAGATATGGATTATCCTCCATTAAGCACGGGATTAAATGTGATGATGTGAGGATAAGCCTACAATGGTGTAGCATGCAAATTAGTGGAGCAGACAACATGTGCTAAATGAGGAGTGTGGATAACTGTGTTGTCAACATGACAACTTAGTGAATGATGCATACTCCTATGTTGTAGACACCATGTGCATAATTAGAGTTGCGTAACTCAATGAGAGTACAAAAACTCCTAAGTGTCTCACCTAAAATAATAATAAAATAATGCAAAATAATTAAATAATGCATTAACCTAAGTAAAACTTAAGTAAGTGTAATAAGTAAATACTTATTTACACCAACACCCCCCCTTAAGTGCAACTTAGGGGAATGCCCTTAAGCTTACAAAATCTAGGATGAAATTCAATATGGTTTCTTGCTACTAGGCCATGTTAGGTACCCATGTACATAACGATATGCAATCTCCCATAAAGTGGGGAAAGAGGGAAAAACTCATGGAAAAAACCCTCCCCCAAAAAGAGAGATAAATAGGGATGCATGGATGGATGGAGTAATCAAGACCCCCCCATTATGACATACATCCAGTATATACATAAGAGAATGATGAGAAGAGGAAGAGAGACACAATGGGCTCCCCCCCCCCCCCCCCCAAAGAATAATGTCGAATAGTGAATGCTCCAATGAAGAAGCTGATCCAAGATTGTATAATGTTGTTCCTCCCCTTAGGAAGAAACAATGCCAAGGATACAAATGAGATGCTTCTGCTATGTGTGGAAAGAATCCCATGGATAAGTGATGTCTCTGAAACCTATTCAACTAGCTGAAGAACCTATCCCAAAGAACTGTTTATCTCTGTGACTGATGAAGAACCCTGTTGCAACTGTTGATCATAAGTATCCACAATCACTCCAACTTGTGACAATTGATCATGTAGAGAATGGACAAGAGAGTCTGATGGAGCCCTCATGACAATTGAAGAAGGTAATTTTGCATCAAGAAGAAGAGGTAGATCATGAATATTTTCCCCCAAATCTATCATTGAACCTCTATCTAGAAGACTGGATGTACCCTGTTGTTCTAGACCTATCACTGTGGTGATGTATGCATGTGGACTAAACTGATAAAGTGAGCTCTCATTGTATTTGTCAACAGAACTCCATGTGTCTAAAGTTGTTGAAGCACTATCTCTTAAATCACTATTAGTGTCCACACTATATGATGTGCAAAGAGGAGTAGAGGACAAGCTTGGTGAGCTTTTCTCAAAATGTACATCCTTCTCCACAAATATTTGATGAGTCTTAGGATCTAGAAGTATGCATTCCTTCACATCATCTTTATAACTAATGAAAGTACATGGCCAAGGTGACTATGTCTTGCATCCCCTGGAAGATCTCTTTGCCCATACAGGACAACTGAAGACTCTGAAGTGTGTCACAATAGGTTTTCTGCCACACCATTCCTCAAAAGGAGTTTTGCCATCTAAGGCTAGATGAGGAGAATGATTAAGAATGTGAGTGGCACTGGAGATTGCTTCAACTTCTAATGATGGATTGAGAGACTTGGCATGAATCATGCAACTTGCCATAGACTTAAGAGTTCTAATCCTCAAAGCTGCAACATCTGTCTTATGTGAACTGAATGCTAAAGGAGTCTAAAGATCAATGCCCTCATGTCTGCAAAATTCTTTAAGTCTTTTGTTCATATCCATGCTTACATTGTCCATTCGGAGTACTTTGATGGCTTTCTTGGATTTTCATTCTACATGAGTCTTGAAGGCTAGAAATGTGTCCAACACTTCATTCTTACTATGTAGAAAGTAGACCCAAGTGAACCTTGAAAAGTCATCAACTAAGGTAAGTATGTAGCGACCCTGGCTGAATGCAAAAGGACCTAATAATACCATGTGAACCATCTATAGAACACTAGTTGCTCTTGAAGACTTCCCTCTTTGTAACATCCCCTCTAGATGCATATCCACTAAATTTTTAGAATATTCACCTTTAGAAAAGTTGATATGAGGTAAACCTTTCACTATGTGGTATGTGCAAAGTTACTAAAGATGGCGATAGTCAAGATGACCATACTACTTATGCCATAATTGCAAGTTTGAATTTGATTGAGATAACAAGGCTTTTGAAGAAGGCTTGGGTACAAAATGCGAGAGAGAGTACAACCTCTTGTGATCATTCACTTTCCCCACTACAGCCAAGGAATTATCTTTAAGACTGTGCACTTTTACTGAGTCGGGGAGGAACTCAACTCTATGTCCATCTCCAAGGTGAGTGATTTGGTAGATTGAGAGGAGATTTGAACTTAGGTTTGGAACATAGAGAACCTCTTGAAACTCTCCATTTTCCATCTCCACATTTCCTTTCCCTTCAACTTCCATTTTGCTATCATTCCCCATGAAGATGTGTGGTACCTTTGAGTGATTCAATGAAGAAAAAACCTCTTTTGAAGAACCCATATGATATGAGGCACCTGAGTCAAATATCCATTCCTTTGAAGAGTGTGTATTTTCTATGAGTGCTTGCCCTTTTCCCTTTGAATTTGAAGAAGATCCCTTCTCCTTATAACCCATTAGGCAATGAAACATTATGTTTCTTCATGATGTCCATTTCTTCTTACCCTTTCCTTTATTTGATCTTGATTGTCCAGCTGAATGTTGAGAACCCTCATTGTTGGCCACCAATGCTTTGGACTGATATGATTTTAGAATCCCCATTGATTTCAACTTCTTTTCTTCATCATCCAAAATTTTAGCATATTCATCAAAAGTGACTTTCTTGTAGGCATACCCTAAGGTAGTCTTTGAGGTGTTAAAAGAAGATACAAATGTGGAATATTCTAATGGCAACTTATTATGTATGAGATAGATCAATCTGTCATCTTTGATAGAACTCCCACAATCAGTAAGCTTTGTCCTTAATTCATTCACCTTGATGATGAAATCTTGGATGGAGTCATATGACTTAGGATCTAAGCATACAAGCTCATCTTCAATTTTGAACACATCCTCTTCAGACACTTTACCATATAGGCTTCCAAGGGTATCCCAAGCTTCCTTGGATGTAGTACATTTCTTGATTTGATACATGATTTTATCATCTACCCCCAAACATATATCACCTAGGGCTTTCCTATCTATTGCTACCCAATCTAAAATTTCACTTGTTGATACATTATCACCTGCTAGTTTAGGAAGAGTACCATCTACATATTGTGAAACTCCATTATGCATTAAGTGATACCACATTTTGATTGACCATGAAGCATAGTTATGATGAGTTAATTTAAGAAACTTAAAGTTGCCCATAATGCAAAAAATGAAAGAAATGTGCACAAAAGAGAGAACACAACACCAAGAACAACTCCCCTTTTCACTAAATCAAGAAACCCCCCAAAAATAGATGCTTTGGGCACTTTATCAGTAGTGCAATTACAATGGGCCACTTGCAAATTTTGGCCTTCGTGGAGTTTTGATTTTTCTTATTACAACTTCTTAATGGAGTACAAATCTAAAACTTTACAAAGTGCTACAATACTGAAGCATTACAAAGCAAAGAAAGGCCCTATTGCTAAAAGTGACAATTTTGTCCACACAACCCTACAATCTGATACTAGATCTAGAAAGTAGACAAAAAAATGCACTTTCAAACAAAATGAAACCTGTTTTCAACTCCATATGTGCCCATACGGAGCATTTGAAGTTGCAAAATGTAGGATTATCTAGGTATGGTTGCCAAAAAATGCAATTTCTAAAAAATCTGTGCACCAAATTAGAAAATAGTTGCACTATTGAAAAATTTAGAAAATTCTACCCAATTTCAAAAAACATTGCACCAAATTTGGAGTCCAAATGTGTGAGTTATTGCCTCTTGAAGTCGGACTACAAAAACCAAAATCAATTTGGAGAGGGGTTGCATCATCAAACTATGGGGTTAAATTTGATGGTCATATGGCCATTGTAGCAGTCATAATTTGGCCTATTTTAATGTCTAGACAGGCATCAAAGTTAGGATCAGGAGCCAGATGACGTTAGCAAAAATCATGCCCACTAGATGACATGGCAGTCGAGGTGGAATCCTTATTGTATGGATTGTATGGAATGGTACAAAAAAATTTGACATGGCACTGACTGGGAAAATGATTGGGTTGCCATGTGTCTACTGACTATGCAGGCGAGGGCTGACTCGGATAGGCGCATGGCAGCGAATATGTGGCGACATGTCCAGTGCAGAGTAGTGGGTACAAGCATCCATGTGGGCAATGCAAAACATGCCATGTGTCTTGGGATTACCATGCAATTTTTGGTTCCAAAGTATCAACTATCACTAGTTTGTTTATGCGGTTGCCAGAATAACGTTTGTCAATTCTAGAGATGTGGATTTTAATCCTACATTGGTGGGATAAGCGCAGAATGCACTGTTTAATAGTGAGAGCCCATAGCAAATATTTCAAATGCAAGCATCACATTAGTAATTGGTTGCTGTTGGAATTTTTGATGACATCGGTGCTAAGTTTTCTAGATTCAGGATAGTCGGTCATGTTGCAAAGTACAGCTTGTAGGGTTATTAATTACAGCAATGCCCGCAGTTTAAATTATAACCCTGCAATAATAAATAAAACACCACCAAAATATAGGAGCTGAGCCAGGATGTCACTGCCCGGTTCGGCAAAAAAAAAATTCTCCATTGGGCTATATGAAAAATTCTAAAAATGAAATTCAAAAAATGCCCAATAATTGCAAAGAAGATCAAATAAACAATCATACCCGAATTGCAAATATGGGCCTTTGGGTTTCGATTTGCAAAAAAATTTCCTCACAATCAACTTTCACCTAATATAGGAAAATTTATAGTCGGTCTTCATCGAATCGATGCTCTGGACACCATGGTGAGGTCAAATTTGGCTTTAGACACTCCCAATTTCTGTGGATCCTTCGAATGCATGTCAAAGTAGGGAAGCATGAACGGTCTCGAATGGCTATGTGAAGAGAATCCTCCTTGGCTCTAATACCATGTAAGAATTTGGCTCTAGACACTCTCAATTTCTGTGGATCCTTCGGATGCATGTCAAAGTAGGGAAGCATGAACGGTCTTGAATGGCTATGTGAAGAGAATCCTCCTTGGCTCTAATACCATGTAAGAATTTGGCTTAGGCCAAAATTCACCAAAGAACTAAAGAACTCAACACAAGCACACAGTAGACCAAAATAGATAGAGTATGATTAGAATGACGATATTCATTCAATAACTCAATTTAGAGTGCACTAGGAGTGCTTGAATATAAAGGCCTCAAGAGAGCTTTTAGAATGAATAGAAGTCAGCATCATGATATGTCATACAAGCAAGCACATGTCCACTAGATATGGATTATCCTCCATTAAGCATGGGATTAAGTGCGATGATGTGAGGATAAGCCTACAATGGTGTAGCATGCAAATCAGTGGAGTAGACAACATGTGCTAAATGAGGAGTGTGGATAATTGTGTTTTCAACATGACAACTTAGTGAATGATGCATACTTCTGTGTTGTAGACACCATGTGCATAATTAGAGTTAAGTAACTCAATGAGAGTACACAAACTCCTAAGTGTCTCACCTAAGATAATAATAAAATAATGCAAAATAATTAAATAATGCATTAACCTAAGTAAAACTTAAGTGTAATAAGTAAATACTTATTTACACCAATAGTAAACAATATCTTGATACCAAACATCTTTTATTATATCTTGATCAATATCAACTTGAGATACAATAAACTTCTTTTGTTGATCTTCTGTGCTGATTTTGTCATCAAATCTAAATTTATTTTCATTTATAATCTCATTATTAGCTGTCATCTTTGTCAATCCTTTTCCTCTCACCAACTTCATTGGTTGAATCTCTAAATCAAAATCTTGCAGTATCGCCATCCATTTTTCTCACCTTTTTCTCAATTTGTTTTACATCAATAATGACTTAACTGTAGGATCAAGCATAATTGCATACACCTTGCTAATTAGTATATAATGGAGAAATTTCTTGACTACCTTTATCAAAGAAAAAAAATGTTTGTCAAGATTAGAATAGTTCAAATCATCATTCTTTAGAGGACAACTCATGAAAGAAATGGACCTTTCATCATCTTTGTCTTTCTTCTGCATAAGAACACCAACACATGAATGTTTTGAAATAAAAGAGTATATTTTAAATGGTAGCTTATAATCTAGAGACACAAGGACTAGAATGGTAAGCCACTTTGATGTCCTCAAATGATTTCTTAATTTCTAGAACTCATTCTATTTTTACTTCCTTCTTGAGAAAATCATTAAAGGCATGTACTATCTCAGTAAATCCACTTATAAACTTTCACACAAACTTTATCTTCCCAAAAAAAGACTTGAGTTCTTTACAACTTTGTGGAAGTGAAAACTTTAGAATGGCTTCAATTCTCTGAGGATCAATGGATATTTTGACTTTAGAGATAATGTAACCTAGGAGCTTTCCTTGAGTGACCTGAAATGAACACTTCTTGGGATTAAGTTATATGCCATTTTTCCAACATCTATTGAACACCTGTCTTAAATCAACAATATGAGTGCTTTGATACTTTGAAAAGAAATTTAAGTCATCAATTTAGATGACTATACAATTTTTTACTATCCCCTTGAAATACTTGTCCATAGCTCATTGGAATGTGGCCCCTATGTTGATCAACCCAAAAGGCATTCTTTTGTAAGCAAAAGCCCCCCATTTTGTCATGAAAGTAGTCTTCAACCTATCTTCTTCATTAACCATAACCTAGTTGTATCCAAAATATCCATCTAAGAAAGACATAATTTTGGATCCATTAATAATTTGTAATACTTCATCAAGTGAAGGAACAGGCTATTTATCCTTTTGAAATGCTAGGTTCAAATTACAAATATCTATGCAAAGGTGAATACCTGTAGTCTTTTTCCTCACTAGAACCAAGTTAGCCACCCATGTAGAATGGAAAATGGGGAAGATAATTTTAGCATCAAGTAGTTTCTTGACTTCCTTCATAATCAATGGTTCAGTAATGGGATTAACTAGTCTCTTCCTTTGATAGAAAGGTTTACCATCTAGTTTCATTAACAGAATGTCATGTGTGATGATTTTAGGATGATATGTTTTGAGTTCTTGATAACTCTGAGCAATGAAATCTTTGTACTTCCTAAGAAATTAGATCATATCTCCCCTTTCCTGAGGTTTGCATGCCTTTCCAACCCTTACTATTTTAGGATCTTCATCAATACTAGGATTATATGAATTAAATTCTTTGATCCCCTTTTCTTTGACCATTCTTTTTCTATGATCTGATTCATCATGATCAAAGATGTGTTCCAACTCAACCATCCCCTTAGGGATAGTGTTGGTTTTCAAATTGAGAATCCCATCTTCATCTTCAAGTTCATCATATTTAGGTTTGTCATTAGGAATTCCATCAATCTCTTGTCTTTCAAAATAGTCGTTGCACATAATAAGCTCAATTATGTGTTGGTCATCTTGAAAGACTTTTAATTTCATAATGTTTTCGAGGATAGATAGGGCATCAACTAATTCTACTAAAAATCTTTGCAATTTTTCTCTCTCGATGGGTTATAATGCACTAGCTAAAATTGCTAGGGCATCTACTACCATGTTTCTCTTTCTTGGGATGGAATTTATGTTCAAATATTTGCAATCATCCATTAGATCCCACACTCACTTTCGGTAAGTGATTAATCTCCTATAATTGCAAGAGTATATTGATTTCACTTGTCTAGTCACCAACTAGGAGTTTCCTTCAATTATGAGAGCTTTGATTCCCTTCTCTAACGCAAAGAGAAGTTTTCAAATCAAGGCTTCATACTCTACAACATTTTTAGTGCATCTAAACTATAATCAATATGTTTCATAAAAAGACCTACCTTTTGGGTTGATTAATTCAATACTTGCATCGGCTCCTCATTTGCATTTAGAGCCATCAAACCTAAGTGTCTGGATTGGTTCTTCTTTGGGCTTTCTATACTTATGCTTATTTGTCTATAGTTTCTCTTTTACTTAAACATTAAAGGATTATTTCTTTGGGATTGATTGTAATCTCTCATGTGGTGAACTTAATGATTTTTATTGTTTATCTTTGATATGAAGAGTATATATTTTTCTTGTTGATCTTGAATTTCCCCAATCAATTCTATAATTTTGTCAGATTTAGGCTTAGGATGAATGACTACTAAAACCCAACCTTGGCCTTTTATGAAATGTATCCTTCTTTAGACCTTTATCATTCCTGGTGGAGGAGAAGACAAAACTCAACCATATAAAAAGGTATCACTAAATGATGCTTTGAGATCTTCTACTTCTTCTCTATCTTTCTCCATTCTTAGATATGTAAGTGGAACTTGGATTTTCTATGGGTACTTTTGGAATTTGGTCGCTCTTTATTTTCATTATCTAAGTTAGTACTCAAGAAACCACTTCTTGGTAATGTGAAAATTCAAACTCTAAATGACTAACTTTGTACAATCTACAAAATCTATGAAGGAGAAAAATACTTGGATCTGCTTCTTCACCTAGGCATTGTAAGTTTGCTACCATGCTATCTATGAACTATGTCACAATCTCTTCTTTTGGGATTGGAATCATAGATCTTCCATTTTGATCATCTGATGATTCAGTTGAAGTTGTATCAAAAGTCATCACTTTGTAAGAGCCTAAATATATCTGTAAAAAGGCTACCTCATTTGGTGCATTCTATTTTGTAATCATCATCTTCAATTTTGGCTTAATGTTAGTCTTGGTCTGATTATTCAACCCTTTTGAAGGTAACCACAGTTGGGTAAAATTAGTTGAGAACCATCCTCTTACCCATTTTTTCCATTCTCAACTCAGTGCCAATCCATACATTTTAGGAATTTTAACCATATGTATATCTATGACATCTTGAATCTAGGGATCAACTATTAACTGTATCCGAATATCTTCCAACACAATAATAACTTTTACTTCCATTTTTTTGAGTTGTATCACTATTCAATTAGATGGCTAAGGAGTGACTCCCAACCTTTGTGCTATCAAAAGTGGCATGACATTACAAGAAGCTCTTCAATTAATTAGGCAATCGTGAAGATTCTTCCCATGGATTCTGATGCTAAGCAAAAAAGGAGGCACCTCAACCTTATCTTTAAACATAGTTTATATGGCCTCCAAAGCATTAACTTGTTGCAACACCATCTTTTGAGGGAAAATATTTGCATCAGGGGTCACCTTCATACGATCAAGATTTTTCATTAGTGCTTCCTACTAATTAGGACAATTTTGTAGCATGTCGAACATGGACATATTGGTCTTCATTCATTTCATATCTATAGCTACACTATACTTTTCAGTAGCCCATGTAGGATTCTTGAAGATTGTAGGCACATTCCCTTGGTTCTAATTTTTTGTCCTCCATATAGGGATCTGATAGGTATTGGATTGTTACTTTCTCTCAAATCTAGAGGAATTGTTATGTAATGTAAGATGAATCCCATCAATCATGGGTTCTTTCTAATTTCTCAATTTGTAATTATTTTGATTATCGTTCTAGAAAGAAAATATTTCTCCTAATTTAATATCTAGTTCTTGGCTGAATGGAAAAGAAAATTCTTCATTGGCTTGTTATTTCATTCCTATATTCTATGAAGAATCATAGGATTCTAGCAGCATGGTATTGAATTACATAGGGGGCTCATTATTATTGCCTTGTGAATTTTGATTCACTTCTTGATTTTCATTGTAATATGAGCTATCATACCAATTGATGTCCACATATTGGGCATTGTTGTTGTTATTATCTATAGGAATTCTTCCATTGTTTGGATGAGTGTTCCATTTTTTATTCTATCTTTCGAAATTATTATTGTGATTAGGAGGATTGAACTTGTTTCCTCTATTGTTATTTCCTAGATTTTTATTTCCCAGATTATTGTTCTGTTGAAATTCCTATTGTAGTTCTCATCGTAATTATTTTTGTTGTAAGGGATAGCATTTATTCTCTAAAAATTGTTATTCTATCCTTGTGATAACCTCAAATAGGATATCTCATTGGTAATTTGAGACATGGTCTTCTTCATTTGACTAAGCTTAGATGCAACACTATTTTCTATTTCAGTGAATGTTGTTACCTTTTACTCAAAGAAAGCCACTTTTGGAGGTTCATATCCTAGGTATGTTATACCTAGAGCTTATGGAGTAGGTGCCTATTGTAGTGGAATTAGATTCAATTGTATGAATTGGCTAGAAATCACTAGTTCTCCAATAGGATATGTTGGTATTTTGGTAATTGCTTGAGCTACGAGCATCAACCCTCCTTCATTAGGATTGGCTTGTTTCATGGAGGTAAATTCTTCTGAGAATAATTTTTCCAATGTGTCGATATTTTTTGCTAGAAGTCTTCCTAGGAAAATAGTTGTAGGATGGTCCATAGAATTCAGATTGATCTTAATCATAGCTTCAACTAGTATAGTGTATGGCATTTCTAGGTTGCGGTATGCCATATGAAAGCGATGATTGAAGCATGAAAACATTTTAGTTGGGTCCCTTTTGATTGATATGAGTTGATGATGTATCACAACTAGGTTGATGAAAGTTTTAAATTGTTCCAAGAATTTCTTTTTGAAAGTTCCCCAATCTCTGACACATCCTAGCAATAAATTGATGTACCAACTAAATGCAACTTCTCCCAATGACTATGGGAATAAGTGAAGAACCAAATTCTCATCACCAATTTTCTTTCTATTGTAAATTTCTTTGAATACCTTGATGTGATATTCAATTGTTCTTGTCTCTCCATTGATAAGATTCTTAGGAAAGTTTTTGAGTGAACCTACAAAGTTGATTGGTGAGTCTACAAAATTTGAAAAAAAAGGCCATTTGTGGAGGATTTGGGGGAATGATGGGTGGTTGATTGGAACTGAGGAAGATGATGAAATGTTTAACGAAAGTGGTAGAATTCTTAGTAATCCTTTGTCACTGTGAGGCTTGCAGAAGTGACTAAGCTCAAAGAACTCATGTTTACTAGGTGAAGATATCAAAGCTCACTGGAATGGAGATGATGGATCAGGATCTTCTAGTTTGTGTCAAATTCTAAAAAAAATGTACCTCTATAGAAGCACACCTCTTCAAAAATTGCACCTTGCCCACCTTCGAACAATGATAGATTGAATATTTTTTGAACTTGTCAAAAGTGTAGAATTTTGAAATTGTAAGTTTTTTTTCTATTCCAAATGGTTTTTGGCCCTCCTTCTAGTGCCAACTTCTATTGAGTTGTAATTTTGCATGATGCTTAACGACAAGAATCCTTTTGAATTCCTCTCTTGAAAATATAATATAGGATCAACTCTAGGGTTCCAAGCAATCTTGCAACCTTCTGAAATCTTCCTAGTTGAAGATAAATGTGTTTTTTCATAGGGAAGCCCTTGCTAGTTTTGATCAATTTTAGATAAGATGCTCAATCTTCTTGTTGTCTCAAAAAGTAACCACAAAAGAGATATATTTTTGGTATTTTCAGTTTTATGATGACATGTAATTTAACAATGCAACTATATCAATTCCTAATTTAACCAAGTGTTAGAAAAGAAAATAACAAGGATATGGTACAACAAGAGACTAAAGAAAATAACTTGAAAGTGAAATTCCTAACAGACATAAACCATGATAACAACATGTCTATGAGTTAAATCATTGAAAAGATCAAGTAGGAAACCAATAAAAATAGGAGCAGTGCTTCCTCAAATCCACTGATGTAATCATCAATGGGAACTTAGTTAAAACCAAAAAATGTTTCACTTCTCATCAAAATACAAGGCTAAAGAAAATGTGCTGATATGAGACAAGAAGCTATGTAGCAATAATAGTGTGATATCTTCTCCAACTCATTATGTCAATAGAATTTGTCAACACATGAAGAACATCGAAACTAAAAGATCACACAATCAAATCAACACAAAAAGATAATTAGCTCCATTATTATTCATGTACAAGAATTCACAAAAATAACACACTTTAACAAAAATAACTACACTCAGAATGAGAAAACCAATAGCATATATTATTGCATCAAAATAATAGCTTGGAGTACATATTACATCCCTTTATTTATAAGAAATCATCTCCTTAATTTATGTTGAGAGTGAGAGATCTCTTAATGCAAACAAATGCTTCTAAACTAATAAAAAAAATCTAATTATGTACAAACTGACTCTCTAAATGGTGCCAAGTAGGACTCCATGCTTGGTTATATTAAGAAATAGGTGCATGATCCTTTAAATGACTTAAAAATAATGAAAGAAGAAGTAGATAAGAATAAGGAAGCTTTCAAGAGGATCCAAGAGTCATTGGAAACTCTAAAAATGGACGCTTGGCCTTCTCTAAATGTTTCTGGGAATTGAATTGCCATCAAAATGCATTTTTGGTGCATGGAATGCTCTTAAAATAATAACTGGATGTTAATTGTCAGTGTACTATTACTTCTTTTTAAAAATTCATCATACCTCTATGAAAAGTGAACCTTGTGCTTCTTGCACACTTTGGTGGCAAGTTCAAAAAATCCAAAATTTCCCCAACTATCAAAACTGCATTTCCAACTTCTAGGTTTTCTTCCCCTTTATACTAGAGTGATGTTTGGATATTTTCTCTTGAATTTCTCTATAATTTATATCACTTAGGTAGCATCTAGAAAATAAAAATATTTATACTTCTCTTTTAATACAAGTCGATAATTAATAACTTTTGTACACATTGCCACAAAATCCTCAAGTTTAATTTCCAACTCCAATAGTACATCTTCACTTTGAAATTATTGTCTAATATCTTCTTTTAAAAAATCATTTTCAAATGTTTTTCAAAACTATTGGTCAAATAATTCCACTAAAGTGAGTTTGGCCTTTGACTCATCTTCAAAAATTTCAAGATAGGCATCACTGTAATACTTCTCAACTTCAAAAATATACTCTTGTGTTTGATCCTTCAGCTTCTATACCCCCTCATGTAATATTTCCATTACTTTATCATTGGCCATAATTTTCTCTATCCAATCCTCCAATTTATCAAGCTCTTACACTGACTACACCTTTAACCTTTTATTGATTGATACCTTTAACCTTTTATTGATTGAAGTTATTTTCCCAATGTATGTACCTCATCCATAAGCCCAAAATTTTGATTCAATATAGATACCAATTTATCTACATTAGACTAAATATGGTGCAATAGGTTCAAATTAACTTGTATAATTTGTACACCTTTTTCCTCAAAATTGTCATGCCATTTCTTGAATGTGCCCAAAAATGAATCTATCTATACACTCCCCTTATCTATTCTCTCTAATGTCATGTCAAAAGTGATCTCTATATTATCCAAGTCAATGGGGCCTACTAATTCATCTAAATATCCTATGATAATCTCATTTTGTCTCCTCAAAATTATCAACTTGGACTCATCTTCATCCATGTGCTTGAACACATCCTTTATACAAATAGTGATTAATACTTTGGCAGTATCTACCATGGTTCTCCCTAGTATAACCTCCTTGATTTGATAGTCTATAGTGGTCAAGTCCTCAAGGTTAGCATGTGGAGGAGGGATGGAAATATTTCCAAGCAAGTCCTAGTCTTGGTTCTTCATTACAAAGGTCAATGGCCATGCATCACCCATGTGTGGCTCAGGATTCTTGATATCTTGGACTAAGTCCTCCATTCCCTTGTCTACAATTACATTTAGTTGCCTCTTTTTGCAGACTATAACCTCCCTCTTCAGCCAAGTAGGTGCAGTACCCATGGGAGACATATATTTGGCTAAAGAGGAGGTTTACATTGTTGGCTCCTTTCCCTTATCACCCCTTTCTAGAGTCTTCTCCTTCTTAGAGAGATCTATATTAGGAGTCCATGTATCCATTACAGCCAAGGTCCTTGGCTCTGTATCTTGAGAAGTTACATGAGGTTCTTCTAGTATCTATCCCTCAACTAATACTTCACTAGCCTACAACTATTATGGCTCTTCTTCATCCTCTACTATCTTCAATTGTATTTGTATGATGGAAGGAAGTGGGGTGATTATGCCTTTGTCCAAGATAGACATGTCCTAAAATGGTGATGGTGGTATACCTAGAGAGCCTTGTGGTAGAGGTGGCATTTAGTTCCAATCCTCCCCCAAAGGTTAGTGCATAAGTGTATCTCATATCTGATCACACACCATTTTAGTGCCCAGAGCCATAAAATCAAAATTAGAAATGTTAAAGGCATTCATATCTTGCCCCTCTTATTCTTCAATCTAGTGTTGTTGCTCATCTTTTGAAGTCATAACTTGAATAGGTTTCCTAGGAATAGATGGTAGCATCATAATGGATCTCCTTCTTTTTTCTTCTTCTGTAGCCCTCTCTAGGCAAGTCCTCTAACTCAAGGGGAGATTATCTTCTTTTTCTTCTTCTTCATCCACCTCGAGGATGGGAATAAATTTCTTCTGTAACTTCCCTCTTCTTATCTTTTTTGCTTTAGGCTCAACACTAGCCTTCTTGGAAACTAAAGGGGAGGCTTCTTCCTTTGGACTAGCTAGTGGCACTTTGTGTACTTCTTCCAGCTACTATTCTTTTTCTTGTCCAGGTGGGGGTACTTGTTCAACATCTTGGGCTGGAGCCACCTCTTCATATTGGGGCTCTTCAATATCAAGCTCAACTTGCTTTGGGGACTCTCTTTTTATCTTATTCTTCCCTTTATGTGACCTAAAGTACTCAACATCCCTCTCATGTTGATGGATCATTTCTAGCCTAACAGGAGATTGAGCACAGAAAGTTGGTACTATAACTTTTGCACTTTTACCCTTAACTAAGTCTATTGTGACTTAAAGGGTAACAACCTATGGAACTAGGTCAAGGTTAAAAGGCTTCTTGATCCATTCCCTCAATAATTGAATAATGTTTCTTTCCCTATAATTAATATCTACATTCTCATCTGTATCTATCTCTGCATTCATGTTTGGCTTATCATAGTTTTTTTGTGGTTGTATAATGGGTCTAAGATACCTTCAGTGTCTTTTTGAATAACCTTGAGTGGGATCTTCATTTTTAAGGTCTTTTCTTCTAGATATAGAGTCATCCTATAATAATCCCTTATTTGTACATCATAGTCATCTGTTGTGTTCATCCAATGGTCTTTTATATCATCTTCGTGCACAAATTGCTTTCTTTCCAAATGTCAAACTCTACCAATATTATCAAAATAAGTGTGAGGGGAGTTTTAATCTTCCAAGTGATATTGATCGCATTCTAAATCAAAGGTCATAATATCTTTTTTTTACTTAACCTCAAATCCACCTACAATAATAGGGCATACCCATGTCTTATTATGTTTCTTTCTCACTCTATCATATGTAGATGTGATTTGCCTAGAAATATCCAATAAAATAAGCCTATCTAATGGGTATGTTAGGAGTTTCCTTGAATTCACCATAGTATTATCTACCCTTAACTAAGTGAGTGTTTTGAACTAGATGTAGTAAGCATTAATCTCAGTGATCCTCCTTGTTTCCTCTACTAACATCCATTTAGCATAATCACCCTTTTTAAATTGGATGAATGTAAATATAAAAGTATCATTCACTATTTGGTATTTCTTGCTCTGATCTGAGAGCTTCTTCATTACCAAATAAGGATATACCTCACAAGGAAATTCATTGGAATCTTGCATGCTTCCCTTCTTATATAGCCCTAGTTAGTTAGTTGTCTTTTCTACCAATAAGTACACCAAATATGATATCATATAAAACTTGGAGTCAACTTTAACTACTACTAGTATTTCATCTAGGTTTTCACTCAACATTGTGGCCCAATTAATTGACATTTTGGTTGTTTTGATGGTCTCTATGAAATGGACCATCTAGATATGAAGATGTCTAGTTGTTGGTAGAACCATACTTCTTCTTAAAAGTACAACAACATATTCAATTTCATCCTTCATATACCCCCTAGTCATGTCTACCTTTTTGGCTCTATGTCCCACCTATGCTCTATCAATCAAAAATGATGATTGTATGATCTCTATGGCCTTATTACTCTCCCTATACCATATTTCTTCTCAATCATATGTTATATTTACATACTAATCAATACTAGGGAAAGGGAATATTTTCTCAATATTCCTAGGTCTAAGGTCCATGAATATCTCTCTTGTGACACTTTTAACAACTCTTTCTTTAGATACATAGTTTTTTGCAAATGCCATCATAAGTTCTAAGGATTTCATTGATGTAGGATGAGATGTTGCATTGACCAACCTTGATCTAATAAGTGTAGAGACCATTGTGGAGCTTTATTTTGGATTATTTTAGAGTATAAGAAGTGTGTTCTAGTCTATGTGTCCCAACTCAGTATCTATGATATCTGATTGTCCACCCTAAAAATGTGATTTCTTTGGTGCACCTTGAAATTTGAGGACAATAGGTTTTGGAGCAATTTTCTATTCAAGAAAGGATGATGAGGATGCCATTTTATTTCTACACAAGAGAAAAAAATTAGTTTTGAAAGCTAAAAATTAAACCCTAAACAAACCCTAATTTAGAAAAAAATCAAACCTAGAACACCAAAACCTTACAAAACCACTAAAAACCCCCTCGAAGAGCACTATAATGCAAATTAGTGAACATAAGGTACACTTATAAGGCATTCTAAGAGTCCTCTTCATCAATCAAATTATATGGCACTCGACTAAATTAGTATAATATCTCACCAATTAAGGTTTGATATTAATGACAACATAACAATTGATATGACACTCATATCTTTTAAGAACATTATCAATAGGGGATAATGATCTCTCCCTTTTTCATTGATGGAAACACATACATAAATCACATATCATTTAGACATTATGAAACAATATTTCATATATCAACACATCTTCATCTCTCTGACTTCATTTAGGTCCTTTATAGCTTCATGATATTTGTGTCAAGTTCTCTTTGCATTCTCTACACTATATGGTCCAAAAAAACATCCTCTTTGAATATCTCTCCCTGTTTGGGTGTATTTTCTAATTCTTTCCACATCAACTCCATACATACATTTACTTCAAAAATATTCCTCTTTGAAAACAATATTCCTTTATTTATTTCATAGGTAGTATATCCTACTTTGATCATAAACATACATCTCACTCTTTGACTATATAATACTTTATTGTTTCATGAAAGAAATAATTCCCTTCACTAATAGTCTACTCTTTTGATAGAAATTCAAAAGGTAACTATAAGCTTTAATGAGAAACCTATAACACCTTGTAGTTAAGCCTTATACCTTACATGTACTGAATACATCTTGTTCATTACAAACATTTTCACAACTCTAGCAATAGTTCTAAAGAGTGAATGCTTGCATCAACTCCAAAAGATATTTTGATCATCCATGAATTGATACAACATGAATCCTTGCTAAGTGAATCTTGGATAGTGGAAGGACCCCTAACTCATGTCTCAAATACTCAAAAGCATCCTTAGGCAATGGCTTTGTGAATATATCTAGAATCTTTTCCTTGGACTTCACATAATACAATATAACTTGTCTTTTTCTCTCAAATAGTGATACTTGATAGATATGTCATGCATCACAATATTATTTGATATGTTTATAGAACTCGTTCTATCACAATAAATAGTAATAGCTTCAATGACTTCCTCTTGCATACCTTTGTGAATAGTTAATAGTAAAAGAAAAATACTCAGCTTCAATAGTAGATTGGAAAATACAACTCTATCTCTTTCTCAACCATGTTATCTCTTTCTCCTAAAAATAATTCTCCACCATAATTACTTTTAATTTCATCAAAATTTCTAGCCCAATTAACATCAATATAAACTCTATTCTCAAAATCATCATCTTTCTTGTGAATAATCCATAGTATTTTTTGTTGATCCAATAAATAAGATTGACAAATGAGTGTCAACACACTTAACCATTTTCACCATACATCTCGAGTACACAATGGAAGTCGAGCCAGAATTTCTTTATGTGCCAAGTCATAGATAGTGCTGAGAAAACTATAGTTGATGCTAAGTAGAACACATTTTAGTATATGTCGAGCTATATAGAATTTAACATGTGCCAAGTAGATCAGAAGATAGTGTGTGATGAGCATTGTGAAGTTAATAGGAGCTGAGTGATTTAGGAATTCTATAGGAGCTGAGTAACATGGGAAACACAGTGAATGTTGAGCAATCCAGAATAGATGGTGTTGAGCATTAGTATTACTTTATGAGTTGAGCAATGTAGGATTAGCATAAGAGTTTGTGCCAATACAAACCAAGATATAAAATGATTATGCATGACTCATGACAACATAAGGAGATAAGATCGAATCCTTTCATTTAGCTACGTGATCCTCATGCAACCAATCAAAAAATTGGAATTGCATGCAGCCAATGGGTGAATTTCTAGGGTTTGAGCAGGAACATTTTATCCAAGGATGCATAATGATCCACTTATCTTTATAAGGGAGTCCTGATGCCATTCAGAGAGAGAGAGAGACAGAGAGAGAGAGAGAGAGAGAGAGAGAGAGAGAGAGAGAGAGAGAGAGAAGGAATAGTAGAGCCTTTTATTAAGGTCATTGCAGAGCTTTAGTGTTAAAAGGATTAAGTCGAAAGGATAGTAGTTAGACATTTAGTTGATTAGAAAAAAGAAAGGGATACGAACGAATATAAGATCTTAGGAGATCAAGATCAGGGAAAGTAGATCAAGTGCCTATATTTAGCAATCAAGGATTGTAAGCTATCAGGTTTATTATATCTAATACTCTTTAGCCATTGTATTAGAAAGGAAACCCTATGTCGATAGGTTAGCTTAACAACTATCTTGTAGATCCTTTAAAAAAGGTGATTAAATCCTTTAATAGGGTAACACTTCATGTAAAGTGTTTGTAAATCCTTTAACCAGGTCACTATTGACATAGTGTAAAGTTTTTAATAGGGTAGGCCTTTAACAGGGTAAACCATCAGAAGTGGTTGAAATTAATTGCTGTAGTAATTTTATGGGTATCATCCCCACCCTAGTTTTACCTTCTTATTCTTGGAGGGTTTCTAGGTCACCAAAATCTTAAGTGTTATGTGGTGATGCATGACTGTTTCACATGATTGTTTAATGTTTATATGCATGCATGTCAATTTTAGTTATATGTTATTAAGGGTATAAAAAGTGGACAAAAGGCTAGTACTTCTTATTCACCTCGCCCCCCTCTTAGAAGATCTCTTCCCATTAAGACATTCCAACAATTGGTATTAGAGATAAGTTCTCTCAAGGAGAAGCCTAACATCTTAGAGGAAAAGATCTAAAGATGGAAGTCTTCAAACTTGGGAAGATCATTGAGAACCAGGTGATAGATGACACAAGGTAGAGGAAGCTAGAGAAAAATTAAGTAAATCCTTAAAAATAAGGAAGGAAATAGCTATAGCCAAAAATTATATTCACTACAAGGAGATTGACACCACACAAGTATTTTCCAAAGGAGATTCCAAAGAATTTGATACAACAATAGCAGAACTGATGGAGAAAAATAGAGCTCAAGCAGAAGAGATAAGAACTCTTAAGATAGAGGATAAATCATAGGCCATGATGCTATGTGAAAGCACTAAACAAAAGAAAAGAGTAGTTGAGGATAGAGTTATGATGGAAAATGACAAAATAAATCTTGCAAACAGACTTGAAGAAAAGTGTACTAAATTAACAAGGACCTCATACATGTAGATGGAAACACTTGTCCATATGATGAACCTTCATCATGAACTCAATATGAAAGATATTGAGATTTATACTTTGAGGATGCAGAATGAACAACTGCAGAATGAATTGAATAGAGAAAAAGAAATAGCAAAGAATCTCAACAATTCAAGTGAAGCCATCAAGTGCTTTGAATAGTTGCTGAAATCCCCAAGATCAGCCCATGATACATCAGGACTTGGATACAATAGCACTGAAGTTGGTGAATCATCAAAAGAGTGTTGAGCAAAGAAGTGACAAAGATAAAGATTCTAAACCCACTTGTCATTACTATAATAAAAGGGGGCATACTGCTAATGTTTGCAGGAGTAGAAGGATCAATCAGCCTAACACACCCAAAAGCAAGGGTTAGTGTCACAAGTGCAACATGCAAGGACATATGACACAAGATTGCAGGTACAAAGTCACAAGGACACAAAGATTTGATGGACATTGCCATAATTGCAAGAAGTATGGACATAGAGTCTTTGACTGCAAATCAAAGCCTATGTGGACACCAAATCAGCATGTAAGAAGGGACAACTATGAACACCATTACAATTGGGACTACAATACAAGGAAAAGTTGTCACTATTGTCAAGAGTATGGACATATACCCTAGAATTGCATAAGGACACATTTCAAGGGGAACTATAAAAGATGGCTAAACCAAACTACTTGCTTCAGTTGCTTGAAAACTGGACATGTCAGTAGGAATTGTCCAACAAAAGCCAAGGCACCCAAGATTGAAGTAAATAAGGGCAAAGAAAAGATTGATGTGGAACACATCAGAGTAGACATGAAGAACACATGGTAGAAAAAGGATAGATCATGTACATCCAATGAAAGGGTCACTTCACCCATAAGGTCAAGTGATCATTTCTCATCCAACTAATCACAAGATAAGCCTATAGGGCTGATACATATAAGGAAGTATCATACATCAGCCCTAAACCATGAAGAAGCATTGCAAAGTATAAATTTGCATGAGATAAGATGCTAAGACTAAACTTGAATAATGATGTCGAGTGAAACTACTTTGGATACTGAGTTAAGAAGTCAAGAGGAGGCTGAGTTATTAACAAAGTAAGTAGATGCTGAGTAAGTATAGCTATCGAGTGGATGTCGAGTTCAAAAACCTTTGGAAGCCAAGTGACAGGTGTAGGTACAAAAATGCATTAAATGCAAGGTTTTTGTGTCACTTAAAGGTGAAAATTGATTCATTTTTGAGCCATTCAAATTAAGAGTGATTACCAGGAGCGTGACTAAGTGATTTTCAAGCTTTCAACCAATTTTTTGTAGCGATTCAGCATCTACCCAAGCGATCTAAGCATTTATCCAGGTATTTCCTTTAGGTGCTAAGTTTTACAGTTTGTAAAGTTTGCTTTAATAATTAAACCCTACTTCAGTTATAAATGGCATCTAGTTCAAAGATGACCCAAGGGAAAATGATCCATGAGATTAAACTTGTCAGCAACGAGGTTAAGCAACTTGAGTTTAGACCTATACCAAAAGTTGCATATAAAAGCGATCCTACTAATGCCCTATCCGCCATCCCTGAAAAAGTTGTTATGGTTCAGGATACGTGAAAGTGTTATAACTACAAAATAGGAGCCATAGGAGACTTGGAAATCTTTAATGCCTTTGAAAAACTTTGTGATAATGGTATCTTGAATGATGAGTTTTCTATCACAGAGAAGAAGGGTTTAACCAAAGCCCTAGTTTTTTCAATCGTATTCAAAACTAAGTGGATATGTATAATACTTAGTAGAATCCATGATGGAGCATTTTGGTTAGAACAAGTACCAATCAAGATTACCAAAAAAATGTTTCATAGGGTTATAAGATTTCCAACCCTAGATCGGCCCAAGACATTGGGAAGTGAAAAGAAGGAAACAATAGAGAAGAACACAGGAGAAAAGTGGAACAATAGAGGCATGACCATAGACACCATAACTTATCCCCTTCTAGACTTTTTTGTAAGGATCATATCACATAAGTTTTATCAATCTAGTAGGTTGAATAGTGTACCTTGCATAGCAATGGATGTGGCATATAAGCTTGTAAAGAAAGACCACACCTATGACCTTGCAGAGCTCATGTTGTAATAGATCAATGAAAATCTTGGAGATATTAGAAAGTCCAAGGGAGTACAGTGTAAATTTGGTTCAATGTTGGTTTGTATGTTCTTTTATGTGATGAAGGAATTCCCTTCATTTGGAAAAGTCAATTGGAGTCAGAATAAAACTATTATTGATCAAATAAATGATTTCATTGCACAAATTGGTGATAGATTTGATGATCAAATGACTATCTATTTTGATGATTTCAAAAATGCAATGAAGAAAAGAATGAGGATACCAGTTCCACTAGTGGAAAAGCATGTAAATGACATATGCTTTTTGATTGACATTGATTATACTTACATTCAAGTAGTCCTTCCAAGAGCAAGATGGCTTAGACCATTGGGATATGAGCTTGATGTTGACCAAGCTTCTGTAGCCATCACAACATTACTTGCTGAGGAAATGGACAAATCTATGAAGGCATTTGGAACATTTGACATTGTCAAGTCAAGAGGTGTAACAGAACTCAAGATAGCCTCAACAATAAAGAAGGAGGACAAGCTGGTGAGGAAGATAAAGAAGAAATTTGGTGTTAAAGAAACAAGTGCAGTAGGTGAAGCAGAGGAGATCAGTGAAGGAGAAGAAGAAGATGATGAAGAGAAAGATGAGGATGAGCTAGAACAAGGTCCATTTGAATTGTCACAAGGCTAAGGCAAAGACAAAGATGAGTGTGTTGAGGAAGAATTAACCAAGGAAGCACCCATCAAAGGCAAAGTCATCAAAAGGAAGGCAAAGAAACCTTCTACTTCTCAGCCTTCACAAAGAAAGCTATTGTGCAAACACCCAAGAAGCCAACAACCAGAGCTACAACAAGGGCCTCTACACAAAAGGCTAAAGAGGAAGTGACAAAGAAAAATAAGTCATTCAAGAAGGCACAAGAAGAGCCAAGGAAAAGGAAAAGATATGTGGCTCAACTTGATACTGATGAAGAAGATCAGACTGAAAAGGTAAGTCATCCTCCTAAGTCTTCAGTTGATATATTATGTGAGAATATTAGGAATGGAGACTTAAGTGAAATAAAAGGGATTGATTTCAATAAGTTCAGTAGAGAGGAACAAAATAGCATTGAAGAATCAATCTATGCATTAATGGAACAGTTTAAGTATACACCTCTTGAACTAGATGGACAATTGCCAAAGGAATTGTCTAAAATTGTAGAAGGAAAATGGTATTTATGTCTAATGATGGAGAAAGAGATGAGGGAATCAACCCTAGAAAACATACTACCTGATTTGACAAGGGAACACGTAACTCAAGCAATCAAATGGCATAATAAAAGGTCTACACCTAAATATAGGACATTCTCCATCTTACAAAACAAAATTGAAGAAGTTGTACAAAGAACTACAAGAGCGTGGAAGAATTTATATAAGAAGACTGAAGATGTCCTTGAAGAGAAGTATAAATAAGAAGTTGCTGCTAAACCTAAGGAAAGAAGGAAGAGGAGAGAAGAGAAGACAGAAGAAGATAAAAAGGTTAAAGAAGAGGAAAACAAGAAATAAAGAGAGAAGGAAGGAAAAGATGAAGACAAAGGTACTGATGAGAAGCAAAGTGTGCAAGACATGCAACTTTCACCTCCTAGTCCTCCTCACTCTACTACCACACCTGTAGAAACCATAAAGATTAAGAATGTTGTTGTCACCTCATGTCAAAACATCAATCCATTAACTACAGAGGATCTTACTAATATCCTTGACCAAACAACTCTACAAGCGCAATTATGTACAAGTCCCATATTGGTCAGTGTGGATGATCTCCAAAAGTTAGTAGACAAACTCAAAGAAGCCAAGGTATCACCACAAGAACCACCTCAAATCATTCAAACTACTAGGCTTACATTTCTACCACCTCCATGACCACCAAGAATAGCCATTCAAGCTCATCAGAAGTTGAGTGCAACAATAGAGGAAGTCACAGGTATAATAGTACGAACAACAAGTACACTTCCAGCAGTAGTGACACAAGAAGAGGATAAGGAAGAAACACAGGATAAGGAGGAGTCTACAATACAAACTTTGGTTGAATTGTGAAAAATAGGAACTCCTACCAAACCTATTTAGAAGTCGAGTACTAAAATGATGACCTTACATGTTAGTACACCAAGCTCAAGTTCTACTAGGGTAGCCAAGACCATTCATTATGGCATTCCTGAGCTTGATGAAAAAATTAAAATACCCTATTATGATTCAAGCACTCTAAATGATGAAAAGATGAATGAAATACAGAGTGCATTGGATAAGAGAAGGAGGCAAGAGGCAATGAGGAAAGACTACAAATACAAGCAGGCAATGAATGAGATCAAAGATATATTCATGGATGCCTTCAGCCTACAACCTCCAGATGCAAACAAGCCAATTCTTGAGCAACTATCTGATATAGTTGACCAAGTGAATAATGAAGGCCATGATACTAATGTAAAACTAATGGAATGGTTAGAAAAGAAGTTTGTAGGTAAGGTCAACTAGAAGATAGCTAATAACATAATTTTGGGATATGTTGACCTAGCTAAGAAATTGGATAATGTAAAGATTGTATTAGGGAACATCTTTTCCCTTTATAGAAAATTGTGTGATTTTTCTAGGTTCACACAAGAAATAAATCCAAAAATTTTGAACCTTGAGAGTAAATTAAAGCTCTCCAGCATGCAACTACCCTCAGATCCTGCACACAGTGAAAATAAATTTTCTCAAACACTTCACACTCAAAGGGAATTAGCTACATTATCAGCAAAAGAGGCCACTATTAAAGAAAAGCTAATGCAAATACAAGCCTCTATCTCTCCTCACTTGGAAGTATTACACAAGGAGAAAATGTATGCAAAAATAGTCCTAAAGAAGGATGCAAATATTTCTACACATGAAGGACTTGTTGATCTAGCACTAGAGCTTGCAATCCAACAAAAGTCATTGGATATTTCCTTGAATAACTGGGATGTAGCTCTCAAAATACTCCTTGAGGTAAATAAGACATTTTTGGCCAAGCATGGCATTACCATTTAGGACCCTTTGACATCAATGTCAAAAAGGGGGAGATCATATTGGAGAAATATATTAAAGAGAATATTAGGCACAATGGCACAAGACATCAAAATTCATGACATGACAAGGCATAATCAACTCAGGGGGAGTCATAAGGTATAATATCTTTTTTTGACATTTTGTAAGTGAAGAATGTACATATAAGGTTTAGATCATGAATGATCAGTTAAGTGTTTTTTTTTAACACTCATGTCAAAAGGGGAGATTGTTGATCCAATAAATAAGATTGACAAATGAGTTTCAACACACTTAACCATTTTCACCATACATTTCAAGTTCACAATGGAAGCCGAGCCAAAATTTCTTTATGTGATGAGTCACAGATAGTGCCAAGAAAACTACAGTTGATGCCAAGCAGAACACATTTCAGTATATTCCTCAGCTATACAGAATTCAACATGTGCCAAGTAGATTAGAAGATAGTGTGTGCTGAGGATTGTAAAGTTAATAGGAGTTGAGTGATTTAGGAATTCTATAGGAATCGAGTAACACAAGAAACATAGTGCATGTCAAGAAATCCAGAATAGATGGTGTCGAGCATTAGTATTACTTTATGAGTCGAGCAACACAAGATTAGCATAAGAGTTTGTGCCAATACAAACCAAGATGTAAAATGATTATGCATGCCTCATGATAGGATAAGGAGATAAGATCAAATCCTTTCATTTACCCATGTGATCCTCATGCAGCCAATCAGAAAATTGGAATTGCATGTAGCTAATGGGTGAATTTCTAGGGTTTGAGTGGGAACATTTTATCCAAGGATGCATAATGATCCACTTATCTTTATCAGGGAGTCTTGATGCCATGAGAGAGAGAGAGAGAGAGGGAGAGAGAGAAGAAGGAATAGCAGAGCCTTTTATTAAGGTCATTGCAGAGCTTTGGTGTTAAAAGGATTAAGTGGAAAGGATACCAATTAGACATTCAGTTGATCAGAACAAAGCAAGGGATATGAATGAATATCAGATCTCAGGAGATCAAGATCAAGGAAAGTAGATCAAGCACCTATATTCAGCAATCAAGGATTGTAAGCTATCAGGTTTATTATATCTAATACTCTTTAGCTATTGTATTAGAAAGGAAACCCTATGTTGATAGGTTAGCTTAACAGCTATCTTGTAGATCCTTTAAAAAAGGTGATTAAACCCTTTAACAGGGTAACACTTCATGTAAAGTGTTTGTAAATCCTTTAACTAGGTCACTATTGACACAGTGCAAAGTATTTAATAGGGAAAACCATCAGAAGTGGTTGAAATTAATTGCTGTAGTAATTTCATGGGTATCATCCCCACCCCACTTTTACCTTCTTGTTCCTAGAGGGTTTCTGGGTAACCAAAATCTTAAGTGTTATGTGGTGATGCATGATTGTTTAATGTTTATATGCATGCATGTCAATTTTAGTTACATGTTATTAAGGGTATAAAAAGTGGATAAAAGGCTAGTACTTCTGATTCACCCCCCCTCTTAGAAGATCTCTTCCCATTAAGACATTCCAACATTTTTTTCTTCCTTTCAAATATATAAATATCATTTATATTTAGTCATGTGTGTCTCCTTAGGTTTGGATGAGAATCTTGCAACAATACCAACTACATGTGGAATATTAGGTCCTCTATGTACAACATATCTCAACTTTCAAATCATTTATCTATATTATTTCTCATTCACCTCACTAGTGGATAATTTCCATCTAATGAGCATGAAGATGCCAAATTTCCTTGAGTTATGCATACTAAATGTTTTCAATGTCTCCTTTATGTACTTGACTAAATCACTTATATCTCACCATTTATGTGAAACCAATGAAGAACTAAATCTCACAAAAATGTACATTTAAAATTATATTCTTTTTTAACAACAAATGATTTTCACAAAAAGTAATTACCACAAAATATTATATCAACAAATATTTTTGCAATCACTACCTTATGTTCATCTTCTCTTTTCAAATACAAGTTACTATTATGAGTTGTTCTAACAAATGCAATTATGATCAAATATGAATGCAATATTTGATATCATTTTCTTAGTTAATACTTCATTCCATACTATTATTTTTCATTTTACATACCAAATTCTTCTAATTTGGCTCTATAAATCTGTATGGTTGTTTGATGTGGACCTCTTTCCCTAGAATTATATTTAAAAATGAAGACTTAAGATCCATTTGATAAACCATGAATCTCTTGTAAGTTTGCATAAGCCAATTATGTTTAGAATCCTTCCAATATAACTATAGGTGAAAAGGTTTCACCATAGTCAATTCCTTCTTTTTGTGAATAACCTTTACAAACTAGTCAAGCCTTGTTTCTCAAAACTTCTCCTCTATCATTCAATTTCTTCTTAAATATCCACTTTTTTCTAATCACATTTTGGTCTTTGGGTCTCTATACCATTATCCATGTATTATAATTTGAAATTTGATCTATGTCTTCATTTATAACATTGATCCATTCATCACTCTCAATTGTATCTCTCATAGTTATAGACTCAAATTCAACAATCAAATATATATTATCCTCCAACTTACTTCTTGTCATGACTCTAGTACTTTTGTATCCAATTATTTGATTTTTTGAATGGTGCCTTCTCACATATGTTACTAAAATAGGCTTCTCTCTATGATCTCCAACATTATCATCATTTAGTTGGGGCCAAAAATTCCACTCAGGTTTTTCTATATGTGGCTTGAGTAATTATGGAAATTGGTTAGTATCTCTTTGATGTTTCTCAATTAATGCTTTTTGTTGTTTCTCAGTATACCATTATAATAAAAAAAATTAGATGTATAGGTGTAGTATCAATTACATCATCTTTTACATACACAAACTTGTTATAATCTCATAGTTCTTTCTTTCTCTCTCCATCTTTCTTATCTTCAAGCTCATTAATTCTCACATTTTCCCTTTCAATCATTGTGTCACTCACTTTATCAAATATTTATAAGTATATCTCCTAGTAAAGTAACCTAGGAATATACCTTCATCTCCTTTTGAACTAAACTTTCTATTTCTTGTATCTTTATTAATATAATTGTTAATAAAAAATAGTGATTATAAATTCCCTCTAGAAAATTTAGGAAACTATTTTTTTAATTATTAGTATTGTAACACAATTAACAAAAGATCTATTCCTTCTCTCTGCAATTCTATTCTACTATGGTATCCTAAGTGCACATAATTGTCTCTTTACTCTGTGCTTAATGCAATAGTCAAAAAATTTAGTTCCTTCTTCTTGATCATAATCTTCACAAACTATTTTAGTCTTGTTTCTCTTAAGTTCTCCTTTCTCATCCACTTTCTTTTTGAATATCCCCTTTATTCTAGTCACATTTTTGTCTTTGGGTCAGTTTCCATGTATTGTTCTTTTCATTCTAATCTATCTCATCATTCATATCATTGATCATATCATCATTCTCAAGTTTGACTATCATAGTTCTAAGCTTAAATTCAGCAATAAAACATGTGTTATCCTTCAACTTACTTCTTTCCATGATTCTAACACTCTTGTCTCCAATTATTTGATCTTTTGAATGGTTGCTTCTCACATACTTTGCTAAAATATGCATGACTCTATGATCTCAAAAATTATCATCATTTAATGTGGCTCAATATTCTACTTAGGTTATTTTATATGTGGCTTGGGTAATGTAGCAAATTGCTAAGTAACTCTTTTTTGTTGCTCAATTATTTTCTACTGTTGCTTGGTATATTATTGCAATGACTTATTCAAGTGTATAGGTGTAGTATTACATGCATCATCTTAAACATAGAAAAACTTGTTGTAATCTTATGGTTCTTTATTTTTTTCTTGATTATTCTTATCTTAAAACTCATCAATTCTTGCACTTTCAATCATTGTGTCAGACAATTTATTTAATACATATAAGCCTTTCTGCTAGTAGAGTAACTTATGAATATACCTTCATCTTCTTTGAATGAAAGTTTTCATTTCTCGCATCTTTATGAATATAAGACCTACTTCCAAATATTTTGAAATAACTTACATTCAGTGCATGACCATACTAGAGTTCATAGAATGTCATGTCTATTCCTTTCTTCAACTAAACTTGAATGCCTCTCGTTTGATCTCTAGTTCCAATCAAATTTCCATTAGTATCATAGATCTTCATAATTCTATTCAAAAACTCCAATTGGTGAACTATGATATTCACTTGCGCAACACTCAACAAATTATAGGTCACTCCTTGAACCCAATAAGAATCATCACATATGATCTTATCAGTTTTCATCAATGATCCATGATGTTTCATTGGAAATGGTACATCATCACCGAGTTTAATAGGTACACCATCATATTCTTCTAACTTATTAATATTATCAATATCACCAGCCATGTGATGTGAGAAGCCACTATCAATAATCCATGTATCATTTTTTCTTACATGATAAATAAGACTCTTCTTTCACAACAACATATACCACTTCCTCACCTTCATTCTCATCATCTAATCCTGAATTGGTGTTCTCTTCCTCTAAAATATAACATGACTTCTTTCCTTTTTCTTTGTATATCATATTCATTTTGTACATTTCCCCCTTCTTATCATCCTTTTCACTCTTATTATTTTTAGGACATCTAGCATAAAAATTACCATATTTTCTGCATTTAAAAAATATTAGGGTTAATTCACCTTTGAATCTTCCTTTACCAGTAGGTAGCTTTCTAGATAAAAATTCTTCAAGATCATCCACTTCATCATCATCTAAATATGAATCAAAATAATCTTTTCTTTCTTCGAACTTCCAATAGTTGTATATGTCTTGAAAGAATTCTCAATTTTAGGTACACTATTATCAAAGTTACTCAAAATGTAGTCAATCTACCAACTAGACCATCAAGAGTAAGAACATTACCAAGCATAGATTTGAATTACTAAATAGAAGATACTTTAATTGACTCTATAGGTAGTAAGGTTTTGAATACTTTATTTACAACTTCTTCATCACCAATGATTCCTCTAGTAGCTTTAATGGGAGTAATAAATTCTTTTATTTGGCTTTTGTATTGCACAATATTCTCTCCTATTGAAAATTCACTTGAAAAAATTTATATGTTTTCATTGATGTCAAACCTATTGGTGAGATAGATTTCTATTTGATCTAAGTGCCATACCTTCTTGATTGATGAAGAGGATTTGATAAGTTGTTCATAACAAAAGCACCTAGAGGTAAGGTTGGGCTATGATAAGGAATCCACAAATAGACACTTGATTAGTTGGACTTTGCCAAGATGTATTGATTTTTAAAATCATGTCACAAGTGAAGAAGACAACAATGTTCATGTCTTGAAAGTGTGAACAAAGATAGATCAAAGTTATAGGCTTGACTAAGTAACATAGTAGAAGACTAAAGACTTTTGATGTATATGTCAAGTGATACTAGTGTAACCTGAGCCATAGTAAGTGTTGAGAAAAGGTAGCATTGACCAACCATCACTATCAAAAAACTAATAGTGTATGTGTCGAGAAAGAAGTTTTATAGTGAATAAATAATTGAGTGATGACTGAGTGTTAGAATACAGTGTTGGCTAAGGAATATCATTTGAACTCTTTATGAGGAATCATAATTTCTAGTTGACTAAGTTTATTTGTTCGGATATGGAAAGTGTGTTGAAGATAAGGATCAATGAGTTGGATAATTTAATTCCACAAGAGGATTAGGTAAATGACCTAAGATATTTATTCCAAGAGAAGTTTCTAGAAACAAAGATATAAATAGAATGGCAATCAAATTCATTATATTTTATGGATCAAAACTTAAAACCTAAGATCTATGGTGGTATTTAAGAAGAAAAAGATTAGAACTATCTAATTAAGGAGGCATGTAGGTGAAATTTTTGTCTATGTAGAGAGGCCATGGATGTGAGAAGGATTTTGAGAGAGATAGAGCTATTATTGATGTTGTTGATTGGAAAATATAAGCAAAAGGCTTAATCGAGTTGAGAAGAAGTGAAGGGTGATTTTTTGAAGGGTTTCCAAGAAAATTAGAGATTGAGATGACAATGGAGGTTAGATAGTAAATCAATACATGAAGAGATGAAAAGAGATATGTACTTCTTCCTCTTACTTTCTAATCATTGTGAATAGTATTTTAAATCCTTTAATCAAGGTTTACCTAACACTCTAATCTAGGAGCATCCCGGGTTGCATTGATATCCTACATGTTTTCTTTATTTCTTTTTTTTTTTCAATCTCTTTGTTTCTATCAAGCTCTTAGTTGTTGCTAAGCTCTTAGTTGATGTTGAGTTCTTTACTATTGTTGAGCTCATAGTTTTTGTCAAGTTCTTAGTTCCCATCGAGGTCCCACTGGTGTCAAGTGTTTTTTGTTGTCAAGTTCTCTATGGTTTTTTATTTTTTGTTAGTATTGAGTTCGTGTACATGTTGAGTGTTGCCAAGTGTTAGTTTCATGTTGGTCCTTCTTTGATCGAGTTGCCTATGTCTAGTTCCAATTTGAGCCAACATTGCAAATTTGTATTTAACATTTTTTGTGAGTTGACTTATGGCTTGATTTGCATTTAATGTAAGGGTTTATTTAGTTGGTAATTTATAACAGGTCAACTTGTGGCCATTCAAGTATTTAAAGGAATCTTAGGTAGAGTCTTAGGGAGGATTGGTAGATGAGGAAGAGTATAATTAGAGTGAGAATGTGAAGATCATCTTTGAAGATAAATTTTGAACTCTAATGTTGGTCATAACCCAAAAATCCTTATATATGGGCATGTATTTGGATGATTTGATGAAGCAATAAAGTGTTATTCTCTTCTATCTCCTTTGGTTGTTGTTCTTGTTTTGTATTTCCGATGTGTTTACTCTTGCAAGTGATTTTGGCAGTTGGATGTTCCTTTGGCCCTAGTTATCCATCGTCATCCCTACATTAGGTCATATTAGAGCTTGAGGTTTGTCCTTATGGAGATTGGATTGTGTAGAACCTTGAGTTGATTTGGTTTTGGGGTAGAAGATCTAAGGATTTGACCTACAACTTGCAAAGGGTTACAATCTTGCAAGAACCTGATGACCCTCTTCCTCTTCCTCTTCCTCTTCTCTTCTATTCTCTTCTCTTAATTAAAGGCAAGGCAAGGCTATAAATATGGTTCAAGTTAGAGGAAATGGTGACAATGTCATATTGGATACATTGAGACAAATGGTAGCTAGATTAGATGTCGTAGAGATAGCCCAGAGGAGAGGAATGCATCTTGATAATGAAGAAATAACACCAAACCCTAATCTAGAACTTGAAGAAGATCAAGATTAGGAAAGATTGTTGAGGGTATTTTCTAGGGAAAATTCAAAGACTATTGTAAAAGTTCTTCTTTATGATGGAAAATTGGATACTAATGTTGTGTTGGATTGGATCTCTAATATAGAGAATTTCTTTGAGTATGAAAAAACTCTTGATAACAAGAAGGTGAATATTCCAGTTATGAGGTTGAAAAGCCATGCCTCACTATGGTGGGAGCATTTGCAAACTAATAGGCAAAGGAGAGGAAAGGAGAAGATCAAGACTTGGGTGAAAATGGTGAACAAGGTAAAGAACAAGTTCCTTCCTACTGATTACCAAGTTTGCTTGTTGAGAAAGATGGAAATTTTGAGGCAAAGGGACATGACTATGAATGAGTATATTGAGGAATTCTATAGATTGTACATCAAGTCTGGACATGTGGATGATGATGTTGAGAAAATTGTAAGTTACATAAATGAATTGATTGGGATTCAAGATTAGATATGGTTTGTGAAATTGGAAAGTGTGGAGGAAGCATATCAATATGCCTTGAAAGATGAGGAGATCTTGACAAAGAAACATGAACAAAGACAAAGAGGTAGAGGTGGTAGATTCCAAAGAGGAAAAGGTAGATCTTATAGAGAAGGTGGCAGATATGAAAATGGGCAAGGTAATAGAAGTGTTGTGGTTTAAGAAGACACTAGGGGTTCACCTAGTGGACTTGAGGCTAGAGAAAATATGATGGTTAGAAATACCTTATGTAATAAGGGAAGTGTTGAGGAACCTATCCTAAGGAGAAGTCTTTTTGATACCAAATGTAAGATGGCTAGAAAATGTTGCAAGGTGATCATTGATAGTGGAAGTTCTACAAATTTGTAATAAGAAGAATTGGTTAAAAATTTATAATTGCATAGACTGAAGCATCCTAAACTTATCATGTTTTACGGATCAAGGATGAGAATAAGATATTGGTAAATGAACAATGTATTGTGAAGTTCAAGATTGGACATTATTTTGATGAAATTCCATGTGATATTATGCATATGGATTGTTGTCATATTTTTTTGGGTAGCCCTTGGCAATATGATAGATATTCTATACATGATGGAAGATTAAATCAATATACCCTTTGGGTGAATGGGAGAAGCTGTTAAGATTTACATGGTTAATGGGAAGCAATTTGAAAAAGAAGTAAAGAAGATTCAAGTTTGTTTCTCTATAATTCCTAGGAAGTTGAGTTGTACCAGTAATAACCAAGTGATTGAAAACAATGGTGACCAAGTAATAGCTAGTGATGGCTAAGTAGTAGAAACTGGTAGAAGCCAATTATTAGTAGAAATTAAAATTTTTCTAAATGAATATAAAGAAATTGTTGTTGAAAATATTTTTGATGGTTTACTGCCTATGAGAAGTATAACTCATTGTATGGATATGATTTCTAGAGATAGTTTTCTAAATAAAGTACCATATATATTGACAGCTATAGAGAATAAGGAACTTAATAGGCAAGTGCATGTGTTGTTGTAAAAAGGTTTGATCAGTGAAGGTTTGAGTCCATTTTTTTAAATTTTTGTATTAGCACCTAAGAAGAATGGAGAATGGAGAATGTGTATTGATTCTAGAGCTATTAACAAGATCATAGTAAAATATAGGCTTCCTATGTTGAGGATGGATGACATAATGGACTATTTGAGTGGAGAAATGTGTCTTACCCAGATTGATTTGAAGAGTGGTTATCATCACATCAGAATCAGAGAAAGTGATGAATGGAAGACTAGTTTCAATATAAAAGATGGTTTGTATGATTGGTTGGTAATACCTTTTGGTTTGACTAATGCACCTAGTACTTTCATGAAGTTGATGAATGAAGTTCTCAAGATATTTTTGGGTAATTTTGTGATTATTTATTTGGATGATATTCTAAGATTTAGTAAGACTAAGGAAGAACATCTTGAGTATTTTATACAATTATTGTAGACATTAAAAGAGAAGAAATTGATGATTAACTTGAAAATGTATTCTTTTATGCAAGAGGAAATTGTGTATTGGGGATTTGTGATTTTAGCTGATGATTTGAGAATGGATCCTAAGTTGGTTAAAGCAATTTTTGAATGGCCTATACTTGAGAATGTGAGTGAGGTAAGATCATTTCTTGGTTTGCCAATTTTTTAGACGAAGTTTATAAAGAATTTTAGAGGAGACAAAAAGGATTTTAAGTGGACACATGGAGCTGATAACATTTTTGAGACTTTGAAACAAAAGATTATTGAGTTACCTATTTATCTTTGCATGATTTCGATAAGGTATTTCAAGTTGAATGTGATGCAAGTGGTAGTGCAATAGGAGTTTTAATTAATCAATAAGGTACCCCTATTGCTTTCTTTAGTGAGGAGTTGAATGATGCTAGAAGAAAGTATTATGTGTATGATCAAGAGTTTTATGCCATTGTTCAATCCTTGAAGAAGTGGAGATATTATTTGATTCCTAGGTAGTTTGTGTTGTATACTGATCATAAAGCTTTATAGTACTTGGGAAGTCAATATAAATTGAATTAGAGACATATAAAGCGGATTGAGTACTTTTAGAGTTTCACATTTGTGATTAAGCATAAGAGTGGAGTCACTAACCAAGTTGCTAATGCATTGACCAGAAGACATTCATTTTTTACTGAGATGAAGGTTGAAGTTCTTAGTTTTGATGAGATGAAGGATTTATGTGTCTCTAACCTTGATTTTCCTAAGGCATGGAGAGATTGTAGAGCACCAAATCCATCAGATCACATGAGAAAGTATGATGGGTATTTCATACAAGAAGATATGTTGTTCAAAAAAATTTAGTTATGTATACCAAGGAGTGATATGAGAGTTAATCTAGTTAAGGAAAAGCATATGGTGGATTGGTTGGACATTTTGGAATTGATAAGACATTGATTTTTCTAAAGGATAAGTATTATTTGCCATAAATATATGAGGATGTTCACAAATTTGTAAAGAGTTGTGGAGTTAGTCAAGTTGCAAAAGGTGTAAGTTAGAAAATCGATTTGTATACACCTATTTTTTTCAAAGAAACCTTGGAGTTACATCTGTATGGATTTTGTTCTTGGATTACCTAAGATAGAAAAGGGGTATGATTATATATTTGTTGTTGTGGATATGTTTTCTAATATGGCTTATATTATACCATGTAAGAAGACATCAGATGCCAAGCCTATTGCTGAGATTTTATTCAAAGAGATTGTTAGATTGCATGGATTACCAAGAAGTATTTTTTTGATAGAGACATTAAGGTTTTTTCTTACTTTTGGAAGATTTTGTGGTAGAAGATGGGTACTTAGTTGAAGTTTAGTTCTACATTCCACCCATGGCCAGAGGGACAAATAGAGGTTGTGAATAGAAGCTTTGGTAATTTGCTAAGATGTTTAGTTAGAGATGAACCACATAATTAGGAGTTGGTGTTGACACAAGATGATTTTGCATATAATACTTTTGTGAATAGGAGTATAGGTAAAACTCATTTTGAGATTGTTACTAGAATGAAGCCTAGAGGGATATCTAAATTGAGGGAAGTTGCTAGTGAAGAAAAGAGAAGTGTTGCAGGGGTATAATTAGCTAATTTTATGGATTCTTTGCATAAGAAAGTGAAGTTGAGAATGGAACAAAGTAATCAAAAGTATAAAAAAAATGTTGATAAGTATAGAAGACATCATGTATTTGAAGTCCGTAATGAAGTAATGGTTCATTTGAAGAAAGACATATTTCCTAGTGGAACATACAATAAACTAAAGTTGAAGAAGTTTGGATCTTTTAAAATATCAAGGAAGATTAATAGTGGCAATGCTTACAAAGTTGAGTTATCTGATGAAATGGATATATCTCCTATATTCAATATTGTTGATTTGTATAAGTACCATGAATTACATGATGAAGTTGTTGTACCAAGTTACTATCCTAAGAAGTAGATTGAAGAGATAAAATGGGTATTGAATAAGATAGTTGGTAAAAGTACAAGAGGAAAGGATTACTATGAGTATTTGGTGAAGTTGAAGAATAGACCAATGGAAGATGCTACATGGATTTCTCAATCTAAGTTGGATTCAACTCAACTTGTGACACTTACATGATTCAAGATAATCATTTATTTTGAACCCTAATTGTCTGATGCAAGAGCATCCTAGGTTGCATTATTATCCTACATGTTTTTCTTGTTTCTTTGTTGTTGTTGAGCTCTTTGTTGCTATCAATCTCCTAGTTATTGTTGAGCTCTTTGTTGTTGTCAAGCTCCTAGTTGTTGTTGAGCTCTTTTTTGTTGTTGAGTTCTATGTTGTTCTTAAGCTCATAGTTAGTACCAAGTTCTTAGCTATTTTTGAGTGCCTGATTGTGTCAAGTGTTTGCTAGTGTCAATTTCTCTATGGTTGTCAAGTTCACATTGGTGTCAATTTTGTGTATGTACCAAGTGTTGTCGAGTGCTAGTTTCTCCTTGGTCCTTCATTGACCAAGTTGTTTGTGTCTATTTCTAGTTTGAGTTAACTTTGTACATATGTATTTAATATTTATTGAGAGTTGACTTATGGCTTGATTTGCATTTAATGTAAGGGTTTATTTAGTTGGTAATTTATAGTAGGTCGACTTGTGGCCTTGTGAGTATTTAAAAGGGTCTTGGGTAGACTCTTAGGAAGGATTGGTAGATGAGGAAGAGTAGAAGTAGAGTTATTATTACAATTAACCTCAGATAGAAATAAATATCACATCCAAATATAAACAATATCATAAAATAATAAATCACATAGAAGAAAACACAAGAGACCAAGATGTAATGTGGTTGGCTATGTCCACCAAATAGTAGTCCAATATTATAAAAACCTAGTAATTACAAACTGATTACAATATGTAATCCCTTACTACTCAATACCATCATAAGAAACAATTTTTGCATCACCCATTATGAAACAATCCTTAACCCTAATCCCTTTTAAACAATCTTTTTTTTTCTTTAGGGTTAAAATTAGTTACAACTTGTTGACCATAAAATGTCAATAAAATAGCCCCAAAAAAATTTATTCTTGGCTACCAAGGAATTATTGAGTATATACAATACTTCCTTGATTAGTCACCACAATCTAACAATCTCCCACTTGGGGACTGATTAGGCTCCACCCTAAACAACAATCTCCTACTTGGAGACCGATCTTATAGCTATGTTGCTACTCCATGAGGCTCCCACTAGATCAAACCACCTTGGACTCTATTCTTTTTTATTCTATTCAATTTAAAAGACCAAACAAAGATGAAAAGGAGATCAACTTCTCCCTTATCACTACCTTTTAAACATATATGTTGGATTTTCATCTATATGTATCTTTTCTAGCTTTAATTTTCCATCATCCAAAACTGACTGAATGAAATGGTACCACAACTATATGTGTTTTGTCTTTGAATGCAAAGTATAATTCTTCACAAGATGAATGACACTCTAACTATCTATAAATAAATAATTATCCCTCTAAGGGTGTCCCAATTCTTCCAAGAATAACTAAATCCATGTCATCTCCTTTTCTACCTCTTTATTAGCAACATACTTTATCTTTGTAGTATATAAAGCATTAACCTTCTACAAAATGAAAATCTTAGCTCACAATTGCCCCACCATCAGTAAATATATAATCTATGGTACTCTTCTTGGTGTCAACATATCCCTATAAATTAGTAGTAGAGCCCTAGAATATAGACACTTATGGAATGTTCCTCTCAAATATCTAAGAATCCATTTAACTACATTCAAATGCTCAAGCCTTAGACACATCAAGCTTCCTATATCTTACCTTGAACATCTTATCCTCCTCTTTCTATGTCTTTGGACACATCTCCTTAGTCAAATTCAAATGACTAGGTAGAGGTGTGCAAACAGCTTTAGCATTCTCCATAGAGAAACATTGCAACACCTTCTCAATATAATAAGCTTGAGATAATGTCAATTTCTTATTTTTCCTATCTTTGCAAATTAGCCCCTTAATGTGGTCCATGTTAAACCTAGCTACAAGCATATCATCAACATATAAACATAAAATAATGTAGCTATCATCATCCAACCTCTTAAAATAAATACAATAATTTGAATGACACCTACTATATCCATGCTCATGCATAAAGCTATCAAATTTTAGATACCATTATCAAGGTTCTTGCTTCAAGCCATATAAAGTTTTCTTTAATTTGCACACTAAATTCTCCTTACCTTTGACCTCAAATCCCTATGGTGGTGCCATATATATTTCTTCATCCAAATCACCATGAAGAAAGGTTGCTATAACATCAAGCTACTCCAAATGAAAATCTTCAATAGCCACAATACTTTAAATAGTATTAAAAGACACTATTTTTACAATAGGAGAGAATACCTCATCAAAATGAATGTCCTTTTTCTATCCAAATCCTTTTACAACTAACCTAGCTTTAAATATTTTCTTACCTCCATCCTCTGCTTTCAACTTGTAAACCCATTTATCCTGTAAAACCTTTTTATTAGTAGGCAATTTGCATAAATCTCAAGTCTTATTTTCCAACAAGGAGTCTATTTCATCTGTCATTGTAGACTCCCAATAAATCTTAGTATCCACCTACACATCTTCATCATAACATTCAAGTTCACCAACATATGCTAGTAAATAGAGTATAAAAAAGGAGAAAATCTTTCTGAAAGTCTACTTAGCCTTTTTGACTATATAACATTCACTAGGGTGTGTGGTATTTTTTTTGCGGTTGTTGTATATCATGAGGAATTGTTGGAACATCATATTTTGGAGTATCATCTAGTACTACATAATCATCTTCTTTATTTTCGTGTTGCTGCAATAGATCTTTGTGCAACACTTTCTCATTGAATATGACATCCCTACTTCTTACAATTTTATGATGTTCAAAATACTAAATCCTATAACCAAATTCATCAATTCCATATCCAAAAAATACATATTTGTTTGACTTGTCTTCCAACTTTGTTCTATTTTCATAATCTATATGAGAAAATGCTTCAAAACCAAAGGTTTTAAGAAAAGAATAACTCACCTTCTTACCAATACATGCTTCCTTTGGAATACCATAGCCCAAAGGAGTAGAGGGACCTATATTAATCAAATATATAGTATTATTGATAGCCTCCACCCATATGTTTAAGGGAAACCCTGCATGCAACCTCATGCTCCTTGCACGCTCCATTATAGTCTTGCTCATGCATTCAGCCACTCCATTTTGCTATGGATTCCTTGGAACAATTTTTTATCTATGAATATCATTAGTTGAGAAATAATCTTCAAATTCATAATTGTAATACTCACCACCATTATCAAATCTAAGATATTTTAATTTCTTTCCAGTCTCATTTTCAACCAAGTATTTTTATTTCTTAAAAATTTGAAATCCATCATATTTATGTCTAAGAAAATAAACCCATACTTTTCTAGTTCCATCATCAATAAACGTAACATAATAATGAGAACCACCAAGGGAAGATACATAAGCTCATCCCCATACATCTATATGTACAATCTCTAATCTCTCACTTTTCTTTCCCTTCCCACTCTTCACAAAACTTACTCTCTTTTATTTTCCATATGCAACTTTCACAAAAATCTATATTAACACATTTTAGACCTAGTAAAACTTGCTTTGATTAAAGTACTTTCATACCTTTCTCACTCATGTGCCCAAGTCTATTATTCCATAGCACTATACCAGAATCTATAGCAACTATTTGTTCTCCCTGCTCAACTACAACAACTGATTCTGAACATTCATTTTTCTCTGAAACAATCAAAGTAGAAGGAATAGTATGAATTGCACAAAGATATAAGGTGCCCACTTTCACACAATTTTTCTACTACAAGGGAAACTTTTGAAACCTTCTATTTTTTATCATTAAAAGTAATTGTACAACCCTCATTATTGAGCTGCCCTACTGAAATTAAATTCCTACTCATCCTTGAAACATGTCTTACCCCATGTAGCAGCCAATGATTCCCATTTTGCAACTTAATTTTAACTTTTTCCATTCCAATAATTTGACAAGGTTCATTATCCCTCAAATAAACAAGCCTAAAATTTGTTGGTTTCAGGTCCCTGTAAAACCTAGTTTCTTTTTTTTTAACTTTAGGTTTCAGGTCCTTGTAAAACCATGTGGTACTTAATGTTTATCTTTAATTTTTTGTAAAGGGTTTTGGGTCCCTTCAAAACTTATTTTTACCTTAATCTAAAACAAGAAAAAAAAATCTCCTTGGACATAATCAATAAAATAATCTTTATGGGGTGTAGCATGAAATGAAGCCCCAGAATCTAAAACCCATGAATCATCAACACTTTTCTCCATCTTGCTTTTCTCTTTCATTTTTCTTTCAAGTCCAGCAATCTTTCTTCTTATGTCTTAGTTTCCCACAATAGCAGAAATCACTTATTCCTCTTGATTAAGACCTCTTCCCCTTTGATTTTCCTCTTGATTTCCCATGATTTCTAGAATTGTTTCCTCTCTTAGTCATTTTTCCTCTTCTTTGTGTGTTCAAAGCACTTCGTAATGTAGATCCACCAGAGATTTTCCTACAAGTTTTCTCACTCTAGATAACACCAATCACATCAAATTTTAGAGTATTAGATACATAAACAAAATTACTCACTACCATTACCAAGCCATTCTAGCTTTCAGGCAAAGAACACAAACCCAAGAGTGCCCTAATTTCTTCATCAAAATTATATACTCATAGAAGATAACTAACTTATAAAATTATTAAACATGTTTAAATAATCTATAATAGATCCACCTTCTGCCATCTTCATATTAAATAAATACTTCATGAGAAATACCTTACTTGAAGCAGAGGGCTTTTCATACAATTTCAGTAGGGTTTCCATCAACTCTTCCATTTTCTTTGCTTTTGTAATTTTAAAAGTCACCAATGGTGCTATACATAACCAAATACTTCAAAGGTCCTTTCTATATAAAATCTTTCAATCCTCATCTATCATAGTTCCCTATTTCTTGGATTTTCCTTCTGATGACTTCCATAAATCCTTCTAATAAAGATAGTCCTCCATTTGCATCTTCTACAATTGAAAGTCCTTCCCATTACACTTTTCAACCTTCATCTTACCCTTGTCTTCCATTGCTCTCATTCAACCTTCATCTTACCCTTTTCTTCCATTGCCCATTACACTTGTCAACCTAGCTCTAATACCACTTGTTAGGATTAACCTCAAATAGAAATAACAATTACTTGAAAATATAAACAATATTAGAAAATAATAAATCACATAGAATATAACATAAGATAACAAGATTTAATGGGGTTCACCCAAACCCTTATTTTCCATTGCTCTCACTCAATCGTGGGACTCCCACTCAACTATGAGACTTTCCTATAGAGGATAATTAAAAAATGACATGGCTCTGATACCACTTGTTAGGATTAACCTTAGATAGAAATAAAAATCACATGCAAATATAAATAATATCAAAAAATAATAAATCATATAGAATAGAACACAAGACACCAAGATTTAACATGGCTCACCCAAACCCTAAGCTATGTACACCAAACAGTAAGTCCAATATTATTACAATCCATTAATCACAACCTAATTACAATTTGTAATCCCTTATAGCTCAATACCACTACAAGAAGTAATTTTTGCACCACACATTATGAAACAATCCCTAACCCTAAGCCCTTTTATACAAGTATTTTTTTTCTTTAGTGTTAAAATTAGTTACAACATGTCAGCCATAAAATGCTGATAAAATATCCCAAAAAAATATTTATGGAGTATGTACGATACTTCCCTAATCAATCACCATAATCTAAGAGTGAGAATGCAAAGATCATCCTTGAAGATCAAGTTTGAACTGTAACATTGGCCTAAACTTAGAAGGCCTTATAGTTGGGCATGTATTTGGATGATTATGAATCAATAAGATGTTTTGATCCTCTATCTCCTTTGGCTTTTCTTCTTGTGTTGTGTTTCCATTGTGCTTACTCTTGTAGGTGACTTTGGTAGTTGGGTGTGCCTTTGGCCCTAGTTGTCCATCATCATCCCTATTTCATAGTCATAAGGACTTTCTAGTTTATGTAAATCCTTTGATAGGTGAAATTCTAATGGAATTTTCTAAAGTCCTCTAATAAGGCCACTCCTAATAGAGTGATTAAATCCTTTAAAAAGGTCATAGTTAATAGTGTGTAATGTAACCTTTAATAGTGTTGGCTCGGAATAGGGCTCACTTCAAAAGAGTGAAAATTGGTGACATATTGCTAGTGGTTTTTCCCAAATTGGGTTTCTACCTTAAATCCTAGTTTCAAACTTGTGTGGATGTTATATGATGTTTTACTAATTAATGTTTACATTCTACAAGTTTGTTATTTTTAGTTTAATGGATAGCTAGCTAATGTTACAAAAGTTCTATAGTCGAGACCGAGAAATGAAATGATAAGATTTAAAGTTGTTTAAAGTATTATTTTTCAATTGGTACATCTAGACCTTGGATAAGTAATTCATTCCCCCCCTCTCATTTATTCTAAATATTCTAACAATTAGTATCAAAGAATTGGTGCTTGTAGATAGAAGTCTGAAGGCACTAAAAGCTAAAGATCATGGCATGCAAAAGAGAGGTACCAAGGTTGAACAAATAAAATTTTCCTCCATGGAAATTTTTTATGAGGATACATATAGCTAGTATTGGTGATGCTACATTGGATTTTCTAGATAATGCATATGTGGACATAAAAAAAGTTCCTTTGACTACTCAATAACTGAAAGAAAAGAAAGATCGCAATCAATCAATGTTGGAGATTGCTTCAGCCCTGACCTATGTTGAGTTTGATAACCTAAAAGAATTCACTAATTTAAAGGAAATTTGGAATAAATGAAGACCATCTATGGAGGAGATGATAATGTCTTAAGAGCAAAATCATAAAGTCTGAGAGGTAAGTTTGATTAAATGAGAATGATATAAGTTGAGATTATTTTCAATATTATTGGAGGAGCTAAAGGAAAGATTGAAGAAAAAACAACAATAAGAAAGGTGTTTAGAACTATGGTTCCTATCTATTAGTGTTTCTACAATACAAGAATTGAGATTTACTCTAGGTAATTCCCTAGTCCTAGAAGGTGTAATCTACCATAGGCTTACTTTTTTTGAGGTGTCTAATTTTGATAATTACACTCCTACTATTAAATCTATGTTTAAATCACAACTCATTCTTAGGAAGAAAGGAGAATGAAAACATGTAAAAAGTAATAGTGATGCTTCTGATGGTGAACCTGATGAACTTGAACCACTAATAGCTAGGAGATTTCAAAGAGGCAATTGAAAATACAAAGGTAAACTTCCCATAATCTATTTTTCATACAACAAGGTTGGTCATATTGTTATAAGGTGTCCAAATAGAGAAGGCAAGGATGAAAGGAAGGAGACCAAGTACAAAGGAAGAATAGATAATCAAAAATTCAAGAAGAATAAGGACCATAAGGACAAAGGTAAATTATATTAATAAAGAAGAAACTAATATTGAATCTTAAAGTAATGATGAAGTGGTAGTTTATGTTTCTGTGAAGGAAGATTCTGATGAAGACGAGAAATCTACTTTAATATCTTATGTGAACAAAACCTAAAGACTATATTTCATTCTTATATGTTAATGATAGTGCTCCAAGAACTCCACCTGAAGAAGAAAACAAAATTTTACATCCCTAGTAAACTATGAATGTTGAGTTGAAACAACTAGTTGCCAAGCAATAGGTTGTGGGTGTTGAGCAATAGATAAATGATGTCAAGTCACAAATAGAGGAAGATGAGCATCAAGAAGGAAATGTTGAGCATGTAGAACATTAACTAGAACCTAAACAAGAGAGAGATAATGAGCTTGAAATAATTTTTCTAGATGAATTTATTGAAGAAAAAAGAAGATAAGAGCATGTGTTCAAAAAATATGTGAGGAGACATAATGCACCTTAACAAATCATTAGAGATAAAAGGTCTACTATTATGACCAAAAAAAGACTCAAATGTGATGCATGCTTACTTTGTGAGTTTGAGCCTAAATCTATGAAAGATTCTTTTAAAAATCAAGATTGGATGCAAGTAATGAATAAAGAAATTGAACAAATTGATAAGAACAAAACATGGTCTCTAGTACCCAGACCTAAAGAAAAAAAATTTATTGGAACCAAGTAGGTATTCAAGAAAAATTTGAATAAGAAAGGTGAAGTAACAAGGAACAAGGAAAGACTGGTATAAAAGTGGGGAGACATTTTCCCATATAGCAAGATTAGGAGTTAGATCAATGCTTTAATATTTTTCTTATAAACAATTTAAGGTATATCAAATAGATGTCAAATATACTTTGTAAATGGGATACTTGAAGAAGAAGTATACATAGAATAGTTAGAAGGATTTGTAGATCTCAGCAATAAGAATATGGTATGTAAGTTGAACAAAGCTTTATATGGATTGAAACAAGCCCCTAGAGCATCATATGAAAGATTGAATAATTATTTGGTGAAGATTGGTTTTGAAAGAACAAATGATAAAATAAAATAAATTAAAGACTAGCAAGAACAATGAGGTATTGTTATCTAAAAAATTTATTAATGATATCATATTTGGAGGCAAGGAAGCATTATGTAAATCTTTTGCTAATGAAATGAAGAACAAATTTGAAATGTCAATGTTTGGTGAGATCAAATTATTTTTTGGTTTACAAGTATATCAAATGAAGCAAGGTATCTTCATTACTTAATCTAAATATATCAAGGAGATACTAATTTTTTTTATGAATGGAGGATTCAAAACCAGTGAGTACACCTATGACTACCAGACACAAACAATCTAAGAATGATGATTTTTCTTATGTGAACCAGATACAATATAGATCAATGATTACTAAAATGTTCTATGTTTTTCATAGTATACTAGGTATTATATTAGCATTTGGGATAGTTTCTATATATTTTTAAATTCCTTAGCAGAATGACATTATGGTAGTAAACAAAATACTGAGATATCTAAAAGCAATAGAAGAATGTGGATTGTATTACAAGAAGAATGATATATTTGAATAAAAGGTATTTACTAACCCTAATTGGGTAGGAAATTTTGATGATAGGAAAGGAATAAATGGTGGTGCATTCTTTCTAGGAAAGAGATTGATTTCATGGACAAGCAAGAAGGAGAACTACATTTTCTAATCAATAGCTAAAGCTGAGTATGTGGCAATAGTAGTGAATTATGGATCAAGTGATTGTTGACAGGTATGAAGGAAGAGATTACTTTTCCAATGGTTATGTATTAATATAACAAAAGTGTTATAAACATATCAAATAATAGTGTTATGCACATAAAGACAAAGCACATTGCTATCAAGTATCATTACTTGACAGAACTAGTTCAAGACAAAGAAGTGAAATTGGAATATGTGAATAAAAAAGAGAAAATAGATGATATATTTACTAAAGCTTTACCTAAATATTCTCATAAATATCTTAGAGGTAAACTAGGGGTAATTCCCCTGGATAAAGAAAGTTAAGAAAAAGTGAAGCATTGAATAAAATGTGATGATTAGACTATCTTACACATTGATGTAGATAGTTAGACTTTAGGAGATTGTGTAAGGTAATAGTAAAGGAGAAGGATAGAGTAATGGATTAGTCATATCAAGATTATAGGTGAAGAATTCAAAACTAACATGAAGGTAACTACATGAGAAAGATGTATGTGATAGAGATAATGTCTTTGGCATTGTTGTCAAAGAGGGGGAGATTATCTAAAATATAAAGAGGGAGACTATCTGAGAGAGAGAGAGAGAGAGAATATCTATGACATCATGAGGGAGATATTATCATAGAGTTAACATGAAAGATGGAGAAAGTGAAAGATGGAAGAGACATGCTAAGTAAGAGGGAGTGATTACTTAGAGGGAGTTCATAAGATTTACTTGAGCTATTGCCAGAAACATGAATTATAATTAAACTAAGGATATTAATGAATATATGATACATTGAGGGTTTTTTTCATGTTTGTAAAAGATTTGGATTGTATGGTAACTTGAATTATTCCTACAATATTCTAGAAGTGTTTCCATCAATTCCAAAGAGGGATTTTGTGGGAAAATACAATTGCAACAATGGCAATTTTCTATCTGATCTAAGTGTCATATCTACTTGATTGATGAAGAGGATTTGAGAAGTTGTTAATAACAAAAGAATCTAAAGGAAAGGTTGAGTTATGAAAAGGAAACCATAAATGGATACTTGATTAGTTGGACTTTGACAAGATACATTGATTGTTTAAATAATGTCACAAGAGGAGAAGATAGTACAATGTTCAAGTCTTGAAAGTGTGAACAAAGATAGATCAAATGTATAGATTTGACTAAGTAATAGAGTAGCAAGGAACCATTGTAGATTACACAAGATCTTGGAGAGAATGAAGAAAAGGATAGTGGTGATGAGGAAGAAGAATGAGACAAGGGTAAAGCCCTAGTTGTTGTCACTCCACTGAGAAAGAAGGCTAAAATTTTAAAAAGAAGCTGGTAGTGACACCCCACTCTCCTCCACCACCAAAAAAGCCAAGGACTAGGGTAGCTTCTAGTGTTGAGAAGATTGGAAAATAAAGCGTAATAGAGACTACTAAGTCTAATGCATTTAAACCAAAGAGAAGGATATTAGTCAAAGGACCACCCAAATAGAATACAAATTCTATTGATGAGGTATGTACAGATCTTAGAATATCTTCAAGATTATCAAGTTCTAGATTTGTAAAATATGATACATTGGATAATACTGATATAACCAAAATTGAGGAGGCTATGGTAGATATGATTACAATTCATAAGTTAGTTCCAAGTGAAATTGTGAAGAAAATACCTACAGATCTATATGATAGACTTGAAAGGAGATGGAAATAGGAAGAAGAAGAAGAAGAGAAAAAGATAAGAATTGGCACTCTAGTCAGAGTTATGCCTGGTCTAATTCAAGATCAATACGAAACATTTTTGCAAAGTACAAGAACATATTTTTCTATAAGCATAGAATTTTTTTATATTACAAAATAAAATGGACAGTGTAGCATAGCGAGATGAATTTCTTTGGAAAAGAAATTTTGGGTTATCCACCAAGGGGGCTAATAAAAATAAAGAAACATAGATAATTACCATTGAAGATGATCATAGTAGTGGAGAAATTTTAGGTGTGTCGAGTCTGCAAGGCAGAATGTCACTAGTATATGCTGACACTTTTGACACTCTAGAGGCCGAGCAATCAAGGCTCACAGTTACAGAGGTAGAAACAAAGATGATGGATACAAGTGTAAATGAAGATGTGAGTAAAGTTGAAATGAGTGCAACCATTATTTTCTCAAGAACCAATGCACCAACACAACCAAGTGGTGAAACCCCCTCACCAACTCCCAAAGTAGTGTTGAGAAGAAGCACTCCTTCACTAAGTAGAGGAAAAGAAATAATAGGCACCTTGCTATATGTTTAAGTTAGTTTGGATGAAGTAATTGAAATGCCATAATTAGATTTGGAAATAATTACAATAGAGCAAACAATTTTATTAAAAGAAATTTTAGCGAAGAACAAAAAGAAAGAAGATCTAAGAAGAGAGCACAAACAAAAGCCAGTATTATATGATGTTAAAAACATTTTTGTTGAATCTTTGGATATTCAAAATTTTGATGATGAAGCCCTAATTATTAGCCATCTTGTAAATATTGTTGAACAAGTAAATGTTGGTAATATCGAATCCAATGAAAAATTAATGGATTTTTCTATAAGAAATTTTGAAAATAAGGCTGTGGGTAAAATTTCCATAATAATTTCACATAAGAAAGTCTAGTTACAAATAATATAATAGAACTTATATAAAGAATACATTATTTGTACAACATTTTGTCAGATGTGTCAAGATTAACAAATGATATTTAGGCAAAAATGCAACAGATTCAAGATGACATTTAGGGATCCATCACTATTATTTTTTAGTTAAAAAAATTTAGTATTGACCATTACAATAAGTTATTGAATGCTTAAGGTGCATTAGTCCAGCTTTTGACAATTGATAGCAACATGAGACCTAAATTGATCTTTGTTCAAGATATGCTAGTACCTCATTTGGAGATCATATAAAGGGAGATGCAATCAGCCTAGGATATTATCAAAGAGGATCACAATCATTTAGTGGTTGATAGCTTAATTGACTTAGCTACATGATTACAACTAGAGAATCACCTTTTGGAGGTAGCTAGAACCACATGGGATCGTGTGATTTCTATGATCACCTAAGTTCATCATACATTCATTGATAAATATGGTTTGCTTCCACCCATTCAACCCGAATGGCCATGATATAATAATCAGAAACAAGGGGAAACCATAGTTATCATGTAGTAGTTAAGAAGGAATTGACAAAGGAATGGGCAATCAATTGTAGAGTTCACATGATACTATGATATCATAATATCTAGAGTAAGTGGATAAATATTCATTTATATTTTTTATTCATTATTCATTTGGTATGAGTAAATTTTTTGAAGTTTTACATTGAACTAAGTCATTAGACTTAGGGTGGAGTATTCATATCAGATTGTTTATGTAACGATATAATCATGAAAAAGTATTTTTACCACTAATGTCAAAGGGGGTGATTGTTGGTATATCTAATTATTATTTCCTATTAATGTCAAAGACTTGGTCATTTATTAGGCAAAGTTAGATAGTCATCATTGTGATAAAGCTACTCTATATAGGCTAAGTCATATATATAAACTTATATATACCAAGCTCTATAGGAACAAAGAAAGTGTGTGGTCACCAAGTATTTACTATAAAAGTAAAGCAAAACACCTACCAAAAAGTTTGATAATATAAGTGTCAAGTGATATGGTAAGTTTCAAGCACAATACAGACCGAGCATCAACAATGTCAAGTATCAAAAAATATTAAGTGTCGAGCAATGAAGAGTTTACATAAAAGTCAAAAATGATACATAATTTGAGGTAAATCATTTTCAAGATGAGATGGAAGGAAAATTTTATATTTGTAGAGGTTGTTATAGATATTTCTATGCATTTATGATGTGGATCACAGATCTCCATGTTTTGTGATCAACAATTTAGATGAAGAGGCAAAATATGGGCGCATCTAGAAAACTCTTTATGGAATTCTTTAAATAGAAAAGGTTTTAATCTAGATCAAAAAAAAAGGGAAGAGAGTGAGTGTAATGATGAAATGTTATGCAAACAATATGGAAGACAAGGAGTATTATGTGAATGGTGAAGTGAAGCATTAAGATCATATCAGAATTTAGTGGAACTGTTATGTTATCTCTTAGCAGAGTAGGTGAGTAAATCATTGAAGTGAAGGTGGGAGAAAAGTTTTATCAAATTAGAGGAGAGGATCAGTTTGCAAGGAGAAGACTCAAAATCAGCTTATAGAAAATACCGAGAGTCAAGTATTGAATCCATTTTAATCATCTTGAATCAAGGTAGCTCTCTTAACATAGTGTTCTAAATAAATCTTTTTAAATCTCCTAATAGATCCCTTACTTTATTTTAAGTGTTAAATCCTGTAACAAGGTGAGACCTAACACTCTCAAAAGCTTTTAACAAGGTAGACCCCTCATAGGGTAGATCATATATTATGATAAAACATTATAACCTTAATAGGTTAACTTTATTATTACAGTAGTGAATATTTGTGGGTATCATTCCCACCCTAGTTTTACCTTTACCTTGGAGGGTTTATGGATAATAAATATTGTGTTATGTGTATAATTACATGCATGTGATGGATTATATTTACATGTTACTATATATGAGCAATGTTAGTATGCTAATAGAAACCAAATTTAAATAAAGCTTCTACAGACTAAACAAAATTCATAAACTTCAAGATAGACTAAGATGAGCTCTTAATTGAGAATATGAGCCATTAATGGACTCTCTCAATGAGAAGCTCTCTTGTTGAGTAGCTTTGTCTAAATAGATAGGATGTATGCTCAAGCTTTATGCTTCAAAAAGGGCTTCAAATGGAGTTGGAATTTGGGTGTGAGTGTATGGTTTTGATGTAAAATGGCTTCTTAAAATGGCATTATGACTTTACTTCATGGATTGTGTTATTTTGCAAAGGGGAAGGATACCAATTTATAGGCAAGAGGCTTGAGGGATTGAGGGCTAAGATGCAAGGATGGGAAAAAGCTCATGGAGGGCTCAAATTGCATGAGCGGAGAGCACATGGATTGTGCTTCCTTATAGCCAATCAGGGAGTGACACATGTCACAGGGTGAGAGGATGGAGGAAAGGGGAAGGATGAGTCAACAAAGGAGACTCAAGGGATAAAATCTTCATAAAGACCCTCATAATGGCTTGTAAGAGCAATAAAAGGGCTTGGAAGAGTGATTTATGGCCTAGTGGGCTTCATAAAGTTTTATGGTTGAGATATTTTGAGGGAGATGAGAACAATTTTGACTTGGGCTTGATTAGGAGGGTTTTAAGCTTGCTTAAGATTGTACAAATGATTAGAGGATGGATTAGGATGGTTTAGGATTAGTTTAGGGATAGGCAAGTCGATGGCATTTAATGAGGGTGGGTGAAGGAGGAGATATTTGTTAACTTTGGCTTGGGTTAGTAAGTCTTAACCCATGTTTAGAGAATGTGACAAGGTTAGGAGGGGATTAGGATTAGGTTTAAAGACATCTTCTAGAAGAGTCTAGACTTTGGATGGGGATAAAGACTTTCTAGAATAGTCTAGAACTTCCTAGGATGAGGATGAAGACTTTCTAGAAGAGTCTAGAACTTCTTAGGATGAGAATAAATTAGATTTTTAGGAAATAAATAAAGTTTTATTTATTTCAAGGGTTTGGGTTGAGGAGATATTTATTAAAACTTTTTTAATAAACATGAAGATTAATATTTAATCTTAATTAAATATTTTGAGTTGGGATTAGGGGTAGGAAATGATGGGATTAGCCTTTAATCAAAATTAAAGAAGGATTAGAAGATTTTGGAAGAGGTTAGTGGTCTTAAAGAAATTGGCCAAGTTTTGGGCAAAAAATAAATTTTTTATTTATTTTGGGTTTTTTGGTCAATTTATTAATTAAATAATTAATAAATAAGGAAATAATGTTTAAATAAGATTTAAACATTTTTGGGAGGGATTCCTTAATTAAATATTTTTAATTAAGATAAAGGGATTTAATGGCATAAAAATAAATTAAATAATTAATTAATTAATGATGATGTCATCAGGAATTTTTTAGAAAATATTTTATTTTCTAAAGGTTTTTAGGTGTCTACATTTTGCCCCTCTTTGATGTGATGCCGCAAGTGGCATGGCATCAAAGATAAGAAAATAAGATGCCCAAGGCTAGAGCAAAAGAGGAGAGAATGGACTACAAGATGCCCCCTCAAGAAGGTGGCAGGGAGAGAAAGCGAGGCTCGAAAACTTCTTGAAAAGTACAAGAATCTGAGATGAGCAAGAAGACTCATATTGGCTTAAGAGAAGAGATTTAGTTAGCTCAAACTCTCACTACGGGAGAATGATAAAGGGAGAATTAGAGGCACAAGAGGAAGCAAGCTTAGGATCTCAGGGATTGCAGAGGATGAAGGAGTGGAGTGCTATAAAATAAATCTAGGATGGGGAGATGGATGAGGGGATTAAAAAGCTGATGCAACAGGATTTCAAAGAGTCAGATTGGCGAAAGATGGGTTTCAGAGATCCCTAGGACTAGGATTGTGGATCTCGAAAGATGAGGCTTGGTGGATTGATTTGGATTGGTGGATCCCTAAGACTAGGATTGTGGATCCCTAAAGCTAAAGGTGAGGAGTGATTCAAAGAGATACTGATGCATAAGCTAGGGTAGGAGAGACAGATGTTGGATATGGATGGGGGATAATGGAGATGAAGGGAAACCATTGAAGCTTTTTTTTTTAGCAAGGGGATACTTCAAAGAGAAGTACCACCATGTAGTTGAGCACTAGATTTGCTATAGGACTATTGGTTAATTGTCAAGGTTACCAAGAACATCAAGGCCATGTCACCAACCATCCAAAGGACTGACAGACTGACTCGAAACAAATACACAAGGATTGCCCCTGCATCACACATGAAACCTAGAGGAAACAGTGTGGAACCGACACTGGGTAACCCACAAGAAAAAAAGAAACAAACGAAAGACTTGATCAAAACCGTATGCTCAGAGTGCCCCATTCATAGCATACCATGATATGGAAGATCGTGGCAACCTTGAGGAGGGAACAAAAAGATTGCTTGGAAAAGATACTTCAAGACCCAAAAGGGAAGATTCCAAATGAAAAGAAAGTGAAAATCCAAAAGAGAACTGTTTGCCAACGAGATGGGTAGGATGAGGTACTAACCTACCAAGATCAGACATGAGGAAAGCTATATCCTACAAGGATCTATCGGAGAGCACCTAAGCTGGTGGATCTGGATGAGTGATGCATCTAGCAAGCTGAATTAAGAAGGATAACACTTTTGTGACAGGAGATCTAGCTAAAGGATGCATTGGAATAGCTAACCAAGATTTGTGCAATGTGTGCAAGATGTTGATCAAGGATGAACTGACATGAAATTTGGATAGATACAATGATACTAAGATAAAGAGGATGTACAAGCTAATGGACCAAGATATGGTACAAATGTACAAGTTTTTTTGGACAAGATTAGATATGCAAGCTATGATACAAGCATTGGATGCAAGATTATTTACAAGCTGTACAGGAGCTCCAGATGATAAGATAGGGGAATGGCTCAAGTTGGTGCAAGATGCAGAAGCTAAGGATGAGTTGATAGAATAAGATATGGATGTGCAAGGATGCATCCAATGATTATGATAGATCTGCAACCAAGGATGGGGATAATGCTAGGGTTGGTGGTAGCTGAGCTGATAGCTGGTGCTAGAGTGAATGGCTAATGAGAGGATGACATTGGATTTGCATGAGGATAGCCTAGAGCGAGATACCAATGACAAGGGAGGATGGATAGGACAACATCTCCAAGGAATATAGTGCCCCCAGTTAGAAGATGGCATGCAAAAGGAGGTCTTACAATGGATGTGATAGGATTGAAGCTAGGATGGAAAAGTTGAAGGCGCTAGGGAGATGGATGATAACTGGGATGATGGGGTGAGGTCGCAGAAGATAAGTAGATAGCGATAGATAAAAGCAAGAGGATGAAAGATAGGTGGATAAATTGGAAGATGGAGCTTGATGGCAAGATGTGACCAAAAGCATGAGAATGATAGGCTAAGCTAGGGATGCCTGGATTATGCATGATGCTTGTTTTCCAAGTTTTCATCATGGTACTTGTCCAAGGCGCTTGAATTGCCAAGTTTTCACCAGTGGACGCTTCATTTTTCTTTAATTTTTTTTTGACTTTTTGACTTTGGACTTAGCTGGAATGATTTTGGCTTTCTTCAGCTATTTTTGGCTCATAGATGTTGGTAGGATGGATGAAAAAGGATTGGATTGAACAAGTGGAATGGTGGGTTGGAGTTTGACAGATAATGGATGCAAAGACATAAGGCTTGTGGGTAAATGGATGAGGAAAATGGAAAGATCATAATTGGCACACACCTTGAGAGGTGATAAAGTAATGGGAAAGATGGTTTTGAGCGAGGTTGAGGAGAAAATGGAGGAAGAGAAAGATAAGGACTAAAAGTAGAGTTGGAAGATGGAGGATGGGAAATTTAGGATAAGAAGCATATGGACTAAAAGTGGATTGGGGGGATGAAGGATGCTTATATGGGGATTTGGATGAAGGATAGATGGATGAGGCTTTTTGAGTAGCATGAATGGATGCCAATTGAGATTTTTCTTTGAGATGCATTTCTTTTATGAGCATCTTGGGTATCCACATGATTTTTGACTTTTTTAGCTTGGGATTTTGTGGCCTCTTGACTTTTTCTTTGATTGGGATTAAATGTTTCTTGTTTTGAACATGTATTTTAGAAGGGACATGTTGAGACTTGGATTTTTGTGGATTTTTGGATTTATGCTTTTGTATTTTGGCATCCAATATGCTTCTATTAGCCATGGGATGGGAACAAGAGCATGGAGGAGATGGAGGGATAATTGATGGAGTGATAGGGTTTAAAGGTTGGAAGGGATTCAAGGGTGAGTGCCTTTGATGATCTAGCTGGTGGATTTGAGGGGATGGAAGGATAGATTGGAACATAGGATATGGATGGATATAATTGCCCAAAATGGATCGAGGGAAGGAAGGATATGGGCCCAAAATAGATGGAAACGGGGAAGGTGTAGGTCCCAAAATAGATGGAGGGGATAAAGGATTCATATTAGGTATGTAAGGACCCAAAATGGATGGAAAGGGTGTGGGATTTAGATAAGGGATATATGGACCCAAAAATGGAGGGTTGGAGATAAGGAGTAGGATGAGGGCCCAAAACAGATGCGGAATAAGATGGATGGGAACTTTGTGGTGAAGATGGAAGGACTTGGGACCATGCAGGAATAGTGGGGATACCAACATCTAGAAATACATTTTCATTTCTTTTTTCAATATGATGTTCATTATTTGGAACACAAGATGTGAGTCCATTACTAGCTAAAGGAGTTGGAGCTTCGGATATGATAATTAGTTCTTTTTCGATGGATCTATCATCATGGATTATGGGAGATGTATGATCATGAAGCAGAGGAGATGGGAGGATAGGATCTTGAGTTGAGTGGGCTGAGGGAAAGGGATCTTGAGATGGAGTAAGTAAGATGGTAGGATTTAGATATGGAGGGGATGGTAAAAGTGGATCATGTAGGGGAATAAGTGGGATGGCAGGATTTGCTATTCTATCAGAGGATATTTCAACATGATTTTGGACAAGATCTTGACAAGAATGGATGGGAGTGGATGCATGAGGTTCATTATATGGGATTTGGATAATGCTTGGAGGAGGAGATGTGGATGGGATTTGGAGGGTTTTGACAAATGGTGGGATTTTGATGCTTGCGGGAAGTGGAAGGATTTTAAGCAATTTGATGGATGGTATGGGGATGATAGCTATGGGAGATGGAGGTGATATTATAGATGGGGAAGCTTCATTATTGACTACTTCACATGGTTGGATTAGATGACATGGCTTATCAACTACTGGAGGCAACTTTTCTTGTATTTCCTCTAGGAGATTTCTTGGAGACTCGTGTGTTGAAGGTGGAGGTGGATTGACAGGAATAGCTAGTGTGATGGGGGTGGAAGATTGGAAGCTTGGTTGATTGGGTGATGGAGGAGAAGCTGGGGTATCAGATGGCATGACTAGATAGTTTGGAAGAATGCATGGATTTTGTGGGATGCTTGGGGGAATGTTTCTAAGGCTTATAATATACCCATCATAGTCAACAAGATTTTCATTATCATTGGAATAGGAGGTGGCAGGAGCAAGGACAATACAACCAAACACATCATGATAGGTTTGGGATTTCATGTTTTGATGACGAGTCGGATGGGGATGGGGTCTTGCATATGGATGAACACGGAAGCTCATGGTTGGATTTGGATTAAGCATAGATTTTGGATTGGCTGATGAAGGATTTCCTAGGGAGAGTCAAAGTTGTATGACAGACCTAAGGAGGATTGCCTAGAGATTTTTGGCTTTCCTGTGGATGGAAGACTTCAAGGGCATGCTGTCAAAAAGTGAGTTTTGCTTTCCTATGCGCTGGATTGGTGGAGATTGTGTCAACTTAAGGATAGACTAATGATCCTATGGGCATGACATGAGATTGACCACTTGTGGATCCCAACCTTTAGCTCAAGGTGATGAGGGATAACAAGTGATAAAGCTAGATTACCCTAGACAAAGCTTTGTCAAAGGGATAACCTTGGTGAGGCTGGTGGATTGGTCGGATTGATTGGATAGAAAATTCTAGTAGAATGACAACAACTCTCTAAAGGCTTGGGTGTGATTTTGGATTGGGTTGCTAGCTAGCTGGGAGGGATGATTTGGAGAGACTTTGGATTTGGGATTGTTCTAAAGCAAGGAACTAGATAGATTTAGTTGCAACGGGGGAGCTTGGATGATTTTCTAATGAGGTAGTGACTACGCTAAGTATGCCTTGAGCTGGGAGATTTTTGCTCTTTTTTTTTTTGGGATTTTGACCAAAGTTGGCAAACATTCATTCAAAAGCTATGAACAAACAAGCAGACAAAATTTTGGAGCAAGCACATCAAACACACCAACATCCTGGGAAGCTTTCTACAAGGAGGAAATTTGTTATAGCTAGGGAGTCCTCGATATATGTAAGGTACATGAGACCCAAATCCATAGATGAAACCAAAAAGATGTCACATAGCTAAGAGGAGCAGTAACCCACTTCTCCTCTTTCACTTCTCAAGGGTATAAAGTTCCTTGAGGCTTATCCCAAGTGACAAAATCTTGATTCCAAGAGAGGTATCTTTGGATTCACCTCCCGATTTTTATACTTCGCCGAAATGCTGGAGTTGAGGTCATCCCAAGGGGTGATGAAATCCCCAAGAAGGCCTCCTAAAAATAAACAAGGTTTTGGATCCTAATCTTATGCACCCAAGATGGCCTCGAAAGACGACAAGGGGAGAGATGACTTGGATGACCTTGGGCTAAAAAATAAAATAAAAAAACATGCTTGTTCTTTTACCAACTGACTCTTATGTGTGCTAATCTAGACTTTGCAAGCACTCATGTTTAAGAGACAATGTTCAATTCCAACTTGAAGCGCCAACAAAAGTAAATCGATCGAAGAATGCAAACAAGAAGAAGAGTTAGGGTCAACAAAAGAAAACTCGCGCACCCAAAGGCCCTCCATGTCAAGTATCAATTAATTTCCTTTAAAGCATTCAAGAGTTGGTGTGATTTTGTTTTAAGCCCAAAGCAAAGATGTGTGAGACTTGATTTGTCAAGCACACGCCCGGAGGCCCTCCACGTCAATAGTTGTTCAATTTTAGTCCCCAAACTTGAAGTGTGATCGATTTAATCTAGAGTTTTGGTCATTTAAAATTTTTGATAAAGTTAAAGCAAATGTTCAAAGACCAAGTGAGTGAGTTAGATTGTGGAACATTTAACACCTTTTTCAAGTAGACCCATCCCCATAAATGGCGATGAGATTGCAACCAATGGTTGAATTGATGGGTGATTAGAAAAGAGGTGAGTCCAAAGAACTACTCAAATTGATTTTTGAAAATTTGTATTTAACTTAACAAAGTTTCTTAAATGTCCAAAAATCAAACTTTACCTAAATTTAATGTGGAAAAGAGATTTGTTTTGTTCAATTTTAGAAGCTCCAAATGAAGTGTTTGATATTGCAATGATTAATTGATCCTTGGAATTCAAGATTAGATTTGTTGTTTTAATCATGCATTCAAAGAAAATTTGATTTTAATCCATGGCATTCAAGAGTGTGTTTAGCAACATGCATTCAAAGACAAGTGATTAAACATTCAAGTTTTTTCCTTTGAGCATTCAAGATTGAGATTTTGTGTGTTGTTTTAAGAACTTTGAAGTGCTTTGTTTTAACCTTAGATCATTCAAGATTGTTTTGGACTCAAAAGTGAAAATGAATCTTTGGACTTTTGTTTTCATTCAAGATTTTGTGTTCTAGTTTGCATATTTTAAGCCCAAAAATGATATTCCTAGATTGTTTTGATGCATGAAAAACTTAAGAAACATTCAAGATTTTGCAACAAGACATTTGTTTGGAACAAATAACAAAGCTTTTAGGAAAATTTTGGCAACCATTTAGGACTCTTAGTTTTCATGAGATTTTTAAAAGAACTTTAAAATATTTGCAAATGAGGTTCATTTTATCCTTGATTGATGCTTTGAGTTTGATTTGGATTTTAGTGTGCACTTAGTGTTGATTTTGAACCTTTTGAAATGGAAACTTGAAGTTCTTTTTAAATTCCCAAAAATGAAGTGTTCCTAACTTTGCATAAATGCATCTAAAACTTTGATGTTGCAAGGATGCAAATGATAGGATTGGTTTAGTTTCAACTATTTAAAGATTTTTTCTTTTTTGCAAATTTTTAATTTTTAATGGATTTAAGTATGATTTAGGGGTTCATTTTAAGCACTAAAAAGAAGTGTGTATGATTTTGCTTCCTTAAAAAAAAATGGCCAAGATCTCCCACAAGAAGAAGAAGAAGAAGTAGATGGAATAAGAAGAATATAGACAAGAAGAGGAAGAAGAATTCCAAGTGCTTTGTCCACCTATAAGCTTGAAAAATCTGCAAACACTATGAGATAGATTATGAGTTCCTTTGTCTTTTTCATGCTCGTGTGGACCTAAAAAACCAATTTATACAATCCTACCAATCACAAAAACAAACAAAATTAGCCAAAATTAGCAAATGACATACAAAACTTGACTAAAAAAGCTAATGAAGATGACCCATGCGGGGTCCCACCAGGCATGCCAAAATGTATATGAGCAATGTTAGTATGCTAATAGAAACCAAATTTAAATAAAGCTTCTACAAACTAAACAAAATTCATAAACTTCAAGATAGACTAAGATGAGCCATTAATGGGCTTTCTCAATGAGAAGCTCTCTTGTTGAGTAGCTTTGTCTAAATAGATAAGATGTATGCTCAAGCTTTATGCTTCAAAAAGGGCTTCAAATGGAGTTGGAATTTGGGTGTGAGTGTATGGTTTTGATGTAAAATGGCTTCTTAAAGTGACATTATGACTTTACTTCATGGATTGTGTTATTTTGCAAAGGGGAAGGATACCAATTTATAGGCAAGAGGCTTGAGGGATTGAGGGCTAAGATGCAAGGATGGGAAAAAGCTCATGGAGGGCTCAAATTGCATGAGAGGAGAGCACATGGATTGTGCTTCCTTATAGCCAATCAGGGAGTGACACATGTCACAGGGTGAGAGGATGGAGGAAAGGGGAAGGATGAGTCAACAAAGAAGGCTCAAGGGATAAAATCTTCATAAAGACCCTCAGAATGGCTTGTAAGAGCAATAAAAGGGCTTGGAAGAGTCATTTATGGCCTAGTGGGCTTCATAAAGTTTTATGGTTGAGATATTTTTAGGAATATGAGAGCAATTTCGACTTGGGCTTGATTAGGAGGGTTTTAAGCTTGCTTAGGATTGTGCAAATGATTAGAGGATGGATTAGGATGGTTTAGGATTAGCTTCGGGATAGGCAAGTGGATGGCATTTAATGAGGGTGGGTGAAGGAGGAGATATTTGTTAACTTTGGCTTGGGTTAGTAAGTCTTAACCCATGTTTAGAGAATGTGACAAGGTTAGGAGGGGATTAGGATTAGGTTTAAAGACATCTTCTAGAAGAGTCTAGACTTTGGATGAGGATAAAGACTTTCTAGAATAGTCTAGAACTTTCTAGGATGAGGATGAAGACTTTCTAGAAGAGTCTAGAACTTCTTAGGATGAGGATAAATTAGATTTTTAGGAAATAAATAAAGTTTTATTTATTTCAAGAGTTTGGGTTGAGGAGATATTTATTAAAACTTTTTTAATAAACATGAGGATTAATATTTAATCTTAATTAAATATTTTGAGTTGGGATTAGGGGTAGGAAATGATGGGATTAGCCTTTAATCAAAATTAAAGAAGGATTAGAAGATTTTGGAAGAGGTTAGTGGTCTTAAAGAAATTGGCCAAGTTTTGGGCAAAAAATAAATTTTTTATTTATTTTGGGTTTTTTGGTCAATTTATTAATTAAATAATTAATAAATAAGGAAATAATGTTTAAATAAGATTTAAACATTTTTGGGAGGGATTCCTTAATTAAATATTTTTAATTAAGATAAAGGGATTTAATGGCATAAAAATAAATTAATTAATAAATAAATGATGATGTCATCAGGAATTTTTCAGAAAATACTTTATTTTCTAAAGGTTTTTAGGTATCTATAGTTACAGCAACTTTACTCTTGTAAGTTTTACATGCTTCAGACAACTGGTGAATGTGTGAATGAATTTTTGAAAAGTAAAATTTCTTAAGATTCTAATTCACCCCAACCCCCCTCTCTCAATATCTTTTTATCTTGTTTATAATACTTCTTTCTATCAACAGTTTCTCCTAGCTCGGTGGGTGCCCTTCTTGAGGCCTAGGTTCAGAGGTGATCACTCCATGGTATGTCATTTTTATTTGTAGATTTGTGTTGGATTTGAAAGATGGAGCAATCTTGGATTGGATTCTTGATGGTGTTCTTGAGTCACCTTGTGTAGGAGACTTCTCCTTATGTCATACATTTCTTGTTGCGTCATTGCATTCATATGTTGAAGGAAGGAACTTTATCTTTATTATGATCTATCTAATGGATTCAAAATTGTAGATTGCTATTTATTAATAATAAAAAGTTAATTTCAAGAGAAAATATGCATGGTGTTGTCATAATATTACCCTTATGGTTTCATTTTGAATCTTTATTTTAAATGAAATGGGCAAATATAATAGCTAAATGTCTAATTTACTTCTTAATTCATCTTCTTGTAATTTGGTTCCAATAATGAAAGGAAAGAGATTTTATATTAGTATGATCATGGTATTGCATGAGAAAATTAAAATATAATGTCAATAGGTTTTCTAAAGTTTGTGATTTAATTCAATGTTCAATTTGATACATGTATTCTTTAGTTTCATCCAGATTTTACCTAATAGATCCAATTATTGAATCAATAGATTAAAACCTAATATGAGACACATACATTTACCTTGTAAACCTTACTTAACTTATTTGAAAAATAAATCTAATAAAACTACCAAGGAAATGGGAAATGATCAAATCAGCTCATTTGTGCATTAGAAACTTGCACTTCCTTTATATCCCAAAGAGACCCTATAGGTCTCTAGAAATTGTATAGGAGAAATTAAATTTCTCCCATACATTTTTTCATCTTACATGGTCATTTTAATAACTAAGCATAATATTCACTTGAATAAATAATATTGTTTATACTAAAGCACTTTATGAGACCCATAATTTTATTACTAAAATGAAGGAGGAGAAAATGACTTTATGTCAAATGTGAACAAAAATGTACATAAAAAGTCAAAAGTCAAAAAAAAAAAATTAATAACCCTAAACTATACCATTTTCCCCCTTACCTTTTCCCCACTTCCCATCATCTTATTTGCATGCCTCTAGCTTTTTGCCATAGACTTGATTTATGCCCAAGTTGTAGGATCATGTCAACTCCTTGGTCACTATTATTATGGCCTTGGGTAGCATCCAAATCTTGTGGAAATAGGACATGTCAAGTGGCCAAGTTTCATTGGTAGTTAGGGGTAAGTAGAGGTAGGTTTAGGGATGTATAGGTTGGAGATTAGTAGTTAGTAATTAGTTTTTAGGTATTTTAATTTAGTGATTGATTGTGTAATCAGTATTTGTATTATGTATCTAAATATGATTTGTATTTTAGAATTTTAAATTAATAAAGTTGTAAGTGGATAATTATGCACTAGATGATAGTTATTAGTGTGTAGTGTCAGGAGTACTCATAGGAAGTTAGCTTTGCATCTTATGTTTTCTTTTGAATTTATATTTCTTCTTATTTAAATAGGATTTTTTTTTAAAATAATTTATTCCTTTTGTGTTTTTGGTGTAATGCTTTAAAGTGATAACATTTAATTGAAAGTGGGTTTTAATTGGTTAGTATGGATGTCTTGATAGTTGATTAGGGTTTATGTTAGAAGATTCTTTTAATGTTATCATTGATTAAATGGATAATAATTAATCTTTTATTAAGAATTAATAGTGCATGTTAATAATTGGAATCAAATATTATTACATTGTTAGGTTACCTGTTAAGTGCAAATCTGGGCATCTAGGGGATTGATCTAGTATATTGCAATAAGTATATGGTACCTAGTAAAACCTAATCTAATTCATTTTTTGATAAATCAATCTATCTATAGTTTAATATAGTTAAGGATAATTAATTCAATAACTAGGGTCAAACCCAAATGTGACAATGTTGTGGTGTGTTCACATCCTCATATCAAAAGGAGAAACATGTGAACCTAACTTTATTGAATTATACCTAACTAACTCAAATTCAATTTTAAGAACTTGGAAACCCTAATTACTTCTTTGAATTGATTACATACCTTTGTAATCATTAACCTATAGTTAAATCAATTAAACTTAATCAACCTTTGCTAAGTGTTCCAAAGCATAACAACTTTTAGTTTTGATCTAGTGCAGCATGTTTTGATACTGACTTTGCACCTTTATGAAATGTAATCATAATTCAATTGTTGCCTAAACCTTGAAACAAGAAAAACCTCTTTTATGTGTCCTTCAACTACACTTTTTTAACATTTACCCTAATTGATGTTTTTTAATCAGAAACTCAAAACCCTAGAACTCTAGTAAACTAATTGTACAACCTTGAGACTTGAACTCACTTTACCATGTCATCATCTCTATACAGCACATTCAATGTTAGTGTTTATTAATCTTAGTTGTAATTAATTTTAAAAAAAATTGGTGTGTTTTCGCCCTAATTTTTAGGCATGACAAATACTTAAAGGTTCAATGTTGAAAATGAGGGATATGATATGACCAAAATGAGGCTTTGCAATGACCTAGATACAAAATGTTCTTTTATAAATAGGAAATACTAAGAGGGGGGTGAATTAATATTACATAAATTTTAGCCCAATTATGGATATCATTAAAAAAATTATAACTCACATATGAAATTAAATTGATGATGCTAAACATTAAACATAATGTAACACATAACATCATATTTTGTTAACTACAAAAATCCTAGCCAAGGGAAAACCCCATTGGGGATGGTACCCACAAAATGAACTACCAATAAAAAATATCTTATGAAAGATATTGACCCTATTAGTATTCTATTACATTTTTACAGTGTCTCGATCCTTGTTAGAGGAATAGTCATTTTAGAAGCCTCAACATTGTTAAGAATTGCGATTACGATTACTCAAAGTATGCAAGATGATCCCACAACCCAAACATGTAATATACAATAATATTATTCAATACAAGAGATAAATATAAAAACCTCTTAGTGTTGTTGGTATCTTCAACAACTGATTTGCCTTTTCTTCTCTTCACAAAATTGATCATATATTCACACTACATTGATCACACATCAAAATTTTACATCTCAAAATAATAGCTTGTCAATATCATAAAAAATCTAAAAACTTCAGTTTTCAAGTTATTTCCTTTATACGAGGTTATTGCAAAATAACCTATATAATCAACCTTCATACCTTTGCATGCTTTCCAAAATACAAAATTAACTCTTCCTAACTTAGGGTCAATATTTAGTATGGCATCCCTAATTAGTCTAGTAATATTTTTTGTAAAAAAAAAATTGCTTAACCCAAAATATTCATTTCATTATCTTTTCCATGTTCTATTTTCTCAACATTATCTCTACAAAACTAGAATATCTCTTTTCATACTGAGTGTAAAACTTCATGCTCATAGTTATATACTCTTCATACTCTATTATATTTTTACCTTAGTGCACACATGCCTGAAATGCCTCAATAAACTATGCCAATCACAATAGTGCCTATGCTGACAGATAGACTCTATGATACTTAGAAAAATTTCTAATTCTTTAGCTAAACTTTATCCTTAAGTTTTGGAAACTACAATTGAGATTATTATTATGTTGTCATTTATGTCAAATCTAATTGGTAAGATAATTATCTATCTAATTTAACTGCCATACCTAGATAAGTGATGAGGAGGATTTGAGAAGATGGAAATAAATAAGCACCTAGAGGAAAGGTTGAGTTATGAAGGAAAATACAATGGGCACTTGATTAGTTAGAATTTGACAAGATAAAGTGATTTTTTAACCGTACTACAAGTGAAGAAGATAGTTTTATTGAAGACTTGAAACAATGATCAAATATTGACCAAACACATAATACAATTGAAAAAAAATTGTGTTGTCATTGATGTCAAATCTATTAGTGAGATAGTTTTCTATCTAATCAAAATGTCATATCTATTTGATTGATGAAGACGATTTGAGAAGTTGTTCATAATAAAAGTATATAGAGGAAAGGTTGAGTTATGAAGAAGAAACTATAAATGGACATTTGATTAGTTAGACTTTGATAAAACAATGTGATTGTTTAAATCATGTTGATAGAGGAGAAGATAGTAATGTTCAAGTCTTTAAAATATGAGTAAATATAGACCAATTGTGTAGTCTTGACCAAGTAACAAAGTAAAAGACTCAAGAGTTTTGATGAACATGTCAAGTGAGCCATGGTAAGTATCGAAAAAATTTAGTGTTGATATAGAATCAGTATCAACCGGGTGACAATGTTGATTCCAAGTAAGGTATTTTATAGTGATCAAGTAACTTAGTGATGACTAAGTGTCAAAACTTAGTGTTCTCTAAGGAACAAGATTTTAACTATTTGTGTTGCGTCATTGAGTTGGATCATTTAATTTTAGGAGAGGATAAGGTAAATGACCTAAGAGATGAATTCAAGGAGAGGTTTCTAGAAAAGAAGAGATAAATAGAATGGCAATTAGACACATTGTATCTAATGGATCAAATCATAAACCCTAAGATCTATGATGTTGATTAAGTGGAAAAAATTTAGAATTGTCTATTTAAAGAGATACATAGGAAAAAAAATTGCATGGAAGGGAGAGTAGAGTATAATGTAGAGTCATTGTCCATTTGTGAAGGAGTTCTAGAGAATTGAATTTTTTACTAATGGTGTTGACTTACGAATCTAAGAAGAAAGCTTAATTGAGAAGAAGTAAAGGGTGATTTCTTGAAGGGTTGCCAAGGAATATGAGATTGATGACAATGTAGGCTATATACTAAATTAGTATTGCAAGATGAATAGAGATATGAACATGCAAAGTGAGTTTTACTAATAGATCAAACCTTCTATTACTTTTTAACCATTGCGAATGGTATTTGAAATCCTTTTATAAAGGTTGACCTAATAGTCATAAGGACTTAACACTCTATGTAAATCCTTTAACTGGGTGACATTAAAATAGAATGTTAGAAATTCCTGTAACAAGGCCACTCCTAATAGGGCGATTAAATCCTTTAGCAAGGTCATGTTTAGCAATGTGCATTATAACCTTTAACAGGGTTGGCTCTTAATATGGCTCACTTCAGAAGAGTGAAAATTGGTGACATGTTGCTGGTGTTTTTCCCAAATTGGATTTCCATGTTAAATCCTAGTGTCAAAATCGTGTGGATGTTATTTTATTTCTTTATTGATTTAAGTTTACATTCAAAAAATCTATTATTTTTAGAATAGTAGTCAGTCAACTAGTGTTGCAAATAGTTTAGAGTAGAGACTAAGAAATGGAATGATAAGATCTAAAATTGTTTAAGTGTGTGTTTGTTCAATTGGTCAATCTAGACCTTGAATAATAGATTCACCCCCCTCCCCCCACTCTTAGTTATTATAAATATTCTAAAAATTGGTATTAGAGCATTAGTGTTCATAGAGAGAAGTTTGAAGGTACTCAAAACTAAAGATCATGGCATATAAATGAGAGGTACTAAATCTTAATAAGGAAAATTTTCCTACATGGAAGAAGTTTATGAGACTACATATAGCTAGTATTGATGATGCTTCACTAGATTTTCTAGACAATGTATATGTGGACATAACAATGGTCACTGTGAATGCTCAATAACTAAAAGAAAAGAAAGAACATAATCAATCAATAGTGGAGATTACTTCAGCCATAAGCTATGATGAGTTTTATGACCTAAAGGAATGCATTAATTCAAAGGAAATGTGGGATAAACTAAATACCATCTATGGAGGAAATGATAATGTTTTGAGAGCCAAATCAGAAAGTCTAAGAGGTAAGTTTGATGAGATGAGAATGAAAGAAGGTGAGAACATTGTGCAATATTCCACAAGAATTAAAGAAGTTTCCAATGCTATTAGAGGAGCTAAAGGAAAGATTGAACATGAAACAATAATCAACAAGGTATTGAGAACTCTAATACATATTTGTTCTATTAGGGTTTATGCAATACAAAAACTAAGATGTACACTCAATAATAACTTAACTCTACAAGGTGTAACTGGTAGGCTTATTGCTTTTGAGATGTCAAAGTTTGATACTTACACTCCTACTACTATTGAATCTTCTTTTAAATCACAAAAAGGGAAAACAAGTGAAAAATGATAGTAATACTTCTAATGATGAACTTGATTGATTGATAGTTAGGAGATTTAGAAGAGGAAAAGGAAAATACAAAGGTAAACTTCCAAAAAAAAAATTCATGCAACAAGGTTGGTCATATTGTTGCAAGGGTGTCCTGATAGAGAGGACAATGATGAAAGAAAATCAAGAAAGTACAAAGGATGAAGAGATGATCAACACTTCAAGAAGAACAAGGAATAAAATAACAAAGGTAATAAGTCTTGTTATATTATTGAAGAAGAAACTAATACTAAATTTGAAAGTAATGATGAAGTGGTTGTTTATGTTGCTACGAAAGAAGATTTTGATGAAGATGAGAAATTTGCTTTAATCTCTTATGTGAACAAAAGTGATAGATGGATAATTGGTAGTGGTTTCCCTAATCATACAAATGGTAAAAGAAGTAAATTTGAGGACATTGGACCCTACAAGGGTGGTTGTGTTAAATTTAGCAATGATGTGTCATGTCTTGTGAAAGGTAAAGGGACAATTCAACTAACTAATAAAATTAAATATGACAATGTCTATTGGGTTGATGGACTTAACTATAATTTGCTAAGTGTTTCACAGTTAAAATTTCAAGTTACAGAGTTGAATTCCATCATAGAAAGACTAAAATATTTGATTTTGATTGTAAACTAATTGAAGTGGTGATCAAACAAGAGGTAACTTATTCTACCTAGATTTGTCTAATGATACATGTTTTTTTGTCCAATATGAAGATATTTGGTTATGGCACAAAAGGTTATGTCATGTAAACTTTCAAATTTTGGTTAGCATTAGTAAAATAAAAAATAGGTTTTCCTAAATTGAAGAAAATTGACAATGCTATGTGTAAACAATGTCAATTAGGGAAAATAAAAAAGTCTAATTTCAAGAGAAAAACATATTTATCTTATGACATTTTGGAATTAGTTCACACTAACTTATATGGACCTATTGGAGTTCAAAGCTACTATCGAGACAAATATTTCATTATATTTATTAATGACTACTCTAGAATGATGATTATGATGTTTCTTTAAAAAAAAATCTAATGTTTTTCAGTTGTTTAAGTGGTAGTTGGCTAGAGTTGGAAAGGAGATAGGGAAAAGTTTTAGGTGTTTAAGATCTGACAGAGGTAGTGAATTCATTTCCAATTAGTTCAACATATTCTACAATGATAGAGGAATCAAAAGATAGATGTCTTCACCTAGGATCCCTCCTCAAAATGGAATAGCTAAAAGGATAAATAGATCAATTATGGATTATGCTAAAACAATGTTGATGGAGAAGAATGTGACATAGAAATACTAGAGCGATAAAGATATATTCCTAGGATATTACACCAAGAGAAAATCTTATAAGTGTTTGAACTCTAACACTAAAAAAGTTGTGGAAAGTGCAAATGTGAAATTTAATGAATACATAGAGAAAAATGAAGTTGAAATTAAGAAAAAACCTAAATATTATAGCTCATTCATATATGTTAACGATAGTGCTCCAAGAACTCCACATGAACAAGAAATCAAAGATTCAAACCCTCAGCAGACTAGGAATGCCAAGTTGCAACATCCAGTTGCCAAGTAGTAAAGTGTGGGTGTTGAGAAATAGATAAATGATGTCAATTCATAAATAGAGGAAGTAAACCAATAGAAAGGTAATGTCAAGTATTAAAAATATGAATTAAAACTTGAACATGAAAGAGATAATGAAATTGAAAGAAGAACCTATTGAAGAAAAAAGAAGGAAAGATCCTATGTTAGAAAAATATGTGAGAAGACATCATGTACCTGAACAAATCATCGGAGATAAAGAGTTTGGTGTTATGACAACAAAAACACATAGAAATGATCCATGCTTACAAGATGCTTTGGAGAATGAAGATTGGATACAAGCTATGAACAAAGAAATTGAAAAGATTAAAAAGATCAAAACATTGTCTCTAGTACCTAGACCTAAAGACAAAAATGTTATTGGAACAAAGTGCATAGTAAGGAATAAGGTGAATGAAAAAAGTGAAGTCACAAGGAATAAAGCTAGATCGGTATGCAAAGGATATACACAGGAGCAAGATGTGTACTATGGGGAAACATTTTCCCCTATAGGAATATTAAAAGGAGTAAGAACATTGCTTATATATTCTTCTTATAAAGGGTTCAAGGTATATCAAAAGAATGTCAAATCTTAGGATACTTGAAGAAGTATTCATAGAACAACCTGAAGATTTTTTGTATCTCACCAACAAGAACATAGTATGCAAGTTGCACAAAGCTTTATATGGTTTGAAATAGGCCCCTAGAGCATGGAATGAAAGATTGCATAATTATTTGGTGAAGATTGATTTTGCAAGGACTAATGATAATAGCAAGCTATATTTAAAGACTAGAAAGAACGATGAGGTATTATTATCTGATTTTTTTTTTTTTGTTGATATCACATTTGGAGGAAAGAAAGGATTATGAAAAACTTATATTGATGAAATGAAGAAAGAATTTGAAATGTCAATGGTTGGTGAGATCAAATTCTTTATTGGTTTATAGGTATATCAAATGAAGCAAGGTATTTTCATTACTCAATCAAAATATATCAAGGAAATACCAAAAACTTTTGGGATGGAAGATTATAAACCAGTGGGTAAACCTATGGTTACTGGACACAAACTATCTAGGAATGATAATTCTGTTGATGCAAACCAAACACAATATAGATTAATAATTAGTAAACTGCAATATGTTATTCATTACAGACTAGATATTGCATTATCTATTGGAATAGTTGCTATATTTTCAAAAATTCTTAAGGACAATCATATGATGGCAATAAAAAGAATATTGAGATATATAAAAGGAACAAAAGACTATGGATTGTATTACAAGAAGAATGATAAGTTTGAACTAAAGGTATTCACTTATTCTAATTGGGTGATAAAAGTTGATGATAGAAAAAGCATAAGTGGTGGTGCATTTTTTCTAGGAAAGAGACTAATTTCATGGAAAAAAAAGAAGCATAACTATATTTCCCAGTCAATAGCTAAATCTGTGTATGTGGTAGCAGTAGTAAATTGTTCAAATATCATTTGGATCAAATAATTATTGAAAGGTATGAAGGAAAATATTATTTATCCAATGGTTATCTATTATGATAACACAAGTGATATCAGTATATCAAAGAACCCTATTATGAACAAAAAGGTAAAGCATATTGCTATCAAGTATCATTACTTGAGAGAGCTAATGCAAGATAAAGAAGTGAAATTGGAATATGTGAATACAAAAGATAAAATAGCTAACATATTCACTAAAGATTTATCTAAGGATGCTCATGAATATCTTAGAGGTAAACTAGGGGTGAATCCCCTAGACAAAGCTACTTCAACTATAAATAAGCATTGCACCAAATGTGTTGATCAGACTATCTTACACATTGATGCAATCAATTCTACTTTAGGAGTTGCCTAAGGTAGTAATGGAGAAGAAGAATAGTATAACATATTAGTCATATGAAGATGGCAGATGAAGAATTTAGGCCTAACATGCAATTATCTACATAATCAAGATGTATGAGAAAGAGATAGTGTCTTTGACATTGTTGTCAAAGAGGAAAAGATTGCATAAAAAATATTATAGATAGTAAAGAGGTAGAGATTATCTTCAAAGAGAGAAATTAGATGCTAGTAGAGACATGCTAAGTAAGAGGGAGTGATTACTTAGAGGGATTTTAGAATGAAACTAAGAGATAAGAATGAAACTAAGGGTATTAATAAAAGATCTAATACATTGTGTGTGTTACTCAAAGTCTATACAAATTTTGGATTGAATGGTATCCTAAAGTATTTTTGCAAATATATTTGTTGAAGTGTTTCCATCAATGCCAAAGAGGGAGATAGTTGGAAACTATAATTAGAACAATTGTTGTATTGTCATTGATGTCAAATCTATTGGTGAGACAATTTTCTATCTAATCTAAATGTCATATCTATTTGATTGATGAAGAGGATTTGAGAATTTTTTCATAACAAAAGCATCTAGAGGAAAGGTTGGGTTATGAAGAGGAAACTACAAATGCACATTTGACTAGTTAGACTTTGATAAGAAAATTTGATTATTTAAATCATGTAGATATAGGAGAAGATAGTAATGTTCAAGACTTGAAAGTATGAGAAAAGATAGATCACTTGTGTAGCCATGACCAATTAACAAAGTAAAAGACTAAAGAATTTTTATGGACATGCCAAGTGATGCTAGTATCAACTGAACCACACTAAGTGTCAAGAAAATTCAGTGTTGAGTGAGCATTAGTATTGATCAAGTGACAATATTGATATCAAGCAAGAATTTTTATAGCAACTGAGTAACTCAATGATAACTAAGTGTCAAAACTTAGTGTTGGTTGAGGGACAACATTTTAACTATTTGTGAAGAATCATAATTTCCAACTAACTAAGTTCATTTCTTGGGATATGGAAAATGTGTTGAGGATCGATGATGTCATGCCCAAAATACGGGCCAAAAATAAACGTAATTTTTTTTTAAGTTAATAATAATTAAATCCACTAAGTTGATAAGTTTAATGTAGTTAATACATAGATAAATTGCAAGACATTGATGGGTTTTCCTAACAATACCTTGACATTCCATTTAGGTTTAAAAAAATAATGTGTAGGTCTAGATTGATAATTTGAACTTTATTGTTTAAATGATTAATTAATTTCAACAATCCAAATTAAAATAATTAGAAGATCTAGCTCATTATTACTTTTAATTGACCTTAGAATATTAGACCATAGAACAATAGTACCTAAGATTTAAATCCTATTAACATTAACCAATAAAATATCTTTTAAGAAAAAATATCAATTAACAATATAATTCATTGATTCAAATGACCATTTAAGTAATATAAATCTAATTATTTCAGAACGTTGAAATAAAATGAACTTGATAATTGCAATAACATCTATCATACAATTAAACAAACTTTAGTAAATCTTTATTCAAATATCAATTTTGTTTTATTTATGATCTATTCTAAAATAATAATAATATTAATATAACTAAAATTAAATAAACTAAAATCTAAACTAAATCATACTAAAATAATTTATATTTAAAAACATAATAATTAACTTTCTTAACAAATAAAACTAAATTTACATTAACTAAATTAGAAACTCACTACCACTAAATGACACTTAAAACAAATTCTATTATTAACCAAAACTAACACTTCATTATTAACACTAACAACTATCAAAACTAACCTAACACACACTAACATTAAAATTTTAAACTAATACTAATACTAATTAATAATTTAAACTAACTTACGTATTAAAAACATTATAATATAAAATATATTAATTCTTTAAACAAATTAATTAAATTACTAATAAATGAAAACTAACTAGTAAAACAACTTTAATAAACACTAATCCTAACTTAACAATTACTAACAACTACTTAATTAATACTAACTTAACATTATAAATTCTAACTAACTAAACACTACTAACAAACCTTTATCTACTAATATCCTATTACCACTAACCAAAAACCCAACAACCAAGCATTTTTTTAAAAAACATTTGGCATGCTGGTCATGCCTGCCATTGCACAGGTCTTGCCCCCTCCCATTCCCACGTGCATTGAAAGCAACACTAAGGTAAGTGTTAGAAAGAGTGGAGATAAAAAGGTTGTTTTAAAAACTTGTTAATTTGATTGGGTTTGACATTGATACCCAATGTAACACCTTGCCCACCCTCTCATTCACTAGTACACTAGTTGTCATGTTAGTCCCACTTAATGGCATTAAAACCCAACTTTAAGAAAAATACAGTCCAAAGTGATTTCTAGGAGAATGTGTGCGGGCCTAGAAAAAGGCTATGAAGAAAAGGGAATAATGAGAAAGTTTAAACCAATCCTACAAACCATAATTTATTCCATCACTCCTCTCTGACAGGTCAGTCCAAGGGTCACATAAGGCTATGAGTTTTATGGGGTGTAGGAGGACTATTAATGATATTGACTTGGTTAAAAACTCCAACTTGTCCCTTTATGCAAATCTGATGCCTAAGAACAAGGGGGTAAAGTTATATCATAAAGTTAATTTGGTAGAGATAGGATATTTGAGATATTTATTTTATGTATTAATAGTATTTATTTTTTTCCTCTCTTTTTTTAAATTTAAATATCTAATATTAATAAATTCAAACAAAGAATCATTGAGGAAACTTTTAGATTCTCTGTTGCAAAAGGGAGATTAAAACTTTTCCTCATACAAAATCCAGAGAGTTTTTACTCTTTGGGGGCAAAAATTTTCTTAGTGTGAGAATTTTTTTCTAGCTTATATACTTTGTGAAGAGCAATATATTTTTATAACAAGGAGGTTTATATTTTTTTTTCCTTTCTAATTGAATTTGCTAAATACCTAGTTAAACCAAGGGATTGGATAATTCATTTTAACAACAATGTAAGATTATTTTGTCTCCCAATAATTACAAAAATGAATCGAAGTTCCAAACATAACATAATTTTTTTCCTTAACATATTTGAACTTGAAATTTGCATAATTGAACAACACCATTTTATCTACTTTTCAATACACATGTGCATATAACTAAAAATAAGAGAATCTCATAAGATTTGATATTACTCAATCAATTTTTTTATATTGACCACTTGATTAAAAGGCTCTATTGGGAAAGAACCAGGAAGAAAACTCGACATCATTTCCACTTCAACAATAAGTTTAAATACATTTTACATAGGATTTTAATCCTAAAGAGAAATCTCCCAACATAACTAAAATCCATTAACCATTTTGAATTTCCTTCTTGGCCCTTAACAAGGGATCCATTATGAATTCTTTAATACATCATGGTGATCATGGAGAGAATGAAAACTAATTGGAAGACAACAAATCATAACATGAAGAGAAAATCAGACATTCACTCCCATCCTTAGTTTGCACAACAGGTTCAACATTGAACCAAACTAGGGAGAAGGTAGATTTTCCAATAGGAGATGTCAAACACAACACCAAAAAACAAGTGCCCTTTTGGGGCTAAAACTCAAGAACTTCCATTCTTACATTTCAAAACTCATATGTGGTCTGTGCTGATGAGTAGAGGCCCATAACACCCTACCCTCTCTCCCTCTTCTCATCCTGAGAAGAGACTCTACACTGTCAGAGTCTAACTAAAGACCTTCCCCTATACATGGTCACTTATGCCCTATCTGAGGGTGAGTAATGCCAATACACCCATAAAATCTCTTTGAAATTAAAAACAAAACACAAAGGAAAGACATTTAAGAAAACTAATTGTAATTTCTCCCAACATACTCAACACACACACAAACATACATAAGAAATCAAACTAAAACATGAAGCACAACATGAAAAAAATGAGGTGAAGTATTCCTACCTTCAAAAATTAGGTTATGGAAAATGAACAAATTTGAGATGAGCTTGCTTTCCTCTCCTTCTCCTTCAATTCTGAATTCCACTCTAAAACTAGAGGTTGGGTGAACACACAAACCCTCTCAAAATTTGCCTCTAAATAAGATCCTAAACTCAACCACCTCTAAAGAAATAACTCCCCCACTTGCTTAAAAGTTCTAGAGGCTTCTAACTCAACTAGACCTAAGGCTAACCTCAAGGTGGAGTTAAAGTTATCCAACCCATGATGAAATCAATCAATTTTCGTAATAAAGCAAAAATAGGGTTTTTGAGTGACCATAAAAGTCAACAAAAGGGGCTAGGGGGGTGAAAAATGCCCCCAACCCATACCCACACTCCTTCGGTACTTAGATTTCATGATTTTAGGCCTTTAGGATTAATTAGGGACCTATCAAAAGCTAGAAAATTTTAGGACTTTCTAACAACCTTCAAAATGTAGATTAAACACTAATCTGGATTAGGGGTAATTAATCTCGACTATAAATTGATTAGCAAAAAGGTCACTAACTTAGTCTGACTTAGATCTTTAGGTTATTTGGTTAACCCTAACTATGATTATAGAATGCATATACAATTCATGAGTGTCAAGCGACACTATAAAAACATTGTTACGAAACATTAAAATTTACTGATTACAAAATGGAATGTTCATTCAATCCACAACACAAATAAAATACGAACAATGGGGTTTACATCTTTCATTAGATTTAACCCTGGTTTCCATAAATGGTACATAGGGTTTAGTTTCATTTCTTTGTCAAATTTCTCAACTAAAATATCCTACACACCCATTGCACACATCAGTAGCTCAAGAAAACCACATGCATATATGAATATAATGCATCAAGGAAATCACATAAATTAAAACATCTATCTTTCAAATAATCAGTTGTTTATCCTGTTCTACTCATATTCTCAATCATTAAAATTGCATAATCAAAGTGTTAATTCTGCATTCACTTACTACATCAATATACATGTTCATAAAGCATTAAATGATGAAAACAAATATCTAAAAGTAAAACATCACACAACATGAAATAACATAATATGTTCAGTGTATTTGATAGTGTCTCGACATATTGAGTCATGAGTATCAAAATAATAAAGTATCAACTATGCTATGATGGGTTAGGGCAAGGCCTCATAGATGAGTTGGATCATTTAATTTCAAGAGAGGATTAGGAAAATGACCTAAGAGATAAATTCAAGAAGAAGTTTAAAGAAAACAAGAGATAAATAGAATAGAAATTAGATATTGTAATACCCCAAAATTAGCACATTGCCATGTTAACTGATTCTAGTCTATTCAATCATTTCTAAGTACTATTGTACTAAGCAATTCTAATTCTAATACTCACTACTTGACCTAATTGTCAAATGTAGAAAACCTTAATCTTCATTAATCACACTCTTTATTTAATTCCTAAGTATTGATTCAAATTAGCTACATTAAACCTATTGATCAAATTTAATTTAATTATAAGTGTTCATACTTTAATTAAATTAAATTAAATCTTTAGCTAATGTACAAAAGAATTAAATGTATTTAATTTAATAATCTCCTCTTTTTAATTATTGAATTTAATTATTCAACTAATTAAAGTTTATGCTTTTATGAGGTCATATCTTATTTTATTAAATTAAATATTCTCTCCAAATCTTCTCTTCAGTTTAGAAATGGGAATGTTGAGTGAACTATCTCTTGAAATGGAATTCATTTAGTTAGCTTGCTCTCACACTCAGGTTAAACTTAGTTAATTCTCTCTCACACTTAGAAGAGAATCAGTTAACTCTCTCTCTCACTTAGAAGAGAATCACTTAAATCTTCATCACACTTAGATCTGAAATAGTCAACTGCATCTGCACAAGGAAGTTTCCATTCTGACTGAGTCTCATCTTCAATCTTGGCCATTCATTCCAATTGATCTCAACCATTGATCAATCTTGGGATTCTATTTAAGAGGCCTTCAATTCCTCATTAAAAAATGTTGAATTGAATTTGCATCGAATTAATGTTGGAATAGTTACTCATTTTCATACATCCATAGCTTAATTTCTTTTATTTTAATTAAATTTCTTATCTTAATATACATACATATAGAATAATATGTTTCTTTTATTTCTTAGCTTAAAAATGCATTTCATTTAACTTTAAATATTGCATTCTCATATAGTTTACAAAATTCTTCATACTAGAGGTCTGGTTGCTAGCTTCTCATTCTGAGAGCAAGGGAAAAATTCATCTACTTAGAAGGCAATAGATTGGCTTGTCAAATAGTTTTGGATGAACAACTCAATGTTCATTCTAGGATGATTTCACATACAATGACCATGTTGATGTGTGTGTGAGCATAAGAGGTTCACATTTCATGCATATAGATACATTGTATTTGATGTGTAGTGCCTGCCCCTAGTTCACATTTTGTTATCATTGCTGAACTCTTTTAGAGCTAGTTTCATGTTGATGGTTAGCAACATTGTTTTGAGACTATCAGATATTGTGTTATGGATTCAGTTTATTATGTGATGAGATTACTTAGACTCTACATTCCATGTATGCATGATGATTGTTACATTGCTTTCAGTTATTGATAATGATGATTAGTAAGATGATTTGTTATCATATGTGTTTTCTTATGGATACTTACCCCATACTTGCATGTGTATGGTGTGTGTGTTTGCTTTGTGTGTTTTCTTTTGTATGGCGTGTCTGATGTGGTTAAGGAAGGGAGTCGTAGTCACCTGCTAGTCGGGATCTACACGATGTACCACTTCCTACCATTGCCTGTTTAGTTTAGTATATATTGTGCATGTACATGAATAGTTTTTATGCAGGTTGCAGGTACTGGGTATCGAGTTTCTTGAATTTTCCAGGATGAGCATACCCTATCATATTATCTCAATGATAAGAGAGGGGAGATAAATTCTCATGTCCAAATCCCAACCCTTTAAGCCATTTGTTCTAATTGGAAAATTAGGACAAGTATCTGAGTTGAGTACCCTTCGAATGTGTTGGATGACGTAATTCATGATATTAGCCTTGATTTGGTTTTGTATGTATTTTGGCTATGATGAGATTTTCATATTTTATTTTATGAGTCTTTGATGTATTTTCTATTAATTAAGCCTAATTAAAAGATTTAATTAATGGTTTAATTTAATGAAAAATTAATATGATATTTTAATATTTATTTTATTTAATTAATTGAAAAATTAATTAAATAAAATATTTAAATTTGAAAATAAAAAGTTTAAAGTTTAAATTTGGAATGTGACAATATTTATTTTAATAATAATATATTTGGAGTTCATTTTTAAATAAATGACTAAATAATATTATTATAGCTAATAAATATTTTAGCAATTAAGTTTTGGAAAATAAAATTTAAAAGTGGAAAATATATGAAAATTATTAAAAGATTCTAAATTTCATGTGACTAAAATATAAATATATTAAGATTGAAAAGTGGAATTATTAAAGTAAGTGCATGAGATTTAATAAATAAATAAATTAAATTGGAAAGAGTAAAAGTAAATATTAAATTAATTAAAGTGCATTATTTTAATATTTTCTCACAGGAGAGTTGGCAAATTCTCGTGAGTTGTCATGTAGACAAAAGAGAAGTTTGCGCTCTAAGAATGCACTAGTTGTCTACACTTAGAAGTTAGCATTTTTATTTGAGCACATGGTGTCTACAACCTTAAGACTCATCTAGAAGGTTGGAGAAGACCCATGCTTAGTTGTCATGCTTATCTTCTAGTTGTTTCTAGAGACACTCTAGATGCATCTTAGAGACTTTTAAATAGAGGCTCTCCTAGTGTGTTTGGACAAGCTTAAATGGAAGCTTAATGGAAGCTTAATGGAAGCTACAAGCTACAAGCTTGAAATGGAAGCTTCAAAGCTTACATGCATTGGAGAAGTTCATATGCTCATATATTTTCTACATACTTCTATGCTTCATCTAGCACTTCTAGTCACTTGGAGGATTCGGTTGGCTTGGATCTTGGAGGGATTGCGAATGATGGAGAAGGAAGGGACTTTCTATGGACTTCTGAGGCATGGCAAAATTAGCATCAATGTCCAGGTGCACTCGTGATATTCGCATATTCTCTTTACACTATTTCTCCTCCTGTCTTCATCATGTTTGTTATATGTGTCTGAATACTCTTTGTGATTGAATTTACAATTTGAAATTGGAATCTAGATATTTTATTTGGTTGAGAAGAAAACAATAGAAAACCCTAGATCCATTTAAGGAGAAATAATTAGATTTGAATCGAGTCTGGATTCAAATTAGAATCAAATTGAGAAAAGATGATTTCAAATCTATAGTTAAACCTATTGGATGGATTGATGGATACGTTTTGAGAACAATTATTTAAAAGGAAAAATTCTTGTATAGAAAAGCCCTTTTTGTTTTAATCTAAGTAAATGTGCTCTTTTGTAAATCTGCATATATATATAAATATATATATATACATATTTTAAATGCAGTGATAATTGATAACAAATTTTGTGTATATATATATACATATATATATATATACATATATGTATATATATATATACATATATACATATATGTATATATTTGTGTAAGTTAAAATGAGAAACCTTATTAATAAATCCAGATCGCATGGTGTAAAAATTGTTTTATAAATTCGCATTAAGAAAATGTTTTATTAAAAACATTATATAAATATATATATATTTATTAAACATTTGGTGAGGGTGGGGTTTATACCCACCGCACCCCCATTCCCTTATTTTCGACAGCATCGTACTGTGCAGGCCTGTGAGTTCGCAGAGGACCTGCGACCCGCAGACCGCATGGCAAGGTGTGTTAGCGGCTTAAAAGCCTGCGTTCGTATGTATAAGGTAAGTGTATGTTATATTTTATATTTATGTAATTTATGATTGTAAATTAGTTAATAGTATTTTCTGTTTATAATAATTATTATATTATTAAGATTATTAATTATTATATTATAAAGTTTTAATTTCGATTAAGTTTTAATATTAGATTGTAACTCATTAACATTAGTTGATTTTTAATAGTGTTATTAATTTGATTTTACTATAATTGATATTAAGAAGGTTGTTACTCAGCATTAATAGTATTAAGTATTAATAATGTAAATTTTATTGAATATATTTAATAATATATATAGCTATCAATGGCAATATATGTTATTACGTATTATTTAATAGGTATATAAAGTTATGACTTAATGTTAATATTTGTAAAGTGACAAATATTAAATGTTATGCTCAAAATGTTACATTGGTTATTATTATCACAATGGTGTTAAGAGTTAGTCAAATACTAACTAATGAAGTTTATGTAAAGATTCTCTATATTGATTAATAATAGTTTTGATGAGTTTATTATTTATTAATGTTTGTTGGGACTAACAAACTATTAATAAATAATGGTTTAAATAGTGATCAATAAATTCGATTAGATTTAATCTAGTGAAGTTTATTTAATGATTGAAGTTTTGTAAAGACATTAGTTTTTGGATTTGGATTATAATTGATTTTAATCCATTAATGTTCATTGAGTTGTCAATATAATTATATGCAATGGAGTTTTAACTTGAAATGATTATCATGATGAATGTGGTCATTATAGAGTAATTATGATTGAATTAGTAATATGATCATTTGAGTATTGAATTGTAGTTGACTTTTAACTTACAAAATTATAGTTAGTTATTAGTCAACTGAGATGTTGCTATGGTTATGCAATTATTAATTAAATCAATGGATGAGAGTTAATCAGATCTAATTAATAATTAAGTTATGTAATAGAGATTTAATTGATATAATTATGTTAACGAGATTGTAGATTATCTATATCAAATTTGGTAAGTCTTATGACTTGAAGTATGACTTTAGATATTATATGGTTGTCAACAATGATAACGATTAATTTAAAAGACTCAAACTTTAGTAATACTTAATTAAGTTTCTAATTGAAAACTATTAGAATGATAATAGGTCATGGATTGTGCACCTATGAGAATTGATTCATTTAATTGATCATTTTAATAAAGTTATAATCTTCTTATTCGAAGATTGATAATTGGTCCTCTTATAAATGATTAATGATCCTTGATTTACGTGAAAAGTTGAAGTAACCTTAAAGAAGAGTTAATACATTAGAACATGGATCATGTTGAAATATAGAGAACAATTTAATTAAAGGTCAATGATGATTAGTTTAGTGAATATTTATCTTTAAGTTATTCTTAGAATGTAATTCTTAATAATGGAAGGATAATGCTATCGGGGAACAAATGGGTTGACTTGTAGGTCAAATGATGAAACTTAAGCCACTTGAAAGTATACTTGCAAATAGAAAACTGAAGCCCTACACATTATTCAACTATGTGAATTTAGTAAACCAAAACATGTGTTTGCATCGTGTATTCTATATGCTTCTTGTTTTGGGTTTTTGGGTTGACTAGTGATGACCAGTCCTAGGTTGTTACCAGAGGCTCAGGGGTTATGAGATGTGTTGGCATGTTGATTTTATTTGGTCTCAATCTTTATAAGCCCAACAATGGTAATGTGATCATATGCTCTATGAAATGTTTGTATTTACTAATTGTTATTGTTCATCAGTCTTCATGTGTGAAGCTGAGATGTATGAGACACTTGAGCTAATCATTTTTGAGTCATCGATTAGTTATACTTGGATTATTATCTAGTCGCCATGATGGGACTAAAATGTTGATTTATTTCTTGATGATGTCATGTTGTAACATGTTTGACTCAACCATTTTGGAGTCTTCGATCAGTATGATTTTGAGATATATTTTGATTATTGAGAACCAATAGATACTTTTGATTATCAGTAATGCCTTCAGTTGCCAATAGAGAACTGTTGTGGTCATGATTTTCTATGGATGCTTTTTGGATGCTCATGGAGATTTGATGATTCTTATCTTAGAGATTTGATGATTCTTATTTTGGATATTTGATGCTTTTATCATGGATATTTCATGATTCTTTTTATGGATTATCTTTTGGATTTTCTTTATAGTCGCTTGTACAGGACTATGGTGATTTTATGATTCCATGAGCTTAGGGTAGGTAATCTACTTGTAGTGTCAAGAAGTGGCTTGCAATGGGGGCCAGGGCCCTAAGTAGCTGCCAGGGTAACTCATTGTAAGTTTTGTTAATAAGTGATAACATTTACACACTAAATGGGGATTAAATGAACCTAAAAAGATAATTGTTTTGATGTTCTCGCCCATGCCTTGAGCGCTTGTATAGGCTAGGATGGGAGTAGTGATACGCATGGTTGCGACCTTGCATTCCATAGTATGCCTTGTCAGTATGAGAGGATACTAGTGGCCGCATGAGATTAGTATGGACCCGTGGAGTTTAGCTAACTGCCAAGGTAACTTGTACGTGATAAATGTGATGACACTTTCCCGCTTGCATAGTAGGTTTCCTACATGTCATTGTGTGCCTCTGGGAAGTAGATGTCAGTTTCATGATTGGAACCTTTGAGTTAGTATACTTTTAGGATTCCTGGACTTATAGAGATTTGTGCTTTGTGAATTGATATCCTGTTTGGAACTTGAGATTATCTCCTCAGCACGGTGGGAGTGTATTTCCACTCATCATTTGAGATCCATCCAAGACACCGTGGCTAGAGTATTCTTGGTTGGTATTTATCTTCATTATGTTCTTAGATCATTATGATTGATGATATACCTTATGATGGATGTATTTACTAATATATTCTTATATTGATGATTTGCATATGTTAGATGATGTTATCTTATGATTTACTTTGCATGTTAGTAGGATGTTTTTAGGAGTGACATTCCTACTATGTTAATACCGATGATCTCTTCAGTGCTTTGGAATGTTATGCATGGAGGGATGGCTAGGATCCATGATGGTCTAATGATGCTATTTACGGTTGGGAGGAACCGTGCACTTAGTTAATTATGTTTGTGATATATGGTTATATTTTGTGATGGATGTTTATTCTTTTAAGTCTTTCATACCTTGTAACATGTATAGTGGATGATTGAGTTAAACTAAAATGTAATTACTAAAAAGACACTTGTATATGGTTTAAGAACATTGGATGTATTATTTCATAAGGATGTGATGATAGATGAATAGTTAATTTAGATGTGATTCAACATTAAGGGATCTTTAAAGAATGTAATATGTTATGTTATGTTTACTTTTAGTTGGATGTTACTATTGCTTCCACAAATGTTATGAATGGTTTTACTTTCATGTTTTAAAAAAAAAATTGTTTGGTAAACTTAGTGAAATTCTTTGGATCCCTTGGTGGGGCATTACATGATGGATCGAATTGTGAACCCTAAGATGTATGTTATTGATTAAGTGGAAAAATATTAGAACTACCTGTTTCAAGAGGAACAGAGGAAAACTTTTTATGTGGAAGAAAGAGAGCAGAGTGTAGAGAAATTGTACATGTGTGAAGGAGTTCTAGAGTGTTGGAGTTATTACCGATGTTGTTGACTAGTGAATCTAAGAAGAAGGCTTAGTTGAGAAGAAGTGAAGGGTGATTGCTTGAAGGGTTTCCAAGAGAATCTAAGAATGAGATGACAATGGAAGCTAGAAAGTGAATCAGTAATGTGAGATGAATAGAGATCAAAATATGAAAATTTAGTTGTACTTAAAAAATCAAACATGTTGTTACTTTCTAACCATTGTGAATAGAATTTGAAATCCTTTAATCAAGGTTTACCTAATAGTCATAAGGACTTAATAGTTTATGTAAATCCTTTAACCAAGTGACATTCTAATGGAATGTTCTAAAATCCTCTAAAAAGGCTACTCCTAAGAAGGTTATTAAATCCTTTAACAAGGTCACCTTTAATAGTGGTATTGTAACCTTTAACCGGGTTTACTGTTAACAATGCTCACTTTAGAAGAGTGAAAATTGGTGACATATTGTTGGTGGTTTTTCCCAAATTGGGTATCCACGTTGAATCCTAGTGGAAAACTTGTGTGGATGTTTTGTGATGCTTTATTGATTTAATTTTACCTTCTCCAAATATGTTATTTTAATAATAGTGGTTAGCCAACTAGTGTTATAAATAGTTTATAGTAGAGACCTAGCAATGGAATGACAAGATCTAAAAAAAATTAAGTGTGTGTTTGTTCAATTGGCACATATGGACCTTGAAAAACTTATTCACACACCCCCATCCCCACCCCTCTTAGTTATTCTAAATATTATAACATAGGCTTAACCAAGAAAAAGACAAGAATTTGGAGAAATTTGAAGAGTATGTCGAGTGATGTTAGTGTCAACCAAGCACTAGTATGTGCCGAGCAGAAGTAGTATCAACCAAGCATCAATATTGACCAAGCATTATTATATGTGTTGAACAAGAATTTTAGTACCTACTAGGTAATCCAATTGTAATGCCCCGCCAAGGGATCCAAATAATTTAACTAAGTTTGCCAAACAATTTTTTTTTTAAACATGAAATATAAACCATTCACAACTTATACTTAATAACGGAAGCAATAGTAACAATTCAAATACAAGTAAACATAACATACATAACAGTTACATTCTTTAAAGATCCCTTAACGTTGTGTCACATCTAACATATCTAATCATCTAACATCACATCCTTATCAAATAATGATGTTACATCCAACACTCTTAAACCATATACAAGTGTCCTTCAAGTAATTACATTCAATTTGGCTCAATCATCCACTGTACATGTTACAAGGTATGAGAGGCTTAAAAAAATAAAGCATCCATGTAAATAAAGTACATCATCATCCAATATTAATCCATGATGCAATTAAAGTAAATGAAACCACATGTCATACATGATACATCATCAAAAAAGATATAAACATCCATCATAAGAGATAACCATAAATCACAAACATAATAAACTAAGTGCACGATTCCTCCCAACCGTAAATAGCATCATTAGACCATCGTGGATCCTAGCCATCCCTCTGTGTGTAACATTCCAAAGCACCGAAGAGATCATTGGTATTATCATAGTAGGAATGTCACTCCTAAAACATCCTACTAACATGCAAAGTAAAGCATAAAGTAACATCATCTAACATATGCAAATCATAAATATAAGAAACATCATCTTTAATTCATTTGACACTTAATAAAATCATTTGCTTTATTTTGCTAAGATCCATATTACTAATTGAATAACTCTTCCTTAATGTTATTCTACAGTTCAACATAATCAAAGGGTCATTATTCATTTATAAAAGAACCAATTGTCGATCTTTGAATAAGAAGATTATAACTTCATTAGAATGATCAATTAATATCGGTTGACAATCCTTGACCTTTTATCATTCTAATAATTCTCAATTATATATTACTAAGTCTTCACCATTAAAACATCTAAGGTTATTATTCAAGTCATGAGAGTACGACTTATCAATTTCGATGTAAATACTTCACAACTTTGCTAGAGGAATTGATATTAGCATATCAATTAAAACACTATTACATAACTTGATTATTAATTAAATCTAATTAACTCTATTTAATTTAATTAATAATTACATATCCAAGGCAACGTTCCAATTAATATCAGTTGACTAATAACTAACTATAACTTGTAAGTTAAAAGTCAACTATAACTCAAATCCCCAATATTCATATTAATAGTTCAATAACGGCTTGTTATTATTTAATAGCAAGTTATAGGAAATCTCTAATGACCACATACATCATTCTTTCAAAGAAAACTAACATTCCCTTGACAAATTTGTATTATCAATAATTATTTCAAATAAGACTCTATCGCACAACTTAATTATTAATATCGTAGTTATAATATCAGCTTGATATCAATTTTTTACAATCTCGCTAAAAGAATTATAATTAAATCTCTATTACATGATTATTAATTAAATCCAATCAACTCTAGTTAATTGATTTAATTAATAATTGCACAACCATACCATCAACCTAAAGAATATCAGTTGACCTACAGTAGTTTGTACGTAGAAAGTCAACTTCAATTAATATTTCAATAATACTAATAGTAATAATGAAATCTTATCCAAAATGACCACAATCATCATACCAATATCTTCTTAACATACTCGTATCAATGATAATCATCTATACTCTATTTCATTAACATTTGAGTTGATAATAATTTAATAGCTAATAACAATCTATGATGGTAGATTCTTCATTACTTTACTAACAACAATGTCACTAGTAGTTTGAATATAACTTCCTTAAGATACAATCTCAATATATGAGTCATTAAGATAAATACTCAAACAAATAATCTATAATTTCCTTCATGCACCTCATAGGCAATTCATTTATCTAAAATAATCTTTAATAACTCTAAATATAATAATTGCCAACTTAATTTCATTCATGAATTCATCTCCATTATATTTTCTTAGTAACCTTAATTAGAATAAATTTGAATTAAATATTTTGATTAATTTAAAACTATATTATTTATTTAAATCACATATTTAAAATTTCATACACACACACACACACACACACACACACACAACATCATAAAAATTGAATTCAATTCATAACTCAGTCATTCATATGCCGCATCATATACACATATGTACTCCACTGTCACGTGGCACGCAGGTACCCTGCTGTCGCAGGGCCTGCAGTGGCAGCGGGTACTTGGTGTAGACACCTAAAAATCCTTTAGAAAATAAAGTATTTTTATTTTTTGAAAAATTTCCGATGACATCATCATTTATTAATTAATTAATTATTTAATTAATTAATTAATTAATTTTTATGCCATTAAATCCTTTTATCTTAATTAAAAATATTTAATTAAGAAATCCCTTCCAAAAATGTTTAAATCTTATTTAAACATTATTTCCTTATTTATTAATTATTTAATTAATAAATTGACCAAAAATCCTAAAATAAATAAAAAATTTATTTTTTTCCCAAAAGTTGGCCAATTTCCTTAAGACCAATAACCTCTTCCAAAATCTTCTAATCCTTCTTTAATTTTGATTAAAGGCTAATCCCATCATTTCCTACCCCTAATCCCAACTCAAAATATTTAATTAAAATTAAATATTAATCCTCATGTTTATTAAAAAAGTTTTAACAAATATCTCCTCCTTCACCCACCCTCATTAAATGCCATCCACTTGCCTATCCCTAAGCTAATCCTAAACCATCCTAATCCATCCTCTAATCATTTGCACAAGCCTAAGCAAGCTTAGAACCTTCCTAATCAAGCCCAAGTCGAAATTGCTCTCATCACCCTCAAAATATCTCAACCATAAAACTTTATGAAGTCCACTAGGCCATAAATGACTCTTACAAGCCCTTTTATTTCTCTTACAGGTCATTATGAGGGTCTTTATGAAGATTTTATCTCTTGAGCCTCCTTTGTTGACTCATCCTTGCCCTTTCCTCCATCCTCTCACCATGTGACATGTGTCACTCCTTGATTGGCTATAAGGAAGCACAATCCATGTGCTCTCCTCTCATGCAATCTAAGCCCTCCATGAGCTTTTTCCCATCCTTGCATCTTAGCCCTCAATCCCTCAAGCCTCTTGCCTATAAATTGGATCCTTCCCCTTTGCAAAATAACACAATCCATGAAGTAAAGTTATAATGCTATTTTGAGAGCCAAATCCATACTAAAGCCATCTATCCACACCAAAAATCCACAATCATCCATTGAAGCCTTTGGAAGCATATTGAGCATACATCCTATCTATTTAGACAAAGCTACTCAACAAGAGAGCTTCTCATTGAGAGAGCCCATTAATGGCTCGTATTCTCAATTGAGAGCTCATCTTAGTCTATCTTGAAGTTTATGAATTTTGTTTAGTTTGTAGAAGCTTTATTTAAATTTGGTTTCTATTAGCATACTAACATTGCTCATATACATTTTGGCACGCCCGGTGGGACCCCGCATGGGTCATCTTCATTAGCTTTTTTAGTCAAAGTTTTGTATGTTATTTGCTGATTTTGGCTAATTTTTCTTGTTTTTGTGATTGGTAGGATTGTATAAATTGGTTTTGTAGGTCCACATGAGCATGAAGAAGACAAAGGAACTCATAATCTATCTCATAGTGTTTGCAGATTTTTCAAGCTTATAGGTGGAAAAAGAACTTGGAATTCTTCTTCCTCTTCTTGTCTATATTCTTCTTATTCCATCTACTTCTTCTTCTTCTTCTTGTGGGAGATCTTGACCATTTTTTTTTAAGGAAGCAAAATCATACACACTTATTTTTAGTGCTTAAAATGAACCCCCAAATCATACTTAAATCCATTGAAAAATTAAAAATTTGCAAGAAAGAAAAAATCTTTTAACAAGTGAAACTAAACCAATCTAATCATTTGCATCCTTGCAACATCAAGGTTTTAGATGCATTCATGCAAAATTAGGAACACTTCATTTTTGGGAATTTAAAAAGAACTTCAAGTTTCTATTTCAAAAGGTTCAAAATCAACACTAAGTGCACACTAAAGTTCTTTTAAAAAATCTCATGAAAACTAAGAGTCCTAAATGGTTGCCAAAAAATTGTCCTAAAAGCTTTGTTATTTGTTCCAAACAAATGTCTTATTGCAAAATCTTGAATGTTTCTTAGGATTTTTGTGCATCAAAACAATCTAGGAATATCATTTTTGGGCTTAAAACATGCAAACTAGAACACAAAATCTTGAATGAAAAGCAAAGTCCAAAGATTAATTTTCACTTTTGAGTCCAAAAACAATCTTGAATGATCTAAGGTTAAAACAAAGCACTTCAAAGTTCTTAAAACAACACACAAAATCTCAATCTTGAATGCTCAAAGGAAAAAACTTGAATGTTTAACCACTTGTCTTTGAATGCATGTTGCTAAAATCACTCTTGAATGCCATGGATTAAAATCAAATTTTTCTTGAATGCATGATTAAAACAACAAATCTCAATCTTGAATGCCTAAATGAACATTGCATGGTTTGGATGCATTTTCAATGACGCTCGCATTTCTTATGTTGACGATCTCTCGACTTTCATTATGCTGACGACACTGTCAAATTGGAATTAACATTGTATGCCATAATCACAAGTATCTTCAATCATAGCTTACAAAATCTAAATCATCAATTGGAATGAACGCGTGTTTTTTAGCCCAAGATCATCCAAGTCTTCTCTCCCCTTGTCGTCTTTCGAGGCCATCTTGGGTGCATAAGATTAGGATCCAAAATCTTGTCTTAGCTTTTTAGGAGGCCTGCTTGGGGATTTCATCACCCCTTGGGATGACCTCAACTCCAGCGTTCCGGCGGAGTATAAAGATCGGGAGGTGAATCCAAAGACACCTCTCTTGGGATCAAAATTTTGTCACTCGGGCTAAGCCTCAAGGAACTTTATACCCTTGAGAAGTGAAAGAGGAGAAGTGGGTTACCGCTCCTCTTGGCTGTGTGACATCTTTTTGGTTTCATCTATGGATTTGGGCCTCACGTACCTTGCGTATATCGAGGACTCCCTAGCTATAACAAATTTCATCCTTGTAGAAAGCTTCCTAGGATGTTGGTGTGTTTGACGTGCTTGCTCCAAAATTTTGTCTGCTTGTTTGTTCATAGCTTTTGAATGAATGTTTGCCAATTTTGGTCGAAATCCCAAAAAAGAAAAAATCTCCCAGCTCAAGGCATACTTAGCATAGTCACTGGCTCATCAGAAAATCATCCAAGCTCCCCCGATGCAACCGAATCTATCTAGTTCTTTGCCTTAGAACAATCCCAAATCCAAAGTCCATCCAAATCATCCCCCTAGCCAGCTAGCAACCCAATCCAAAATCACCCAAGCCTTTAAAGAGTTGTTGTCACTTTGCCAAAATTTGCTATCCAATCAATCTATCCTAACAATCAACCAATCTCACCAAGGTTATCCCTTTGACAGAGCATTGTCTAGGGTAATCTAGCTTTGTCACTTGCATCCCTCATCACCTTGAGCTAAAGGTTGGGATCCACAAGTGGTCAATCTTGTGTCATGCCCATAGGATCATTAGTCTATCCTTAAGTTGACACAATCACCACGAATCCAGCGCATAGGAAAGCAAAACTCTCACCTTTTGACAGCATGCCCTTGAAGTCTTCCACCCACAAGAAAGCCAAAAATCTCCAGCCAATCCTCCTTAGGTCTGTCATACAGCTTTGACTCTCCCTAGGAAATCTTTCATCAGCCAATCCAAAATCTGTGCTTAATCCAAATCCAACCATGAGCTTCCGTGTTCATCCATATGCAAGACCCCATCCCCATCAAACTCATCATCAAAGCATGAAGTACCAATCCTATCATGATGTGTTTGGTCGCATTATCCTTGCTCCTGCCACCTCTTATTCCAATGATGATGAAAATCTTGTTGACTATGACGGGTATATTGAAAGCCTTAGAAACATTCCCCCAAGCATCCCCCAAAATCCAAGAGTTATTCCAAACTATCTAGTCATGCCATCTGATATTCTAGCTTCCCCTCCATCACCCCATCAACCAAGCTTCCAATCTTCCACCCCCATCACACTAGCTATTCCTATCAATCCACCTCCACCTTCGACACATGAGTCTCCAAGGAATCTCCTAGAGGAAATACAAGAAAAGTTGCCTCCAACAGTCGATAAGCCATGTCATCTAATCCAACCATGTGAAGTAGTCAGTAATGAAGCTTCCCCGTCTATAATATCACCTCCATATCCCATAGCTATCATCCCCATACCATCCATCAAATTGCTTAAAATCCTTTCACTTCCTGCAAGCATCAAAATCCCACCACCTATCAAATCCCTCCAAATCCTATCCACATCGCCTCCAAGCATTTCCCAAATCTCTCGTAATGACCCTTATGAATCCATCTTTTACTCACCCATCTCCACTACTGAATCTCCCATCTATCCATCTGTTGCCTTTGAAGAATCCATCTCTTCACCTCCTATCGCACCATCCACTCCAAACCAATCCTATCAAGATCCTGCCCAAAAGCATGTTGACATCCCCCAAAGCATAAATGAAGATATCATCGTACCATGCCTTCCATCCATAGTGCAGTCACCATCTCCTCCATCTCCAAAACCTCAAGCCATATCTCCTCCACTACAAGATATCTTGTCATCCCACCAGCTACATCAAGATCCTATCCTTCCATCTCCCCCGCTCCATGCTTCCATCTTACCACCTATCCAAGCTATTCCACCATCTATAATCTACCCTCTTGGTTCACTTACATTCATCCATGGTGGCCCTCTCTCAGCAGAAGAATTAAGAACAGTATCTCCCCATTGCAATACACCTAATAAATCACTTCTACCATTTTCTGCAAGCAAAAAGTTTCCTCAGCTTGTTCAAATGCTCAATCGATGGCATTATCAAGGTCAAGGTTTAGGACCACAAGAGCAAGGAATCAAAGAGCCTATTATTGCACAAAAAAATCTAGGATTTCATGGTCTTGGATATGTATCCAAAGGCTCACCATCTAAAGGTGTTGGTACACCACACCCCCAAACCAATCCTATCTCCAAGCCCACCATGCCAGCCTCCCATCACTCCTTCAAGAAATCTTATGTCATCCCCCCTCCACCATCTTTGCAACCCAAAAAAACCTACCATATCCCCCCTTCATCCGCTAAATCCATTTTGGGTCCCTATGTCCCAAAATCTACCATCCTCCATCCTCCTATTAGCCATCATAAAAATCCTATTCCATCCATTCCTATGCAAGATCAACAAAGGCACATATCAGGGCACATCATCCATCATCATCCCCCTACATGCTCTTTCATATCCTCTCCATCTCACAAAGCTTCTCCTAAGCATCTTCCCAAAGCTTACCACAGCAATGTGAATGCCAACTTCAAAATGCATAAAGCTAAAAATCCACATCCTAGGCAATCATATGTCTATTCTAAAAGACATACTCCAAAAAGGAAAAATCCAATCAAAGAATGCAAAACAATGCAAAAGCCTATGAAAAGAAAATCCAAAACCATGTGGATCCCCAAGAAAAAAGTTGAAACCCAATGCATAATGGCATCCACCATTGCTAATCCCCCATCTAGTGACTCATGTCCCCCATCTCCTAACTCCATCTTGGGTGCCTATATCCCCAAGCACGCTTCCACAAATCCTCCATCACGCTCGCATCTACCATCTATCCCCCATATGCTCTTTTCACACCCGTTCCAACATGTGCCAATGTTGCTCTTGCAAGCATCCCCATCTCATGCTCCTTTCCAGCATTTTCATCCCTCCATCTCCTACCATCAATCCCATCTAATCCGATCTATTGCATAAATCACACATCCGGTGTACCAACAGCTAGCAACAAAATTGAACATTCCAACAGCTAGTGAAAAATCCCAAAAAAGCCAAAATAGCTGAAGAAAGCCAAAATCATTCCAGCTAAGTCCAAAGTCAAAAAGTCAAAAAAGAAAATAAAAATAAAGTGTCCACTGGTGAAAACTTGGCAATTCAAGCGCCTTGGACAAGTACCATGATGAAAACTTGGCAAACAAGCATCATGCGTAATCCTGCCATCCCCAACTTAGCCTTTCACCCTCATGCTTTTGGTCATCTCTTGAAATCCAACTCCATCTTCCAATCTATCCACGTATCCTCCATCCTCCAGCTTCCATCTCACACCATCCACTAATCTTATGCAGCTTCAGCCAATCATCTCAGCTATCATCCATCTCCCTAGCCCCTTCAGCTTTTTCCATCCTAGCTTCAATCCTATCACATCCATCATAAGACCTCCTTCTACATGTTATCTTCTGATTGGGGGCACTATATTCCTTGGAGATCTTGTCTTGTCCATCCTCCCTTGTCATTGGTATCTAGCTCTAGGCTATCCTCATGCAAACCCAATGTCATCTCTTTATATCCATCATAATCCTAGCTATCTACCATCCTATCCAGCCATCTCATCCTGCTCCTCTAGCTATCCTTGGTCACAAAATCTCTCATCATCATTGGATGCATCCTGCCAAATCCATATCTTTCACTATCACCCCATCCTTAGCTTTCGCATCTTGCACAACATCGAACCATCCCGCTATCCTATCATCCTGAGCTTTTGCCTACTTGTAACTATCTTGGTCTGTTAGCTTGTACCATATCTTGATTAGCTCACTTGTAAATATCTTGGTTTGTCAGCTTGTACATCCTCTTTAGCTTAGTACCATTGTATCTATGCAGCGTTCATGTCAGTTCATCCTTGATCAGCATCTTGCACCTATCACACATCTTGGTTAGCTATTTCAATGCATCCTTTAGCTAGATTTCCTATCACCAAAGTGTTATCTTTCTTAGTTCAGCTTGCCAGATGCATCACTCATCCAAATCCACCAGCTTAGGTGCTCTTCGATAGGTCCTTGCAGGATTTAGCTTTCCTCATGTCTGATCTTGGTCCGTTAGTACCTCGTCCTACCCATCTCGTTGGCAAACGGTTCTCTTTTGGATTTTCACTTTCTTTTGATTTGGGATCTTCCCTTTTGGGTTTTGAAGTATCTTTTCCAAGCAATCTCCTTGTTCCCTCCTCAAGGTTGCCACGATCTTCCATATCATGGTATGTTGCGAATGGGGCAATTAGAGTGTAAGGTCTTGATCAGGTCTTTCGTTTGTTTTTCTTTTCTGCTTGTGGGTTCTCCAGTGTCGTTTCCACGCTGCTTCCTCTAGGATTCATGTGTGATGCTGGGGCAATCCTTGTGTGTTTGTTTTGAGTTAGTTTGTCAGTCCTTTGGACGGTTGGTGAAAAGGCCTTGATGTTCTTGGTAACCTTGGCAATTAACCAATAGTCCTATAGCAAATCTAGTGCTCAACTACATGGTGGTACTTCTCTTTGAAGTATCCCCCCGCTCAAAAAGCTTCAATGGTTTTCCTTCATCTCCATTATTCCACATCCATATCCAGCATCCATCTCTCCTACCCCATCTGATGCATCAGTATCTCTTTGAATCAATCATCACTCTTACCTTTAGGGATCCACAATCCTAGTCTTAGGGATCCACCAATCCAAATCAACCCACCAAGCCTCATCTTTCGAGATCCACAATCCTAGTCCTAGGGATCTCCGAAACCCATCTTCCACCAATCTAACTCTTTGAAATCCTGTTGCATCAGCTTTATAATCCCCTCATCCATCTCCCTATCTTGGATTCCTTTTTATAGCACTCTGCTCCTTCATCCTCCACCTTCCCTAAGGTCTTAAGCTTGCTTCCTCTTGTGCATCTGATTCTCCTTTATCATTCTCCCATAGTGAGAGTTTGAGCTAATTCAACCTCTTCTCTTAATCCAATTTGAGTCTCCTTGCTCATCCCAGATTCTTGTATTTTTCAAGAAGCCACCAAGCCTCGCTTTCTCTCCCCGCTGCCTTCTTGAGGGGGCATCTCACAGTCCATTCTCTCCTCTTCTGCTCTAGCCTTGGGCATCTTATTTTCTTATCTTTGATGTCATGCCACTTGCGGCATCACATCAAAGAGGGGAAAAATGTAGACACCTAAAAATCCTTTAGAAAATAAAGTATTTTTATTTTCTGAAAAATTCCCGATGACATCATCATTTATTAATTAATTAATTATTTAATTAATTAATTAATTAATTTTTATGCCATTAAATCCTTTTATCTTAATTAAAAATATTTAATTAAGAAATCCCTTCCAAAAATGTTTAAATCTTATTTAAACATTATTTCCTTATTTATTAATTATTTAATTAATAAATTGACCAAAAATCCTAAAATAAATAAAAAATTTATTTTTTTCCCAAAAGTTGGCCAATTTCCTTAAGACCAATAACCTCTTCCAAAATCTTCTAATCCTTCTTTAATTTTGATTAAAGGCTAATCCCATCATTTCCTACCCCTAATCCCAACTCAAAATATTTAATTAAAATTAAATATTAATCCTCATGTTTATTAAAAAAGTTTTAACAAATATCTCCTCCTTCACCCACCCTCATTAAATGCCATATACTTGCCTATCCCTAAGCTAATCCTAAACCATCCTAATCCATCCTCTAATCATTTGCACAAGCCTAAGCAAGCTTAGAACCTTCCTAATCAAGCCCAAGTCGAAATTGCTCTCATCACCCTCAAAATATCTCAACCATAAAACTTTATGAAGTCCACTAGGCCATAAATGACTCTTACAAGCCCTTTTATTGCTCTTACAGGTCATTATGAGGGTCTTTATGAAGATTTTATCTCTTGAGCCTCCTTTGTTGACTCATCCTTGCCCTTTCCTCCATCCTCTCACCATGTGACATGTGTCACTCCTTGATTGGCTATAAGGAAGCACAATCCATGTGCTCTCCTCTCATGCAATCTAAGCCCTCCATGAGCTTTTTCCCATCCTTGCATCTTAGCCCTCAATCCCTCAAGCCTCTTGCCTATAAATTGGATCCTTCCCCTTTGCAAAATAACACAATCCATGAAGTAAAGTTATAATGCTATTTTGAGAGCCAAATCTATACTAAAGCCATCTATCCACACCAAAAATCCACAATCATCCATTGAAGCCTTTGGAAGCATATTGAGCATACATCCTATCTATTTAGACAAAGCTACTCAACAAGAGAGCTTCTCATTGAGAGAGCCCATTAATGGCTCGTATTCTCAATTGAGAGCTCATCTTAGTCTATCTTGAAGTTTATGAATTTTGTTTAGTTTGTAGAAGCTTTATTTAAATTTGGTTTCTATTAGCATACTAACATTGCTCATATACACTTGGTACCTATTGACATCGCAGTTCCTACGACCGCAGGTACCTTGCATTATATGCATAGCGCATGGGCATGGGGATCCATTCCCCCCACTACGCATTAAAACATATATTTATTTTTTTTATAACATTTTTAATAAAAAATGTTTATCGCATACGCGATTAGATTTGCTTCAAAATGATTTTCCACTGCATTATATGATTCGATTCTTTAATTAAATATATATACATATGTATATATATATATATAAATATATGTATATGTATATGTATGTATGTGTATATATATATATATACAGACGTAGATTGTTATCAATTATCTAAGCATTTAAAATGTATATATATACTTAGATTTAAAAAGGCTTTTCTAAACAAGAATTTTCCTTTTTAAATATTTATTTACTAAACATATCCATTAAACCATCCAATAGGATTAACTATAAATTTGAAATCATCATTCTCAATTTGATTCTAATTCGAACCCAAACCTGTTTAGATCTAATTTCTTTCATAATTAAATCTAGGGTTTTTCTATTGTTTTCTTCCCAACCAAATAGCATATCTAGATTCCAATTCAAATTGTAGATTCAATCACAAAGAGTATTCAGACACATATAACAAACATGATGAAGACAGGAAGAGAAATAGTGCAAAGAGAATATGTGAATATCATGAGTGCACCTGGACACTGATGCTAATTTGCCATGCCTCAGAAGTCCATTAAAAATCCCTTCCTTCTCCATCATTCGCTATTCCTCCAAAATTCAAGCTAATCGAATCCTCCAAGTGACTAGAAGTGCTAGAAGAAGCATAGAAGCATATAGAAAATATATGAGCATATGAACTTCTCCAATGCATGTAAGCTTTGAAGCTTCCATTTTAAGCTTGTAGCTTGTAGCTTCCATTCAGCTTCCATTAAGCTTGTCCAAACACACTAGGAGAGCCTCTATTTAAAGGCCTCTAAGATGCATCTAGAGTGTCTCTAGAAACAACTAGAAGATAAGCACGACAACCAAGCATGAGTCTTCTCCAACCTTCTAGATGAGTCTTAAGGTTGTAGACACCATGTGCTCAAATAAATTGCTAACTTCTAAGTGTAGACAACTTGTGCATTCTTAGAGTGCAAACTCCAGTGTTGTCTACATGACAACTCTCGAGAATTTGCCAACTCCTATGTGAGCAAATATTAAAATAATCTAATATTTAATTTACTCTTTCTAATTTAATTTATTTATTTATTAAATCTCATGCACTAAATTTAATATCTCCACTTTTCAATCTTAATATATTTATATTTTAATCACATGAAATCTAAAATCTTTTATTAATTTTAATATATTTTCCACTTTTAAATTTCATTTTTCAAAACTTAATTGCTAAAATATTTATTAGCTTTAATAATAATATTATTTAGTCATTTATTTAAAAATGAACACTAAATATATTATTATTAAAATAAATATTGTCACATTCCAAATTTAAATTTTAACTTTTATTTTCAAATTTAATTATTTTATTTAATTAATTTCTCAATTAGTTAAATAAAATAAATATTAAAATATCATATTAATTTTCCATTTAATTAAACCATTAATTAAATCTTTTAATTAGGCTTAATTAATAGAAAATACATCAAAGACTCACAAGGTAAAAATATGAAAACTCATCATAGCCAAAATACATACAAAATCAAACCAAGGGTTAATATCACGAATTATGTCATCCGACATATTCGGAGGGTACTCAACTCAGATACTTGTCCCAATTTTCCAATTAGAACAAATGGCTTAAAGGGTAGGGATTTGGACTTGAGAATTTATCTCCCCTCTCTTATCATTGAGATGATGTGATAGGGTACGCTCATCCTGGCAATTCAAGGAAGTCGATACCCAGAACCTACAACCTGCATAAAAATCATGCATGTACAAGCACAATATATACTAAACTAAATAGGCAATGGCAGGAAGTGGTGCATCGTGTAGATCCCGACTAGCAGGTGACTACGAATCCCTTCCTTAACCACATCAGACACACCATACAAAAGCAAACACGCAAAGCAAACACGCACACCATACACATGTAAATATGGGGTAAGTATCCATAAGAAAATACATATGATAATAAATCATCTTACTAATCATCATTAATAATTGAAAGAAATGTAATAATCATCATCAATAATTGCGAACACTAAAAATAATCATCATGCATACATGAAATGCAAAATCTAAGTAATCTCATCACATAATAAATTGAATCCATAGCACAATATCTAATAATCTCAAAACAATGCTGCTAACCATCAACATAAAACTAGTTTTAAAAGAGTTCAGCAACGATAACAAAATGTGAACCAGGGGCAGGCACTACATCAATGATAGCCAAGCATCAAGATACATTTTTGGCACATCAAGATACATTTTTGGCCAAGGGACGACATTTGATAAATTATAAGGAAACCATGATTTCCAGCTTACACAATTGATTTCTTGGAATATGTAAAGTATGTGGAAGCTAAGGATGGATGACTTGGAACATTTAATTTGAGGGAAACTATGTTTTCATGTTTCCATGTAAGGATTCAAGGAGAAGTTTGAGAAGTTTCTAGAAGAGAAAAAATAGATGAAAAAATGGAAGGATTTAAATTTAACCTAAGATCTAGGATGGTGTTTAAGTGGAAAAAGATCATATTTACCTATTTAAGGAGGTACTGTGAGGCCTCACCCTGACCCATCCTAGCACCGATGATACATTATTATTATTTTTGATATTCATCACTCGATATGTCAGAATATTATTTGATGCACTAAACATTACTATCCTATTTATGATGTGTGATGCTTTATTTCTGATATTTGATTTCATCATTTAATACTTTATGAAAATGTATGATGATGTAGTGAATGGATGCAAGACTAGCATTTTGATTATGCAATTTTAATAGTCAAAAATATGAGTAAAAGTAGATAAATAATTGATTATTAGAAAAATAGATGTTTTAATTTATATGATTTTTTTGATACATAAATTCCATAATGCATGTGATTTCTTGAACCTACTAATGTGTGCAATGAGTGTGCATGATATGTAGCCAAGAAACCTAATGGAAACACGGAACTAAAACCCCTTGTTAATTTGTGCTATCTTTGCATTGTCTTCTTTGAAGGTTGTTAATTGGTCTCAAAAATTTCTTAGCTTTTGTTTGGTTCATATTAAGTCTTTAAGTCTTAAAATCATCAAATTTAAGTGCCCTAGGGGTAAGGGTATGTGTGGGGAGTACTTTCCACCCCCTTAGCCTCTTAGTTTGACTTTTAGGGTCTCTCAAAAGCCCTATTTTTGATGGATTGCGAAAATTGATTATCATTTACATGAGTGGGTGACTCAAACTCCATCTGGAGTTACTTGAAGTCTAGTTGAGTTAAGGGATGATACTTAGAGGATTTTGGAGGAGTTTTGGGGTTGTTACCCAATCTCTAGATTTGGAGAAAGTTGGAAGATTGAAGGAAGAAAAGGAAAAGCTCTTCTCAACCCACCATTTTTTCCATAACTCTTTTAGTGAAGGTAGGAGTTCTTCACTCTTTTGAATTGTTTCTTCATGTGTTCATGCTTGAATCTTGCTTGAATCATGCATAGGCTTTGTGTTATTTGTGCATTGTTTGCTTGTGTGTTGGGGTTGATTGGGAGGAAATTTAACTTCTTCTTTTTTTATGTTATTCTTATGCTTTCTTTGATGTTTTGTGTTTTGAGAGGATTTCATGGGGATTTTATTGGCATCACTCACCCTTGGATAGGGAAGAAGTGGCCATGTACGGGGGAAGGGCCTTAGTTAGACCTCAATGGTGTAGAGTCTCCTCTCATGGTGAGAGGAGGGAAAGAGGGTAGGGTGTATGGGCCCCTACTTGTCATCACATGCCTTCTTTGATATTGTGAATTCTTGAATATGGAAAGGAATAAAAATCCTTGTGGTATTAGCCTCGAAAGGGCCTTGTAGAAGAACAAAAGTTCTTGAAGTTTTAGCCTTGAAAGGGCTATGATATGGCATGGTGATTGACATCTCCCATTGAGAAAATCCACCTCCCCCCTAGTTAGGTTCTATGTTTTGACCTATTGTGCAAAATTGGGTTAGGGTGTATGCTTGAATTCTTCTTGATGTTGTGATGATTCACCTGGGTCAGCTCTTGTCTTCTTCTTATGTTTCCTAATAGTAGTTGACAAATTTTAAAATATGGCTCATTTCATACCTTGTAAGAAGACATGTGATGTAGTACATGTGGCTAAATTATTCTTTAAGGAAGTGGTCAAATTGCATGGTTTTCCTAAGACTATTGTTTCAAATAGAGATGCTAAGTTTACTAGTTATTTCGAAAGGAATTTTTGGAAGAAGCTAAATATAGAATTGAAGTTTAGTTCTACATTTCATCAGTAGATAGATGGACAAACTAAAGTTCTAAATAGAAGTTTGGGTAACCTTTTGAGGCTTTTGATTGGAGATAAGCCTACTAATTGAAATTTGACTTTAGCACAATTAAATTTTGCATATAATAATTTAGTGAATATGAGTATAAAGAATACACCTTTTAATCTATTATTACTAGAATGAATCCTAAAGGAACTAATGAGTTGAGAGATCTAAATATTGAGACAATAGAAATGTTGAAGTTTAGAAATTTACAGATCTCATGAAAACTTTGCATGAGGAAGTGAAAATGAACTTGGAAGACAATATTGAGGAATAAAAATAAAGAGAAGATAAAAGAATAGACACAAATATTTTGAATTTGGTGATGAGGTTGTGGTTCACTTGAAGAAGAAATTATTTCTAGTTTTCCCTTATAGTAAAATGAAAATAAATTTTGGTCCTTGTAACATTCTACAGAAGTTTAACAGTGGAAATGCCTTTGAAGTATATTTTTCAAAAGACATGGATATTTCACCTATATTTAACATTGCAAATATCTTTGAATATTATGTATCATATGATGAACTTAAAAACACCTTGGACTATCATAAGAAGAATACAAATGGTATTAAAAGGATATTGGATAGAAAAATAAGTAAGAGCACCAAAGGAAAAAACTACATGGAATACCTACTTAGTGGAAAGAAAAATCAATTGAAGACACTACATGGATTACACAAGATAAGTTGAATCTTTATGATTTAGGTCAGAACACAAGTAATTCTTGATGTGGAAATTAGTTCTTTGTTTACCCTAGGTGTGTGATGCAAGAGCATCTTGGGTCTTTGAGCAATCTTGCATCAAACAAAAATAGTTCTTGTTTTCTATACCAGTATGTTGTTCATGAAGTAACCATTGTTGTTGTTGGTTTCTCATTATACATGTCATCATGTCGAGCACCTATCCTAGATCCTTTTCCTAAGAGTATAAATTATGATGTTCCATATTTATCGACTTCTATGTCATGCTTTATAGACTATGTTTCTTACTAATATTATCTAAAGAGGCATGTTGTTTCAATCAACACAATTTCCTATGCTTATATGGTGTCTTGCACAGTTGGGAGCTAACTCCTAATATGTATGTGGACCTACTTTTAAGTGTGTGTGATTTTATATTGTCCTTTACTTGAATTTTAGTTTATTGATTTTCCAAGATTGGTTTATATTTTAAATAAATGATTGACTATCTAAATTGTGGCTTGGTTAGCTATAAAATTGATGTAGGAGCATCTCGGGTATAAGAGAAATCTTGCATCAACCAAAAATATTTCATTTCAATTGTTAGATAAAGGTTTTATTAATGTTAAGTTATTATATGCGGAGGTTTTCTACTTAGTAACTCAGTCATATGAGCTCATAATGTCTTAATTTCAGAGGTCAATACTCATCTTGGATATATCAACCTACCAACTTTGAGGCTCAGCATCATATCATGCATATTCATGGCTTTTTTGTGGATTTTTGGTTTGTAATTTTTGTATATAAACTTCAAGCTCACTATTGAAGGCCTAAATGTGCCTAAATGAAACCTAAAAAATCAATGGATCGGTGCTTGCACCAATTTGAGCCTATAGATCAAAAGTTGAGGTTTTTGAAAAGTGTCTATAATAGCGAATCAAAGCAACAATTTGAGAGTTATAGACTTCCAAAGTTTGGCCAACTAAAAAATCCAAAATAAATGTAAAAATATATATTTGGTTGACTATATATGTATTTTAAGGGTATGTTGGCCCTAGGTATTATGTTTGAGTGTGTAGAACCTTTCCAGGTGGCATAAAATTGCCTATTTAAGAAATTCCTAAACATTTTCTAGGACAACTCTTGTAGATAGTTCACAACTTTGTCTTGCAAATTATTGTAATGAAGGTGCCCATGTGGGTTAGCATATTGTAATTCTAAATTCTATAATTTTTCATTTGTGGTGATAATTAGAAGCTTATATTTTATTCTCACAAAATGTAGTTGTTGTCTAAGTTTGCAGAAAACTTAACCTTTTGGAGAAACATGGAAACATTCGAAGGTTGTGGGTAAACTGTGGTTGGAATGAATCTTCGGATCCTAGGCTGGCTTCCTATCTGGTAAATCACTTTATACTAACTAAAACTAATTCTTTTTATGGAGGAAAAGGGAAGAAGGATAACAAAAAATGAAAACTAAATCCTAAGGGTGATGCACCAGAAAAGTATCTTTAAGAGCTAATAGATAATCAGCACATATTAAAACAGTAACAATGAAAACTCCTTTGCACAACTCAATAATTAGAATCCTTGCATCAATAATTGATAAGAAGGCTAAAATAATAGTTTCTAATAGGAGAATAAATTACTCACAATCCAAAACTACCCTGTAACACAACTTCCAATCTGCAAATGACTGAAACAATCCTGTAGAAGGCATCAACATGACACACAAACATAGAAAAAAGAGAAGGTATAAGTTGAAATTCCTATCCAAAGTGCTACAAATCTGTATCTCTATCTGAATATGGGTTACAAAAGGGTCTCTACTCCTGTCAAGAAGTCTAAAGAACTTACAAGAAATAGCAAGGCAGAGAAAAAGAAGAACCTCCAACATAATGAGCCTTAACCTCATACTTATGCACTTTTCATCCAACTGTATTTTGAAAGTCATAAATGCTAGGTCAGATTCAGCCCTTGAGGCCAAACTTAAGTCTTTGAAAAGACTTCAAAAAGGTGTACAAAATAGCCCAAAAGGCATGGCCTAATAATATCATCAACTGCCCCTCATAACTGCAATCACATCTCCAAGCAGACTCCAAAAGATCTCCAAATTGCAATAACTCCTCTTTAAAGACAAAATCCTCACCTTTAAGACTCAACACTTAGTCATAATGATTTGCAAAATCTATCTTTTAACCCTTTTAAAAGAAAATTAAATATTTATTTCCCTGTATAATAATATTTATTAAATGATTTATATTTTGAAAATAAAATATAAAGCATTTAATATTTATTAATTAATAACTTATTATAATATAATTTATTCCTTTTATTTTAATAAATATTAATTATTTTATATAAAATATTAAGTGATAAAAAATAATCACTTAATTTTTTATTAGAATAATTGATATTTATTAAAATAACAATAAATAAATTATATTATAATAAAATACTATTGAGGAAACATATTTAAATTAAACCTTTTAAAAGAATTAAAACAAAACATAATTTTGCAATAAAAATAACAAGTGTTGATCAAAGGGAAAGAGAAGACTTTGTTTTAAAAAAAACTCATAGCATGGGTGCCAATGCTTGCAAAAATTAAAAAAATAACTCCATCTACATACATGAACCCGAAACTCCATTCAAATCAACTTAGGATTTGATAAAAAGGAAGGCAAGGGTTTATTTGTCATTCTAAATGCTTAAAACACAGCAAGGTCACTTTGAAACCCTAGCCGCCATGAATATCTCAGCTCTATGCTTCTCTTCATTGTATAACACCATTATTCTTGTGTCTTTGCAGCCTGGACGCCATGAAACACTTTTGAGATTTGTGGCATGAGGAATGCATGGCTTTTTTGAGCCACGGACTGATCATTGCTATCATTTGAAGCCGAAATCTGCTTTTCTCCTGTGGGTTTCTCTTGTAGTTGGGCTTTACCTAGACGTCGTTAAACTCATTTCACGTGCTTGAAAACAAGAGAAAAAAAACATGGTCCTCTGTAAGTGATCTTTTCTTCTTTATTTCTTCATGAACCTCTTGTGGTTTTTTGGAAAAAATGTGCCTGAAGATTATTTGTTCCATCATGAAGGTATATTTGCTCTCTTGCTACTGATCAAAAACATGAGCACCATTTTAAATTTCAAACTTAGGGCTTCTTTAATTGATGCATCTGCATTCTCATGAATTCTTTTGAAATCATTCACCAAGCCTGTAAGAGGGTTTTTTAACTAAATGATGCAATATCTGGGTGCCATCCCTACTGATGTATTTGTAATAGATTCATGATATATGAAACTCATTGCTGGGTGTATTTGGTTGAACTCTTAGAGACTATGATTCTTTGCTGAAAGTCATTCCAGATTTCTTGTTTTGTCTTTGCTGGAAATAAAATTTTTGGACACCAAATTTCCTCTGTTTAATATGACCATGTTATACATTTTCCATTTATGATACATTTTCATTAGTTGCTATTTGCAAGAATATGTTCCAGATTTCCTAAGCATTATGATTCTTTCAATCTCTTCTGTCTATAAGTACGACAATATATTAGGCTTAGATCAAATCAATGGCTGAAAATAGGGTCAACATAATACTTATCCCTTATCCCTACCATTGAGCTAGTCTCTCAGCACTTTATTTTCGTTATTCATCCTTTTTTTAAATACATCTTCCTAGAGATATGAACTATAGTTATATCAACCACTGTATTTCCTTTACATCATCTTGCTTTAACATTTGTTTTGAAAATATGGACATTCATTGCTTTCCTCGCTGCAAGAGATAATTTGATATCTCTATATTAAAAGTATTCCTTTCATTACCCTACCTACAGATTTGTTTTTCTCTAAAATGTTTATAGCGTTCTTCACATTGCATATTTCTCACACAAAAATTGTCCCCTAGCACAAAGTAATAAATGGAAAGCTTCCCAGGCAACTTTAGCACAAGATTTGCTAAATTAAGCTTTACCTTATTATTAGATTTTTGACTGAAGTCCAAAATATCCTTATCATATTTCTTCCTGAACGTGTCATGGTTTCTTTTATGCACGGTTATATGCTGCTTTGCTAGAACACTGGCCGAGGTCAAGGATAATGATGCTATTAAAATAAAAAGCATATGTGTTATTTTATTTCTAGTTATATGCTTTACTACTGTATGCTTTATTTTATTTCCTCATCTTTTAGCCAAAATCTTCATTGATTCATTTTTTTTTCCTAGATTTCCTTTCAAACCATTTAGCACTATGTCTTGGATCCTTTACAAAGTTGATACCATTCATCTTTTCTTAGTAAAACTTAAATCTTTCCCCCACTTCCTAGAGAAAAAATTGAGTGCTATATGTTTCTATCATTCCAATTCATGTTATTATGTCCAAAAGAACAATGATGTCTTTCATCTTCTTTGGAGACTGAAAACTTGTCTTTTCTTTTAGCATGATACTACTTAGCTATATTTGAACCCTGCTGTTCAAAATTTAAAACTTTCATCAACAGTGAGAGTACTCAAGATTTTCAAGTTAATGCTCTATTTTTTAAGCAATTCATTCTCCAATAGATAACTAATTCTCTTCATGGCAGCAATATCAAAGATGGCTTCTCTCTGTTTTATCTGTTTCTTCTAAATACATATGAGTTACAATAGTGATAATGATGATTGTTTCATAAGGTTCGAGCACGGGCTCGTGACACTCATAAAACCCCTCCCCTGTAATTGTATCTATTCTTGATTATAATGAAAGGTTTCATACCAGAGCTAATGTGTCCCTTTAACATTATATTTTCCACTTTTTTTTTTTTTAAAGCACTTAGAATTCACTTGGTTTTTTCTATATGTATTCAAAGTAGGAAATATGTAGCATGTGTAGGTACTTGTTGGTAATGACAAGTCATTGCTTAGATATTTCAAGATCTAACCCCATTTTTCTCACACAGGAAAATGAACACCATGGAGCTATCAGATCAAGAGCTGGACTAGGAGTGGCAACAAGGAACACATAACTAGTCAAAGGCTGAAAGGCAATGACTGGTTACCTTTGACTCTACTTCCTTATGCTATGTTTTTCTTATTTTTAGTATGTATAGAAGCAATAGCCAAACTCATGGCTTGTATGAAATTTCCATTTCTAGCATTTATATTCACTTCATTCTATGTAAATATCAGTTGTATCTTGAAAATAAAGAATAGAAGGACATTTATATTCTTTGGGCACACAATGAATAACAATCATGCATTTTGCATTCATACTAAAATTTCAAAGTTGTGCAAAATTTTAGTAACAATTTTTGCAACATCTACTATATGTCTTCCTACTAGACATCAAAACCAATAGCCTCCCTAATCAATCCATTGGGCAAGAGAGTCAATTTGGATGTACGAGAATAAGTGATTGTTGTTTTCATCTCAATGTTATTGGTATTACTTGCAGTGGTGAAGAAGAAATTCTTCATCATTATGAGTTATGCTCATGACACTAAGCTAGAAGGAATTATTGTGTATTCTCATATAGCCAAATCACAAAACATAACACAAATAGGAAAATTAGGGTGGTGTTGGGTGCATGTAGATGCTATAGCTAGGTATCCATGTTTAGATATGTGGATTTGGACTTGTACATGGACTACCTAGTGACTATCAGATTTGAGGATGCTATTGCATGTGCATGTATGTAAGCATGGGTATGTGGTTATGGTATATGTGTGCATGCAACATTATTCTGCTTCACCTAGCTATGCAGCAGCTTGGAAACTCTTTATTGAAAATAGAAAAGCACTCAAAACTAAAGCAAGCATGCACTGGAACAACACTTAGGGAAAACCACATAGCTAAACTATTATATACAAGAATAGATCCTACCTTAGAAACAATGCTTGAGGTGAATCTCATTCACTAGGATTTTCTCTATGTTTCCATCCAACCTTTACAGTTCAAAAGTGTTATGTTGTTTATGTTCTGAGATAATATAAGGCCCACTGTAGAAATTGTCAAACTTTGAATGTTTTTCTGGCTTGCTTTTCAACACATCCTACTTTAGTACCACATCTCCCTCATTGAAAAGCTTAGGAGTAGACCTCCTATCAAATGTTCTTTTAGTTTGTAGTTGTTGATACTCCAAAGTTTGAATAGCTTTTCTTCTAACTTCATCCAGTTCCATTAATTCAGCATACCTGACTGCCATAGGGTCCTCTTCTTCAAACATTTGTAACTGATGCATAATATCAAGAGTTGGAAGCTCAACTGATAAGGGTAACCTTGCTTCTTTCCCATATACCAGCATATATGGATAATCACCAATTGGCCGCTTAAGAGTTACATGGTTTGCCCATAACATGTTCTTTAAATAAGAATGCCAAACTCTCTGATTTTCTTCCATTGTCCTCTTAAGGATCCTTATTAAGTTTTTATTTGTACTTTCAGCCAAACCATTCCCTTGAGGGTAATAGTTTGAAGATGTACTCAAGTAGATACCATGTTTGATATCCTAGTCAATTATTTTAAACCAACAAATGCGAGTGCATTGTCAGATATTATAGATCTTGGGACACCAAATCTAGTAACTATATCCTTGTAAAAACTTAGAACAACATATTCATTTGAGTCCCTTAAAGCAATGACCTTTGTCCACCTTGTAAAGTAATTTGTTGTTGTCAGCACCCACCTATGACCGGCACTAGATGGCAGATTAATATATCCTATGAAATCAAGACCCCACTTCATGAAAGGTTGGCTTACTTGAACTGGTTGTAAAGGCATGGCTGAGAGTTTCTCCTTGCCCATAAAGAATGCACACTTCACACACTTTTTAGACTAGGCATAACAATATTTAAACAATTCTTGCCAATAATAACTAGCATGCATGATTTTCATGCAGTTGTTCATGGGGCAAAATGACCTCCTGAATCTCCACCATGAAACTCTTTTAAGATTCTTTCCACTTGATTAGAGTGAATGCACCGAAATAACATCCCATTGACATCTTTCCTAAACAAAACCTTGTTCAGTAAACATAAGGAATAGACTGCAAATGGAAATACTTTCTCTTAGCTTTGTCTAAATCTGACAGACATTCACTAGTTTGTAGAAAATGTGCCATTTGCTGCACCCAATCAGTGGCAGAATCTAGAATAGCTTGCTCACCATTATGAATAACTAGAATAGTAGCATGTTCACCTCCTTCTTTGTTGCTTACAACATCAGCCAGTTGCTCACATAACCCTTTTCCCCTAATCAGCTTGGTGACCTTAATCTTCACATCGTATTCCATCACCTTAGTCACCCAACTAGCTCTCTTATCATTTAAATCCTTACTTAAAAGGAATTATTTGATGCTCGAATGAGCGACCATTAGGATGATCTTATTATTTGACAACATTTTCTTAAACTTTTTAAAACTTCTTATAATAGTGAGAACATGATTTTCCACAAATGAATACCTGAGCTCGTAGTCCTTAAGACCTTGACTAAAAAATTCCACTAGTTGCTCCTGGCCCTCATCATTGTGTTGCACTAACATTGCCGAGATAGAGTTAATATCCTCATAGGCATATAAGGAAAAATCCTTAGAAAAATTAGGATTTACAAGCGTAGGTGCTACTACAAGTGCCTCCTTGATCAGCTCAAAGCTCCTCTTCCCATCTTTAGTCTAGTTAAAAGGTTTATTCTTCCATAACATGGTTGTCAATGATCTCAATAGGTCTGTAATATCTAGAATAAACCTTCTAACAAAGTTCATTTGGCCAATAAAACTTTGTAATCATTTCTTGTGTGTTGGCAAAGGAAGAGCCAAGATTGTTGTTATTCTCTCAGGATCTATGGTGATACCCTGTTTAGACACCACATAACCAACCAATATACCTTCATGAACTACAAAAACACATTTATTAGGATTAAGGGATATCCCAAACTCTCTACACCTTTCAAAAATCTACCTTAGGTGCTTTAGATGATCCTTCGCTTTCCTAGAAAAAATAGTGATTTCATCTAGGTAAACCAAAACACTCCTATACATTAGCTTATCAAAAGCCATATCCATGGCTTTCTGAAAGGTTGCCCCAGCATTGGACAAACCAAAGGGAATCTTTTTGTATTCCATGGTACCCCACTTAGTGGTAAAAGTTTTCTTAAACTGGTCCTCCTCCCTTACTAAAATTTGATTATAACCTGAATATCTGTCTAGCAAGGAAACCCTTTTTGATCCTAAGACCACTTGAAGGATCTGCTCCATAGAAGGCAAAGGATGTCGGTCTTTTGATGAAGCTCTATTCAAGTCTCAAAAATTGACACATAGCCTTATTTCACCACTTTTTTTCCTTACAAGCACGAGGTTTAAGACCCAAGAAATATGCTTGATAATGAAAATAATACTACTTTCAATCAGCTTATTCAGTTCCTTTTGCATAAGCGGCTCCAACTTTGGATTTAAAGGCCTCTATTTTTGCCTTACTAGTTTAGCATTCGGTTCAAGCTCAATAGTGTGTTGAGCAAGTTGGGGATTAAACCCCTTAAAATCACCATATTCCCACACAAAGACATCATTGAATTCCTGAAAAAAGTCAGATAAATGAGTGCTTCTCTTCTATTGTGCACACCTTACCCAAATTTAACAACTTTCCTTTGAATACCTCAACTTCTTCATAATGTTATGTTGAACCTGCATTCTGGCCTTTGATTTTCTAGTCTCATCATTAGTGTTAAAAATGGATTCAAGGGTGACCAAACCCTTCAACATCTTATTATTTTTTAGCTGAATAATTTGATCAACATACTGATGCCAAAAATTCCTCTAATTAGTTTGAGAAAACTCAGCTTCTTCTCTTAGAAAATTGACTATTTGCTGGTTGCTATCAAAAACCTACCAATGTGTATTATTATCAGGTACAGGAGGTCTGATAATAACCTTGACATGCTAGTTGGTTTTTCCACAGCTAATTTCTTTTGGAATATCAAATTTAGTACCAATAGCAGCCAATCTATCAGCATGCTTATTCTGATCTCTGGGTATGGAAATGAGATTAAAGGCATCAAAACCCTCAAGAAGATCCCATACTCTATGCTTGTAAGACTTAAGTAACTCATTCTTGGTAACATTTTGGTTTCTCACTTGATTAACGATTAGCTCGTTGTCCCCATACACCTTTAAACAGTTGACACCAATCCTTCTTGCCCATTCTAATCCATAGATCAAGGCCTCATACTCGGTCGTATTATTTGAACAACTAAAATAGAAATGAAAAGCTAAAAAATACCTCTCATTTCTTGGGGAGATCAACATGCAACCTCCACTAGCTCTAACCTTGTTCCTTGCACCATCAAAAAATAACTCCCAAACTTTGTTATCTTGTTGTCCAATCTGTGGATTTGCACTTTTTTCTAGATTGGGAATGAAGGAATCAGCTTCCTGTATCAAATACATGCCCAAACCAGCATGTTCTAGATTTTCACATGGACTTTTAGTTTGATTTTGGAAGGCCCATTCATCAAGAAGAATATCTGGTATCTCCTCAATTTGAGTGTTACCCTCTCGAACTTCAGGTCATTCCTCTTCCTCACTCACGAGCAAGTTGGCATTTATGGAGCTTTGAGAATAAGGCTCAATATGAGCTTTGGCTATAGGTTCTAATATTATAGTAACTTTGGTACCATACTTGGTTCTAAATAGCATGTCAAACCAATCAGATGACAAATAACCTCCAATTTTGGCAGTGAAATCCCTTGATAAACATATAGCAAAATAAGGAGGTAGCTCTATGACAAAAATATCTTGTGGGATAGAAAAATTTGGACAAGCTTGCAATGTTAAATCAAGATTTTTAATGACCCCTATGGTATTAATAGTAGTCCCATCTAGCTGTACAACTCCCTTTTCAAGCGGCTCATATTTGATACCCAACTTGTCTACAATTTTTTTGGGTATCACTGAGCTACTTGCACCTAAATCAATCATACAGTTGTGGACTAGGTGCTCTCCTATAATCAGAGATACGTAAAAGGGTGGGGGTTTGACTACTAGGGGTTGCTGCTCATTTCCTTTTCCAATAGCATTAGTCATTACAAATTTAGCCTCTTCGCTTTCAGGTTTACTAGAAAGACTTAAACCTGATAAAGCTGATTGCAGGAGGTCCTTTTGACCTGGACCACCTAAAAAATCCCACATGGAAATAGATACATTTTCCTTCTTCATATGATCCAAAATATTAAGAGAATTCATACCAGCCCTAGATTGGGCCTTTGTAGCAGTAATGTCAATGTTAACACTACCTAGTTGTATCGGAACTGTAGGCCTTTCATTACTAGATAAATGTTAGGAACCTGTGTGTTCCTTTTGTTTATTTTGTCAGAGTAGTGTTGTTGGACGCATATGCTTTGTAAGTCGTCCCGTGAGTATATTTTATTATCCCACATGCATAGGTAGTATTACTTTTCTAGATCGTACTCAGTATATAAGAATAGGTTGAGGCCCTTGATGGGTACGGACAAATTTATTGTATTGAGCTTGCTCAAAGGAGGTTACCCCCTCGAAGTGGCCTGCGATCAGTAGATTCATTCTGAGTTCTGCTATCACTTTGTATTCTGTTATTTCGAGCATTCTCACGATATTGCTATAAGGAGGTTCATCACATCTGGTATCAGAGCACTCTCTTGGGCTCGCTGGGTGGAAATTACATCAATTTTTTTTTTTTTTTTCTGTCGTGCCCTTCAGGTTCCTCTCACTTCTAATATCTCTTGTTATTGCAATAACTCTTTTCAGTTGTTCTGTCTGTGAGTGAATTTTTCTAAGTCCACTGTTCAAAAAAAAAAAAAAAAAAAAAAAACAAGGAGAATATTGTGGCAGATGCTCTTTCTCGCACATTTGATAATCAAGCTTCCCTTTCCGCTATTTCTATGCCCATTCCCAATTGGTTAGCGTCTGTTCAGCAGGGCTATGACAGTGACTCTTCTTTATCTCAAATCATTCACCAGCTAACCAATAATCCTTCTGCTATACCACATTACTCTTGGGATGGTGCTTCTCTTCGATACAAGGGTCGGCTAGTGCTTCCTCAGAACCCAGCTCTACATCAGGCTATTTTTTATGAACTCCATGCTTCTCCTTCAGCAGGGCACTCAGGCTTCCTCAAAACTTCTGAGCGAGCAAGGAGAAACTTCTTTTGGAAAGGGATGAAACAGACGATTCAACAGATGGTGGCTGAATGTGATACTTGCCAACGCCACAAGGGTGAAACGACCCTCCTTCCTGGCTTCCTCGAACCATTGCCCATCCCTACATGGATTTGGACTGATATTTCTATGGATTTCATTGAAGGGCTTCCTAAATCCGGTGGCAAGACAGTGATCTTGGTTGTGGTTGATCGTCTCTCGAAATATAGTCATTTTTGTGCCCTCAGCCACCCCTATACTGCCTCCTCTGTTGCACAAATCTTCATGGACCAGATATTTCGTCTTCATGGACTCCCTTCTTCCATTGTCTCTGATCGTGATGCAACTTTTACCAGTCATTTTTGGACTGAACTGTTTCAGAAAACTGGCACCAAACTGAAGATGAGTTTGGGCTATCACCCACAAACTGATGGTCAAACTGAAATTGTCAATAAATGCTTGGAAACTTATCTTCGTTGCTTCACTTCCGAACAGCAACATCAGTGGGCCAAGTGGCTCCCTTTAGCTGAATGGTGGTACAATACCTCTTACCACACTGCCTCTAAAATGACTCCATATGAAGCAGTCTATGGTCAGGCACCTCCAGTGCTCCTTCCCTACACTCCCAACAGCTCACCAGTCCAGGCAGTTGACATAGTTCTCCGCAGCAGGGATCAGATTCTTCGTACCTTACAGGATAATCTTCACATGGCCCGTAATTGGATGAAACAGCAAGCAGATCAACACCGTTCTGAGCGCTCATTTCAAGTTGGGGATATGGTTTTTCTTCGTCTACAGCCATACAAACAATCCTCCCTAAAGCTGAAAGGGCGTCATAAGCTGGCCCCAAAATTTTATGGGCCTTATAAGGTTTTGCAGAAGATTGGTTCAGTTGCTTATAAACTGGAACTTCCTCCTTCTTCCCGCATTCATCCAGTCTTTCATGTTTCTTGTCTAAAGAAAGTTCTGGGTACCACTGTCAGAGCACAAACTACTCTCCCTGAAATGGATACGGAAGGATCCATTATCCTAGAGCCGGTGGCAATCATTGACCAGCGCACTCGCTAGCTTCGCTCTCGCTCCATCTCTGAGGTCTTGATTCAGTGGCATGGCATGCAACCAGAGGATGCTACCTGGGAACCCCTTCTTCAGATTCAACAAAAATTTCCACACCTTAAGCTTTGAGGACAAAGCTTTTTTCTAAGGGAGAGGGGATGTTAGGAACCTGTGTGTTCCTTCTGTTTATTTTGTCAGAGTAGTGTTGTTGGACGCATATGCTTTGTAAGTCATCCCGTGAGTATATTTTATTATCCCACATGCATAGGTAGTATTACTTTTCTAGATCGTACTCAGTATATAAGAATAGGTTGAGGCCCTTGATGGGTACGGACGAATTTATTGTATTGAGCTTGCTCAAAGGAGGTTACCCCCTCGAAGTGGCCTGCGATCAGTAGATTCATTCTGAGTTCTGCTATCACTTTGTATTCTGTTATTTCGAGCATTCTCACGATATTGCTATAAGGAGGTTCATCACACTAAAGCTAGACTCTTAGGAAAATTTTGCATATTCTTAGCACTAGATGAGCTTGTAGCTTGCGGACCACTTTCTATTGCTCTCTTCCTGCTTTTGGTATTGTCTACAATAGAGAGAACAACCTAATTTATGCCACAAAAATCATCATCCTACCAATTGAATAGAGTTGACTTTGGTGGTCTACCTTCATGCTGATGTAAGGTGGCTTCATTAGAGCCATCATCTTGCGAATTTGGAATATTTTGAACCATCAAGGCCTGATTTATGACCCCATTCATGCAAGTACTTTGATTATGTTGTTGGTTACGTGGAAAACACCACTCATAATCTTGAACTAGGTTGTTTTGAGTAGGAACCAGCTCATTTGAGGTGCTAGTAACATTGGGGTTATAGGGTTGATAAGGTCTTGTATTAAGATTTGGTCTTTGGCCTTGGTTATTTGGCTGATAAGGTAGTCTATTGCTCTGATTTTGATGATATTGGGATTGATAAGAGGGTTGGTAAGGCCTATATCCTTGACTTTGTTGCTTCTTTATATTCACAATTTCATTACCAAAAGTCTTCAAAATACCCTTAATCTCTTGTAAATCCATAGATTGAGCTGGAAGGGCATTGCTTTGCAAATTGGGTTGTGTATTAGGTGTTGGCAATGCTGGCACTACTAGAATAACAGCTAAGGGGGTTTCTTGCAAAGGTGTCATTGACTGAACTATAGGCGCTATTGGAAAAATTGGCATAGGTGGCCTTGGGGCAATTTTTCCAACCTATATAAGGTTGTTTTCTGCTCTCACAACTACATCATAAGCATCTAGAAGTGTAACAGCTTGCATAGATTGTATCATAACTACTATATCACTATTAAAAGCCCTTAAATAATATAAAAAAGCATGTTCAACTGAGGGTCTTACCATTTGTGGAATTCTATCGAACGTTCTTTGGAAATAGAAATTAAAATTTGTTACTTGCTCATGGGGGGCCCTTTTGATCTTTGATAGTTGCTCTACCAAGGATAGATGGTCAGATTTGTCTTCAAAAAACTTGCAAAGTTCAATGCCAAGTTGATCCCAGTCAACAAAAGAACCCACCAATAGTTGTCTAAATCACTGTAATGCTTTTCCCTTAAATGATGTAGCCAACAACCTAATAGCAACATTATCTTTTGTGATATAGTGCAGGCCACAAAGATTAGCCACATCCTTAATGTGTTCAACTGGGGTGGTTTGATCCTCACCTATAAAATATGGTAAACTTTTTAATGTGGCCACAAAAATGACATCATGTTGAGTTAGATTCAAAGGGCTTCCTTGATTGAATGAGAGAAATGGTTGGTTTCTTTGTAATGTCATGGGAACCTGCAAAAACTAACCTCCTGGTGTAGTGAAAACTGGAACAGCAAGGTAAACTCTAACTACAGTAAGAGTAGACTTCGCTCTTCTTGTATAGACCACTATCTTTTTGGACTTTTTAGTTACTCTTCCTCTTCTCCTAGGTGGAGATAATTGCAAATTTTCAAAATCTGAAGAGCTACTTCTTGTTTGCACTCTTCTCATATGTTGTAATCCACTAGTCCCACCTTTTTCTAAAGCTCAAAGTTGCCAAGTGTGTAATTTTGTAACCTCTTCTAGGCTAAAAAATACTAATGTACACACTAATAGCAGCAAAAATATTGTAAAAGATGATTGGAAAAACTAGTCACTGGTCCCACTGAGTGTGCCAAAAACTGTTATCTACAAAAAATGCACCCTGTTAAGTTTGTAGAAAACTTAACCTTTTGGAGAAACATGGAAACATTCGAAGGTTGTGGGTAAACTGTGGTTGGAATGAATCTCTGGATCCTAGGTCGGCTTCCTATTTGGTAAATCACTTTATAATACCTGAAATTGATTCTTTTTATGGAGGAAAAGGGAGGAAGGATGACACAAAATGAAAACTAAATCCTAAGGCTGATGCACCAAAAAAGTATCTTTACGATCCAACAGATAATCAGCACATGTTAAAATAGTAACAACAAAAAATCCTTTGCATAGCTCAATAATCAGAATCATTGCATCAATAATACATAAGAAAGCTAAAATAATAGTTTCTAATAGGAGAATAAATTACTCACAATCCAAAACTACCCTGTAACACAACTTTCAATCTGCAAATGACTGAAACAATCCTGTAGAAGGCATCAACATGACACACAAACACAGAAAAAAGAGAAGGTATAAGCTGAAATTCCTGTCCAAAGTGCTACAAATCTGTATCTCTCTGAATAAGGGTTAAAAAAGGGTCTTTTCTCTTGTTAGGAAGGCTGAAGAACTTACAAGAAATAGAAAGGCAAAGAAAAAGAAGAACCTCCAACAAAATGAGCCTTCAACTCATACTTATGCACTTTTCATCCAACTATATTTTGAAAGTCATAAATGCTGGGTCAGATTCAGCCCTTGAGGCCAAACTTGAGTCTTTGAAAAGACTTCAAAAAGGTGTACCAAATAGCCCAAAAGGCATGGCCTGATAATATCATCAATTGCCCCTCATAACTACAATCACATCTCCAAGAAAACTCCAAAAGATCTCCAAATTGCAATAACTCCTCTTTAAAGACAAAATCCTCACCTTTAAGACTCAACAGTTAGTCATAATGATTTTCAAAATCTATCTTTTAACCCTTTTAAAAGAAAATTAAATATTTATTTCCTTATATAATAATATTTATTAAATGATTTATATTTTGAAAATAAAATATAAAGCATTTAATATTTATTAAAATAATAATAAATAAATTATATTATAATAAAATACTATTGAGGAAACATATTTAAATTAAACCTTTTAAAAGAATTAAAACAAAACATAATTTTGCAATAAAAATAACAAGTGTTGATCAAAGGGTAAGAGAAGACTTTGTTTTAAAAAAAACTCATAGCATGGGTGCCAATGCTTACAAAAATTAAAAAAACTACTCCATCTACATGCATGGACCCGAAACTCCATTCAAATCAATTTAGGATTTGAAAAAAAGGAAGGCAGGTTTTATTTGTCATTTTGAATGCATAAGGAATGAGAGACAAAACATGGCAGAGTCACTTTGAGACCCTAGCTGCCATGAAATTCTCAACACTGTGCTTCTCTTCACTGTATAATGCCATTATTATTGTGTCTCTACTACCTGGACACCATGAAACACTTCTAAGATTCGTGGCATGAGGAATGCATGGCTTTTTTGAGCCGTCAACTGATCATTGCTATCATTTGAAGCCGAAATCTACTTTTCTCCTATGGGTTTCTCTTGTAGTTGGGCTTTACCTGGACACTGTTAAACACATTTCACATGCTTGGAAACAAGAGAAAAAAATGTGGCCCTCTGTAAGTGATCTTTTCTTCTTTATTTCTTCATGAACCTCTTGTGGTTTTTTTGAAAAAATGATGCCTAAAGATTATTTGTTCCATCATGAAGGTATATTTGCTCTCTTGCTGCTGATTAAAAACATGAGCACCATTTTAAATTTTAGACCTGTGGATTCTTTAATTGATGCATCTGCATTCTCATGAATTCTTTTGAAATCATTCACCAAGCCTGTAAGAGGGTTTTTTAACTAAATGATGCAATATCTGGGTGCCATCGTTACTAATGTATTTGTAATAGATTCATGATATATGAAACTCCTTGTTGGGTGTATTTGGTTGAACTCTTAGAGACTGTGATTTTTTGCTGAAAGTCATTCTAGATTTCTTGTTTTATCTTTGATGGAAATAAAAATTTTGGACACCAAATTTCCTCTGTTTAATATGACCATGTTATACATTTTTCATTGCTGATATGTTTCCATTAGTTGTTGTTTGAAAGAATCTATTCCAGATTTCCTAAGCATTATGATTCTTTCAATCTCTTCAGTCTGTAAGTGCAACAATATATCAGGCTTAGATCAAATCAATGGTTGAAAATAGGGTCAACATAATACTTATCCCTTGTCCCTACTATTGAGCTAGTCTCTCAACACTTTACTTTCATTATTCATCCTTTTTTTAAAATACATCTGCCTAGAGATATGAACTATAGTTAGATCAATCACTATATTTCCTTTACATCATCTTCGTTCAACATTTTTTTTTGAAAATCTGGACATTCATTGCTTTCTTGGCTGCAAGAGATAATTTGATATCTTTGTATTAAAAGTATTTCTTTCATTACCCTACCTATAGATTTGTTTTTCTCTAAAAATTTTATAGCATTCTTCACATTGCATATTTCTCATACAGAAACGATTCGCCAACACAAAGTAATGAATGGAAAGCTTCCCAAGTAGCTTCAGCATAGGATTTTTTGAATTAACCTTTACATTATTATCAAATTGCCTATTGAAGTCCAGAATATCCTTATCGTATTTCTTCCTGAATGTGTCATGGTTTCTTAAATGCACGGTAATATGCTGCATTGCTGGAACAGTGGCTGAGGTCAAGGATAATGATGCTATTGAAATAAAAAGCATATGTGTTATTTTATTTCCAGTTATATGCTTTACTACTGTATGCTTTATTGTATCTCCTCATCTTTTAGCCACAGTCTTCATTGATTCATTGTCTTTCTTGGCTTTCCTTTCAAAACATTTAGCACTATGTCTTGGATCCTTTACAAAGTTGATACCATCATCTTTTCTCAGTAAAACTTAAATCTTTCCCCCACTGCCTAAAGAAAAACTTGAGTGCTATATGTTTCTATCATTCCAATTCATGTTATTATGTCCAAAAGAACAATGATGTTTTTCATCTTCTTTGGAGACTAAAAACCTGTCTTTTCTTTTAGCATGATACTACTTAGTTGTATCTGAACCCTATTGTTCAAGATTTAAAACTTTCATCAGTAGTGAGAGTACTCAAGATTTTCAAGGGAATGCTCTATTTTTTAAGCAATTCATTCTCCAATAGATAACTAATTCTCTTCATGGCAGCAATATCAAAGATGGCCTCTCTCTGTTTTCTTTTTTTCTTCTAAATACATATGAGTTACAATAGTGATAATGATGATTGTTTCATAAGGTTTGAGCACGGGCTCGTGACACTCATAAAACCCCTCTCCTATGATTTTATCTATTCTTGATTATAATGAAAGGTTTCATACCAGAGCTAATACATCCCTTTAACATTATATTTTCCACTTTTTTTTTCTTTTTTTTTAAAGCACTTAGAATTCACTCTGTTGTTTCTATATGTATTCATAATAGGAAATATATAGCATGTGTAGGTACCTAGTTGGTAATAACTAGTCATTGCTTAGATCTTTCAAGATCTAACCCCATTTTTCTCACGCAGGAAAATGAACACCACGGAGCTATCAGATTGAGAGCTAGACTAGGAGTGGCAACAAGGAACACATAACCAGTCAAAGGCTAAAAGGCAATGACTAGTTACCTCTTACTCTACTTCCATATGCTATGTTTTTCTTATTTTTAGTATGTATAGAAGCAATAGTCAGACTCATGGCTTGTGTGAGATTTCCATTTCTAGCATTTATATTCACTTCATTCTATATAAATATCAATTGTGTCTTGAAAATAAAGAATATAAGGAAATTTATATTCTTTAGGCACACAATGAATAACACTCATGCATTTTTCCTTCATACTAAAATTTCAAAGTTGTGCAAAATTTTAGTAATAGTTGTTGTTTCTTTGTTTATGGTATTAAGGGGAGTACCCTTCACTAAGTTGTGTCAAAGTTGGAGTTCCTAAGTGTGTGGAGAAATCATTGACTATGAGGTAGTTCACACCAAGACCATGGTTTTGGCTGAGCATGTAGACAAATTTCCATTTGTGAACCATTTTGCACTAGGGTTTTAGCAGAAGTGCAAAAATGTGTCCACGAAGATAGAGTGGTGGAAGAGTCATAGGTGTTACATCTAAGGATTTTAGATCCCTTGGAAGGAAAATGAAAGCATTGCAAGAATAAATGTGCCAAGGAATTAATCTTTCCATGGGAGATATATAAAGTGAGGATGAAATAGAAAAAGAAGGAAACATTGATCAAGTTCTAGAAGATGAAGTTTTGAGCCTAGAGGAGGAGAATATTTTCAAGGCCATTTCTAAGATTGGGAAAAGATCTAAGTTTGATGTTCCCACATTTTTGGGAAATCTTAACTTGGAGGAATTGATCAATTGGATCAATGAATTGGAAGATTACTTTGAATATGAAGATATTGAAGATCTAGATAGGATGAAGTTTGTGAAGGCAAAACTAAAGGGCCACACAAATATCTAGTGGCAGGAAATCCAATTGGAGTGAAATAGAAGAGGAAATGAAAAAATCACCAAATAGGATTGAATGATAGATAAAATGAAGGAACAATTCATTCCTATTGATTATGAGCTTTATTTTCTAAAGAAGATGTAATGGTTGAAGCAAGTGGGAAGATCTATTCAAGAGCAAACTGAGGAGTTCTACCGAGTTCTCATAAGAACTAGCCATGCAGGAGTTGGTAAGGATAAATTTTCCCATTATCTTAATGGGTTAAGGCCAAGCATTTAGGAGTACTTAATCTTGGTTCAAATGACCAGTATTGAGGAGATTTCCCTAAGAGTAGAGGAGAAGCTGAGAAAAAGGTTTTAAAATAATAATAGTGATAGAGGTCATAGTGGAAGATCTAGCAGACAATCTTATGGAGGCCAAAATGGTGATCAAAAGAATAGGGATGAGGCTGAAAGTAGTAGTTAGAACTAGAGGGAAGACAATTCCAATCATTTCCAAGATAAAAATAATAGAGATCAAAGAGGAAGAGGAAGAGGGAAAGGATCTAGAAGAGGGGGTTTCCATGGAAAAAAATTCACAACAGGGAAGAAGGGCATAGAGAATTTGAATGTTCCTAGTGCCAAGGAAGGATGACTTAAAGAAAAGAAGCTCAAGCCAGAGTTTCACATGTTGATGAAGATTCCAAATCATCCCATTTTGAAGATTCTAAAAGAGGAGAAGTCCTAGTTAATAGGAGAGTCTTGTTGAGTGGAGAGAATGAACCTAATCAAAGTAGGATTTTTTTTTGCACCAGGTCTAAATGTGAAGATAAGTGTTGCGATGCAATCATTGATGGTAGAAGTACTAACAATCTAGTGTTTGAAAAGATGGTCACAAATTTAAATTTGAAGAGGTAGAAACACCCACATCCATATCATAATTCCTAGATGCAGGATGACCACAAAGTCATGGTTAGTGAGAAATGCTCAATGAATTAAAAAATTGGAAGCTACTAGGCTGAGGTGTTGTGTGATATCATACCTATGGACATATGTCATATGTTTTTGGTTAGGGCATAGCAGTTTCATAGGCATTTTGTACATGATATGTGAGCAAATACATACACTCTGACAAAGGATGGAGTGAAAAATAACTTGAAGTCATTGAAGGAGAAAGAGGAAAAGGTATGCAGTGCTACTAGAATATGTTTTTTTGATAAAAAGGAGTTTCTCTAAGGTATTAAGCATGAGCATATGTGTTTTTTTGTAATCCCAAAAGATGGTAAAGAAGAAGTAGAGGAGGTACTTGTAGAAGTTGTAGATATTGGGAGAATTTCTTGATATTGTGTCAGATAATGTACATAATAGATTACCCTCAGTAAGGAGGATCAGTCACTAGATGGATTTGATTCCAGGAGCCAATTTTCCAAACAAGGTAGCACATACAATGGCACAAGTAGACAATGAAGATTTGAACAAACACATGTTCATGAATTGTTGCAAAAGGGGTTTTTTCAAAAGAGTCTAATTCTATGTGATGTACTAGCCATATTAAAACCTAAGAAAAATAGAGAATAGAGGATGTACACACATTCTTGGTCTATCAACAAGATCACAATCAAGTACAAATTTCCATTGCCAATGATGGGTGATATTATGGATTGTTTGAGTGGAGCTATGTATTTTTCAATGATAGATTTGAAGAGAGGGTACCATCAGATTCACATCAAAGAAGGAGATGAGTGGAAGATTATTGTAAAGATAAGGGAAGGATGGTATGAGTGGTTAGGCATGCCATTTGGGCTAACTAATGCACCAAGCACTTTCATGTGGCTCATAAATGAAGTACTAAAGGAGTTTATGGGTAAGTTTGTAATTGTTTACCTAGATGATATTTTGATCTTTAGTAAGACATTAGAGGAGAATTCAATGCATATTTGAAGGCTATTTGATAAGTTGAGGGAAGAAAAGTTGCTAATAAACCTGAAGAAATATAGTTTTGTAAAGGAGTTGGTGTACCTAGGATTTTAGTTTTAGAAAAAGGTCTAAAAATGGACCCAAAGAAAGTGAAGGATATCCTTGAATGGCCTACTTCAAAGAGTACTATAGAGGTAATATATTTTCCTAGACTAGCTAGTTTTTATAAAAAATTCATAAGAGGTTTTAGCAGTGTTTGTGGACCGTTGACTAAAACAATGAGAGAGGATAGGAAAGAATTTAAGTGGACTCTAGGAGTGTATAAGAGTTTGAATTTGTTAAAAAATAAAGTTATAGAGCAACCTATTTTAGCACTTCCGTATTTTAACAAGGTGTGTCAAGTAGATTGTGCTACTAGTAGTACTACAAAAGGAGTTGTTTTGAGCCAAGAAGGTAGAGTTGTTGGTTATCTTAGTGAGAAATTGAGTGATGACAAAAGAAAATATTATGTTTATGATTAATAATTTTATACTATAGTTTAGGCATTGAAGAAGTGGAGACATTATTTTCTTCTTAAGGAGTTTGGTTTGTACTTGATCATTAAGCTTTGCAATATTTGAACACTCAAGGAAAATTAAACCAAAGGCATTTGAAGTGGGTTGAGTTTTTGTAGAGTTATACATTTGTTTTGAAACATAGGAGGGGGAAGTCTAATAGAATTGTATATGCTCTTAGTAGAAGAAAAATTTTGTTGATAGAAATGTAGATTGTGGTGGTTGAGCTTAAAGAACTCGGTAATTTGTATCCAAGGGATCCTAATTTTAGTGAAGCATGGAAGACTTTTACAAAACCTATTATCTTGATAGGACAAAGTGGTTGAATTTCATAATCCAAGATGTTACGTTGTTTAAAGTGAGTCATTATGCATTCCAAGAAGTTGAATGAGAGAGAATCTCATCAAGGAGAAGCATAGTGGAGGATTGGATGGACACTTTGGGAGAGACTAGACCATTACTTTGGTTGCTAAGAATTATTACTAGCCACAGTTGTAGCAAGATGTAAAGAAACTAGTGCAAAGCTATAAAGTATGTCAGATGGAAAAAGGAGTGAAGCAGAATATGGGGTTGTATCAACCATTACCTATACCAAAGAAGTCATGAGAGGATTTCAGCATGGATTTTATTCTTGGACTACCAAGGACTTAGAGAGGACATGATTCTATTTTTATGGTAGTTGACAAGTTTCCAAAGATGACACATTTTAGTGCCTGCAAGAAGACTAGTGATGTTATTCATGTTGCAGAGTTGTTTTTCAGAAAAGTGACTACATGGTCTACCAAAGAGTGTAGTTTCATATCAAGATACCAAGTTTGTTGTGTATTTCTGGTGTACATAATGGAAGAAATTGAAGATAGACTTTAAGTTTAGATCATCATATCATCCACAGACTAATGGACAAATAGAGGTAGTGAATAGGAGTTTGGGAAATCTTTTGAAATGTGTTGGTGTAATTTTTCACAATGCAAAAATTATGGAAAATTTTAGTTTAAAATCATTTGAATATTAAAATCTTGCAAATTAGGGTTTTGTTCCTTGTATTTTTCAAACCCTTAGATTTCCCTAGTTCATAGCTTGGTTTTTGTGTCTTTGAATTTCTATTAAATTCTCAAGGTTTGTCTTCAAAGAATTTTTCACAAACCCTAGTGCCCTATTTTAAAAACCCTTAAAATATTTTCAGAAAAATGTTTTTAATGGTATATCATTTTACCTAAGGTTGAGCTTATGCAAGCATAATTTCATTCAATATTGTTTAAACCTTTATTAGTCATGTTTTTTTTGCATCAGGCTTGATTATTTTATTGAAAAAAGATCCTATGTAACACAGATTTTGTGTGACCATTGATCTTGATCAGATCAACGGGCATCACATTCCCACAATAACAAAGTGCACTAATGTTATCTATTGCGAGGAAGCACTAATGTGATGCATGGCATAGTGTGATATCATGGGCCTACTTTTCTCATAAGGTACTAACAACTTGTCTTATGAGGTACTTGTCAGATGAGCTGGAGTATAGAGAAAGTGTCTCATTGGTCTGACTAGTTGACTAGATATTATAGTCATGCAAGATTTTTAATCACCATAGATCTAAACAAGATCGACGGAATGTACTTTCCCACAATATGGAACTGCTCAAATTTTAAGGAATGTGGGAATGTGCCTTTGTGCCACATGTTACAGTGGGGCCAAGGATTAAGGGAAAAAGCTGAGACATGCCATGATGTATGACACATATCTCCAGGTGGAAATACTTATGATGTGGGCATGGAAAGTTTCAAAAATTAATGAAATAGTCAGGTGAGTCAGAGCATGTGGATTGAAAGCAGTCATTTCATTGGCCCAAGTGGATGATGCAAGCATAAAATGTAGAATTGTTTCATAGTGTTGATCCTATCCTGATCAACAAAGGGCACTTGCCCACATTAAGAACTTGAATGAAGTTTAAATAAAGCAGGTATGTGCCATGCAGACATGTGTCCATGGTGACATCTAAATTCTTAACTTGGAAGCTCTACAGGGTATAATCAATGTCACTGTTGATCTTTCAAAAATCAACAGTTGGTGCAATCCTACAATAAGGAAATGCTCGATCAATAAGGAATGTGGGAATGAGCCAGCTTGACACGTGGAAATAATGACATCAAGAACCTGCTCACTTAGAAGAAGAAATGGGACCCGCTAGAGTGGAAGTTGTCAAAAGGTGCAAATTCATATAAAGGCTTCCTATTGGTTAGTATAGCTGACTAGACTTTGTTCAAATATGAACTGATCTGATCATTGATCTTGTCTTGATCAACGAATGGCACTTCCCCATGATTCTAAGGTGCAAGAAATTTAAGAAATGTCGGCAAGCGGTATTGCAACACGTAGCCTTGTTTTTAAAGCCATAAAGCTTGTTGCTTTTTAAATCAAAGCTATCCAATCTGGTGAAAATCTATGGATAGGATTCAAATTTGGTTGTAATTTTGTGGTAATGGTTACTGGGAGTAAATATGGTTCAGATTTCATTTGTGCAATTTCAATGTATGAAAAGAACTCATGATCTCACCATTAATGAATCACCAAAGTGCAGAAAGAACATCAGGGCATATAAAATTCTCAGAGCCAAGGCATGGAAATTTTACCTAATGATCCAGTAAAACTGCAAAAGAAATCACACAGTGTAGAAGTGAAAATTCTAGTGGGTAAGTACTCTGTGACTCTTTAAAAAATTCAAGTATCTATTGTTATCAAATTTCTAGGGTTCTATTCAAAATGTCTCCCCGAAAAGAGTTCACCGGACAAACAAATTATTTGAAATATTCTATGCATGATGATTTTCTTGAACAATTCCCCTTATCAGAACATGAAATAACTAAGGGGAGGGAACTCATTCCAAAACACCTAAGAGTAGTTGTAGCAGAGGGTTTTTATGACAGAGAAAATTGGGTAAGAGATGCCTAGGTATCCATGGGGGGTTTGGAGTTGTTTAAGAAATGGTTTTTAGAGCAAAAACTAGACACTCCTATGAGCAATGGATGGGAGTTTGACATTGGTAAATTAATAGTCCCTACAATTTTTTTTGATAGTGATTTGTTGATGGATTTGGCCAAGAAATATGATCCAATTACAGGGTGCATAAAGAACTATGCTAGAGTGAATCTCTTTAGGGTTTGCCTTGAATTAATTAGTGAGGTTTTCAACCTCAATCCTAACCATGTTGTGCATGAAACTATTGATATGGGTGACCTTCCAGTGAGGTATCATGCACAAAGGATTTACCTAAGAACAGGGCCATTGCAAGAGCATGCTACTAAAATTGGTACCTTGCCTATGATTACAGCCAGTACCACAGAGCCATTGCTGAGAAGGAATTTCAACCTTAGAGCTCAAGCATTATATTTTACTCTTTGAAATATTTTTGGGATGGATGAAGTTGATCAAATCCCAGGCTCTATTGTCCTTATCATGGCTCAAACTCTTCAATTTGGGATTAGCACTATTCTAGATTTTGCTACTTTTCTTGCGAAAGAAATTCACAATGGTCTGGTGGGGATAGCACGAGGAAAAGTGGACAAACCATTATGTTGGTATTCATTTCTTATGCATGTATGCTTGTACAAGGGATTTAATTTTTCTCCAAGGGTATGGAGCTGGAAATGATCAAGGATGGAGAGAGGAATCCAGTGTAGCTGTGGAGTGTAGATATGACTTCAGAACCTATAGATGCTAGCTATGTGAGATTTGATAAATACTTTGCATCAAATCTTAGACTACTTTTGAAAGGGGACAGCCCCAAAATTCCACAAGCATTGTTAGAATTGGTCAGACCTAAGGACCATGCACAAGGACTATGGGTTAGTCATAATTGGGGAGATATAGTCCCTTATAATGTTTCAACTATAATAAGAGTATATGGTTTTTTGGGAATCCACATGTGTTTCCTTTTCATGTATCCTTGAAGATAGGTATAGTTGAGCTCCTATGGAAAATAGGCACTATAGATGAGAGGTAATTGTCTAAGAAGGGTACCTTTTTTCCAATTGTTACTGTGGTACACGATTTTGTCTTTGTCAGGAAGGGGTGGAAGCATCTGAATTTGTTTTTAGATAGATATAACATGGCAGAATCTCATGCCAAATTTATTGATCCTAAAGGATTCTATGACCTCTTAAGAGAGACGGTGAAAGCATCTCGCATGGTACAACAAATTTATTATCCAAAGGATTTAATTAGAAATATTTTCACTTTGCAAGAACAAGAACTGAGGAAAGAAAAATGGATAGTATTCAGCAAGACCCTAGAATTTATTAATGCTTTTGACCCCTAGTATGACCCATTGAAAGATAAAAAATATTGGGGAGTCAAAATGCAAGCATTAATGAATAATTTTGTTGTGATCATCCAAACTATGAATGAAAAGAAAGCCATGTATATTGAGACATATCCAGACAAGGCTGCAGAAGTACAAAGGAAGATAAGAAACAAAAATATAGTGGCTTTTGGCCAGTATACATTGTAGAGAAGGGTAGGTTATGTCATGGTTCAAAGTGTGCAATAGGCACCCCTTCATCAAAGGCCAAAGGCCAGGGAGTCCATCTATAGCCAGCTCTCCAAAAAGGCAAAAATTATAGTAGGGATCTTCTTCTTCTCAAAAAGAACAATACTCCCCAAGCCAATCCCCAATCTAGATAGATGATGAAGCATCTCTAAAGGAGAAAATTAAAAAAATTGGTGGAGAAGGGGATGCAATTGTTACTTCCATAGATTTGGAGATTGGAGAACCACAAGAACCTCCTATGCCTTCCTTGGATTTAACTGTTCCTAATTACCAAGGTAAGGAAATTGATCCAATAGTTGCCCAAGCCTCTAAAAGGTTTATTAATGATGATAATTTTGTAAAATCTAGGGCTTTTTCTCAATTTTTGTGGAGATTAAACATGGGAAATTTCAAGAAAACCTATGAGAAGATCAAAGCAGAGTAGCTAGACAAACCTGATTTAGATATTAAGGAAGAGGTGAAATCTAAATTTTTGAATGATTTTTCTCAATTTACTCCTGAAGCTATGAGGCAGATAGTTAGACAGTCAGGAGTCCTCCTTCTGCTAGAATGGGATATGGAAAATGCCATTGTTTTTTATTCAGTAAGGAAACAGAGGGATGTTCAACTAAGGACTGTTGAAGAAATACTACAGGCTCATATAGGAGTTAAATTTAGTGATGACCACCAAGCCCTTGTTATATGGTCCATGGAAAAAAGGAACAATACCAAAATGCATTAGATTCCCACTACAAAGCATACTGGTGCATTGATAGTGTTTAGGGATGGTGAGATAGGTAGTAAACAAATAATTGGGATCGCATTAGAGATGCTAAAATTCGATAGCATGGTGTCTACCCAAGAGAAAGATAAATTTTCCCAACTCAATGCTAGGTTTGAAGAATTTTTGAAAGCATATGAGGAGAGGGGTATGCAAATACAATCATTGGAAAATAAAGTAACTCAAATGGAGAAGATTCTTGGGAAAAGAAAATTAGGAGAGACCAGTAAACCAAGGATTGCATACCCCCCATGGCCACCTGTTGAGCCTTTTAAATTAACACCAATTATTGAAATACCTGATACTCCAGAAAGGCCTCAGTTCTATACTATAGAGGATTTTGAAGAGGAGAAAAATAAGTTATATGCAATTCATGTAGAACTTAATAATCCATATGAAGAAAAATTGAGGCAAGGTATCATGTATTTAATAGATAGGATAGAATGGCCCATTATTTTTGATCAATTAGCAAGTATTTCAGCTATCAGGGATTAATTGAAGCAAAATGAAGCAATATTTAGACCCAATGTACAGAAGTGGACAAAGAGAAATTTAGAAATCACTACTATGTGTATATTTTTTATTCAGCTAACATCTCATCAGATAGAAAAAAAAATTGATTTACTAAATAAGTTGCAAGGTTTTGATGATAAGCAAGATTATTTCTATAGAAGATTAACTATTTATTTTTCCAAGTATTTTGCTAGAAAAAATTGATTTATTCCCTTGTGCTCTAAAGAAAATTGATAAAATAAAGGAAAAGGAATAATGGAAGAGGGAGCTAGATTAAGTCTTTTGTGAAAGAATAAATAAGGTTATAAATGAAACGGGCCACTTGTTATGGGAAATGAAAAATAAGGAGTTGGTAAAAGTACAGTTATTCTATAATATCATCAAAAAATATTTTGTTGATATAGAGGCAAATGCAAATTCTTTAGTAACTGTACAAAGAGAAGTTCAAAATTTTTACTGGCCAGAGGACACTACCTACAATAAGTGGAAGGAAGAGTTTATGTCTATAGAACAGACAGAAGGAGATGATGAGGTGAAGGATGATGATAAAGAAGAGGGTACAAAAGTAGAAGCCACCTTTTCCCTTGATGATAAAGACAAAGAGGATCCTCAGGTAGTAGGAGATGACTCATCACTGTCACATTTAATGGCTGCTTATCCTGAGGAACTAGAACACTAAAGGAATCTAATCATAGTATTTTTGTCTTTCCAAAGGGAATAACAGAAGCAGACCCACAAAGGAATGTTTGATGTACCAGTCTTTCTATTATTCATAGTTTTGTTTTGTTGTGATAGGTGTATGTAAAACTTTTTTGAAGGACACCTATCAATCACATCTACCCTTTGCTTGTTGCAACTCATGCCTATATAAATGAGTTTTCAAGGCAATGTGAGGGTCCAAAACTTGTAGAATTTTGGTTTTCTTTCAAAAAAATTACATTCAGTCAGTCCAATAGTATGTAGTTGTTTTGAGTTTGCTTCCAATTGTACTCTCTGATAACATATTGAAATAACAAAAAAAGTAATCTACTCTGCGCTTTCAATTGATTTCTATTGGTCATTGTATTAGTCATCTGAAAGGATAATACAAAGGGGTATTTACACTATATTTGTATCATCAATTTCTATCTCCATTTTATGGATTTTTCTACTTTGAAGTCATTTAAATAAGGTTTAACTTGGCTGAATGCAGTCTAGATGGGTTGTATACTGATTTCACTATTGCTTTTAATTCAAGGAATTATAGAAATGCTTCAATGAATCAGTAGGGTTTATGAGTTTATAAAAGGATACTCATAAGAATGGAAATGGGTGATTACAATTGATTAATTCATTTACAAGTTATTTGAATTAGATCTCCCACCAATAATTAATTTTCTACCCAATGGATAAGGCATTGGTCACATAAGTTAGAAGTGAGCAAGGGTGAATTCTGTTGTTGCATATCAAATCATTTTATTTTTTAAAAAGTCAAAAGGATTTCATTCCATTTTGTTTAAAGTCACAAATTTTGGTTACCACTCATTTGCATATAGTTTTTTGAGTCTTAGATAGCCACTAATTCATGGAATACTTGTAAACTACAGGAGATTTATAACCAGATCTACTTATAGAGGACACGTATAGATTTGAGAAACCTTTAGAGGAAATTGATAAATTGTGTATGTGCCTGAGGCTAAAAGATGTAAATCAAAATGAAACTAAGATAATTTCATACCATAGTTTTCATTAGAATTATCCCTAGGTATACTCGCCTTGGTTTAGTAGAGCCTAAAGAGTAGAAAACCATCCTTGGTTTTGTTGAAGTTGGGTCAAAGTGGTCGATTCATGTAATTGCTACTAGGAATTGGCTAATCCTTAGATTGTGTGAGTATTTTCACTGTGATATTGAGCATTTTGTTGCTCAGTAGTTTCAAACACCAACAAGATGTTTGGTTGGAGATAAACCAAAAGGATGGGATCTAATTTTACCATAGGCAAAATTTGCACGTATAATAATTTTGTCAACAGGAGTACTAGTAAATTACCATTCTAGATTGTACATGGGAGTAGTCCCAAAAATGCTTATGAATTAAGGTGATTGGATAAAGGAGAGATAAGTAGTGTTGAAGCAGAAGAATTTCTTGAACATTTGAAGAATATTCATTTTGAGGTGAGGTGTCACATTATCAAGATGAATACACCATAAAAAGATAAGGAAGATGTGGAAAGGAGGTACAAGGAATTTCATATTGGACATGAATTCATGGTTCATTTGAGAAATGAACATTTTCCAATGGGCACATATAATAAATTGAAATTGAAGAAGTTTGGACCATGCAAGATAGTGATAAGGCATGATTTTGGAAATGCCTATGAAGTGGAGTTTCTTGTTGAATTGAATATTTTGTCATTATTTAATATTTCATAATTGATAGATTATTATGGAGGTAATGGGGATGAAGTTGTAGAAGGTCAGTGGAGTATTCCAATAGCTAGTTTGGCTACAAAGGAGATTGAGGAGATATTGGATAGTCATGTTGAAAAAAGTACAAGGAACATAACTTGTGAAGAATACCTGGTCAAATGGAAAAGGAAGTCAATAGAAAATTCATCATGTCTAGAAAGAGAGGATGTTAACAATCTTTTTTTTCCTCTAAACACATGAGACATGATGGGGTCACTTCTCAAATTACCCTAGGTGTCTAATGTAGAAGCATCCTAGGTGTAAGAGCAATCTTTCATCAATAAAAAATGTTTTGTTTTAGTTGTTTCATAAGGGTTTTCTTAATGCAAAGTTTCCATCTATGGAGGCTTGCTAATTATTAATTCAATCATATGAACTCATGATGTCCTAATTTCAAAGGTGGATTCTCATCTTGGATATATCATCCTACTAGTTGAAGCTCAGTGCCACATCATGTGTATTCATGGATTTATTGTAGATTTTTGGGTTTGAAATTTTTGTATATAAACTTCAAGCTCACCATTGAAGGCCTAAATTTTTTTGGATGAGGCTCGCCAATGCCCATCTAAGCCTATAGATCAGAAGTTGAGCTTTCTAAAAAATGGTTATAATAGCCAATCAAAATAGCAGTTTGAGAGTTATGGCCTTCCAAAGTTGGGCCAACTAAAACTTTCAAAATATATTTGGTCAAATGTATATGTATTTTAAGAGTCTGTCAACCCTAGGTACTAATTTTGAGTGCGTAGAACCTTCCCAAGCAGCATAAAATTGTCAATTTAAGAAATATTTAAGCATTCTCTAATATAGCTCTAGGTGATAGTTTTTAGCTTTGTCTTGCATATTACTGTAATGAAGACATCCACGTGGGTTAACATATTGTAATTATGAATTCTATAATTTTGCATTTGCAGTGATAATGAGAAGCCCATATTTTTTGTCACAATTTGTTGTTGTTTCTTTATTTGTGTTATGTGTTTATGGTATTAAGGAGAGCTTTATCAAAAATTCTTGGTTAGATATAGCAGAGGATACTTCTTAGAGGGTGGAAGATAAAAGATGTGAGTTTGGACTCTAATTTGAAATTTTATTTGTATATGGTCACAACGTGGAAGGCCTCACAGCCCTACATGTTGTGATTATTTATATGTGAAGCTAAATAATTACACCTATGAATATTTTTTATCTAGCCTTGTGTTCTCTATGGTTTATCTAATTTATGTATATCCTTTGTGTGTAACTTTGAGCAACAAGGTTTCGATATGTTTAAGTTGAGTTTGATTTCTCTCTAATTCTTCCCACTCTACTCATCTCTATGTCAATATATGTGTGTGTCATGCCCAAAAACTACGAGGGCAAAAACACAATTTTTTTTTTTTTTAAACATAATTAAAAAGCTCTAAGTTTTGAAAAGGTTGTGATCACAGCTAAAATAAAGGTACTCTACATTACATCTTAAGTTTTCAAACTTGAGGAGGAATACATCCTTAAGATTTGAGCTTACGTGTTTTCAAAATGTTATTGACATTAATCACGTTATTATATTAACTTCACAACAAGTTATGAAATTTATTTAGTTAACTTTCTAAAAGAGTTCGGGTTTAGATTAATCTGAAAATATCTAATCAAATAAAGTCTACATTTAAAACCAAATTTGAATAGCCAATTAACCTTTACAATTAAGACTATTTACTACTCAAAGATTAGATTTTACTATCAATGTAAGACTAACTAACAACGATAACTAAAGTTAACTAGACATTAAATTAGAATTTTCTAAAAAAATTAAATTATTAAATTAATTAAAAAATTATCCTAACTAAATCTAAATTAACTTAAATTATGTTTTAACTTAACACTACTCATATTAAAACAAAAATAAAACACAATTAAAAAAATTAATAAACTAACTATAAAAAAAAAACTAAACTAAGCTACATTAAACAAACTTTAATGAATTTCTCTAAAACATGCTAATAAATTTCTACTACAAAATATACATATATATTTTTGAAATTTTAACAAACGTAATTAACCAACTAAATGATTAAATCTAACACTAACTAATCTAAACTTAAAACTAATTCTAACTAACATAAAATTAAAGCAATTAACTCTATTAAACCACTTAATATATCTAACCTATACTATCCTAACACCCCCCCCCCCCCCCACACACACCTACTCCCACTAGCCCTTGGACAAGTGCTTCCCAAGCACTGTCCTTGGGATAGCGCTCTGCCTGAGGGTATAGCTACAGAGCCGCCCCCTCCCTCCCTCAAACCAGCAGCCCAAAAGTATAAAGGGAAAAACATAGTTGCAAGTAGCAACTTAAAAATTTGAGCGCCAATTTCATACGGAGGAGGGAGATGGGACATAGGGTGATGTCATCCCATGTGATGACCTGCCCCAAATTTTTTTTAATATTAATAATTTCTCCTTCCAAAACTGACGTCTACCCAACATTAATTTCATAAAGTTTTGCAGATAGCAAGGATGGATAATTATAATAGTTATTTCATAAAGTTTAGTTGATAGGAATAGGATATTTTCTTTTTCAATTACTTTTAATATTTTGAACATTATTACCTATATTTCCTTAATAATTTGTTTTATTTCGAATTTTTAAAAGGAAGAATATTTTGGAGAATATTCTCTGTTGCAAGGAGGCATTTAAATCTTCTCCCATACAAAAGGCAGAGAGTTTTACTCTCTTGCAACACACTTTTTTTTTTGATGAAATTTTCTAAGTGTAAATTTCAAGCCATGTCTATTTTTTTTTTTTAAAGCTTTAAACATTGGTACAATAGTTTAAAGTATATTAACACCATATTTAATATGAACTCCTATGTAACTTGCAATGCAATAAAACAGCCATAGATGTTAATTCCTTTCCTGAACGTAGTTATCATTTGAACATATAAGGAACATATAAAGAAACTTTAAAATTTGCTCAATCCAACTAAATCTACATCCATGATATAATTTTCGTTTCAACATAAAGGAAAACCTTGAAATTTTTACCAAATTTAAACATCATCAATTCCATCCAATTTTAAAATTCATCCATCTAAATTTAAAATTTACAATTAAATCACATGACAAGCAATTATAATCAACACCAATTTTATTGGCCAACCTGATTCAAAGGCTCAGCTGGGAAAGAATCAGGAAGAAAACCCAGCTTCGTTGCCAATTACAACAAGGTTTAAAATACAATTTACAATAGGATCTCAATCCCAATTTTCAACAATTTAATCAAATTTTCATCATGATCATAATCAAGGGATTTATAATGTTTTCTGAAACTCATTTCTAGAACCATGGAGGAAATAGAATCTAATCAGGTGACCAATAGCATGACCAAGGACAATTCAAAGCATGCATATCTATACAAGGTTTTCACAACAAGATCTACAATAAGTCAACACTAGGGAAAGGTGGATTCTTCAAACTAGGAGAAGTCAAGCACAACACCAGTCAGATGCCCAATCGGGGCTATTAACCAAGAACTTTCGTTATTCCATTTAAAAATGCCATACTCATACGAGGTTTGTGCTGATAGGTAGGGGCCCATAACACCCTACCCTTTCCCCCTCTTCTCATCATGAGAAGAGACTCTACACTGGTTGGAGTCCAACTAAATAGACCTTTCCCAAAATTGGTCACTTCTGCCCTCTCCAAGGGTGAGTAATACCAAAACACCCATGCAAGGAAAATCTCAAAATTGCAAACATAAACATGAAAGGAAAACAACCAAAATAACATGGTTTTCAAATCTTCCCAACATACCCACAACCATACAAACATTGAAACAACAACAAAGTAGCATGAGCATGAAACAAAACATAAAAACTGAATAAGGGAGATGAGAATTTCCTACCTTCACAAAGAGGTAATGGCAAAGAACAAGTTTGAGTAGAGTTTCCACTTCCTTCCTTCAATCTTCAAGAACTCCTCTCTAAATGTAGAGATTGGGTGACAACCTCCACAAGTCCAAGAAGGGCCTCTAAATAGGCCTCAAACTCAACCACCCAAAAGGAGCAATAACTACTTCCACCCACTAGCAATTCTAGAAACTCCTAACTCAACCTACACTATGGTTATACCCTAAATGGAGATGAGGTGAAGTAACTTAAGATAACCATGGTCAATTTTCGCACAAAAGCAAAAAGAGACTTTTTGAGTGACCTCAAAAGTCAAAAAAAGGGGCTTAGGGGTTGGAAAAGACCCCTAACCCATACCCATACCCTTTGGGTATAAAATTTTCATGTTTTAAGCCTTAGGAAAGAGGTTTAGGGCCAAATAAAATCTAGGAATAAAATAGGACCTTCTAACTACTCTAACATTGCAGATTAGACACTAATCTGGATTAAGGGATGACTAACCTCGATTAAGAACCTAATAGAAAACTAACACTAACTTAAACCAACTTGGTCCAAAGGTTAAACAATTAACCCTAAGCAACATGCTGAAGAACATAACCAGTTTACGAGTGTCAAGCGACACTAAAAGAACATAATTACGAACATTAACATTCACTGAACAAAGAAGATACATACATATATCTCATAATACAACACGTGAATTATGAACAACAAGGCTTCCAAAATTAGCACAAAGAGATCAGTTATGTTCCTCTGTAGGGTTTCTCGGCTAAACATCTGCACACTCATTGCACACATCAGTAGTCTCGTAAAATCACATGTACATATATGTATACGTATTAGAAATTCACATAAATTAAAACATACATCAATAAGGGTTTCTTCATCGTGCTTAATTCTTAATCATTTAAAATATCTTAAATTAAAGTCTCAATCCTACATTTACTGGTTTCATCAGCATACATATACATGAACATTAAATGACAATCATCAAATATATCTGAAAGTAACATCACACAACATGAAATAATAAAGTATGTTCTAAGCATCAGATAATGTCTCGACATCTTGAGTCGTGAATATCAAAATAATAGTAATGTATCACTACGCTACGATGGGTCGGGGTGAGGCCTCACTGTGTGTGTGTACAAATCTCTCTCTCTCTCTCTCTCTCTCTCTCTCTCTCTCTATATATATATATATATATATATATATATATATACACACTATGGTATTTTTTAAGTTATATATATATATTGAAATATACACGTGGAACACACATACTGATAAAGAAAGTGTTATTACATTTGCAACCATCTTTAAAATTAACATAGTATTAGAGTTAGGTTTAGGTTGCAAATGTAAGATAAGATAGAAAAGATTAGATTATTGATTTGGACAAAATATTAATGTAGATGTAGATCTACTTGAAGAAGATAAATGAGATTTTCCATTAAAATAATTTATCATGCATGAGATGAAGTTAAAAGAAAGAATACTGACAGTGCTAGATAATATTGTAGATGTTAATAACAACCATCTTTAGATTATTCAAATTGGAGAGGTTGAAATAAAAAATTAATAATGATATACACCCAAATTATGCTCTGAAAATATAGACCACCGACAAAGAGTAAATGGATGGGAGTATTATAAATAGAGTGGAAATAAAGACAAGGGAAGATTTAGACATAGTTGATTGCTATAGAAGATATGATAGAATCATAACTATCAATGACACATCCAGCAACAATTATCAATGGTACACTTTGCAAACAAATGAGAGGTCAAAGATTATCAAATATCATAGACTTAATAATAGCTACTTCATAAGAAGTGATGGAAATCAGTATCTTTGAAGTAGTTGATGAATATGGAATGTTTCTTTATAGGAGATACTTCAAAACAATTGGATTATAGAATGGTGCTATAAAGGAGATGCTTCAAAATAATCAATGATTAGAGGAACATCAAGAAAATGAAAAATGATTATAATAGAAGTATGAATTAGAAGGAACAAATAGAATTGACCAAATTTTGAAGCAAAGAAATATTGTATAAGTTAATGGTAAGCAAAGGTTATCATAAAAGAGAAAAGAATATCAACTTGCAAGGATTTCCTACCAAGAAACATATACAAGAAAATCTAGATGGAGAATTTTGTAATAATCTATGATACTATCACTACTACCAAATCCTTGCATGTTATATATGTATGATTATCCTTCTACTATTGTGGCTCCTTGAATTCATCTTTAAAAGACAAGGAGGATAGAAGAACAAGTTAATGATGGTAGCGTACGGAAGATAAGAATGGGAGTTTATAAGGTCACACCCTACAAAAAATTGCCAATATATGGAAAATGTAATTACAGTCAAAATAATTAAGACCCATAAATGAGCATAAAGAGAGAACAAAGGATATCCATTTAAAAGACCCCTAAGTTAAGGTGAATGCCATGTGGGAAAACTAGTCTTGCCACTAGCTAATAAGAGGAGGTCAGTTGAATAAAATAGAAAATCAAGTGATTATGGTTATGTAATTGAGGAAGAAGAAATGGTATCACCATCCACATTGGACCCACCACTAATATGGCATGTATAATGTAGATCTGGCTTCATAATGAATATGGTCCCATAAAAGATGTCTGTCAAATCATTTAAAAGTGGGTGAATCATACCCTATTCACTTTGTAGATTGGATGGTAGGGAGGATAAAATATATACATATTAAAGTTTTTTAAAAAGGAAACAAAAGGGATATGGCATGGAGCATACTTTGTACTGCCTATATCGAGTATTATACTCAATTGAGGAACATGTAGGATTAAGACTTAAGTCCAAAGACCAAAGGAGGATATGAAGACTGGTCACAAGAAAGACATGAGGATGCCTGGTTAAGGCATGGATTAAATTAAAAATACTCTCCTTATAAGTGCATGGTCAACTACGAAGGGCCCATGACATTGGATAAAGTGAAGATCAGACATTTCAAGTTGTCTCATATTTTCAATCAATGTGGAGATAATAACCCCAACACCATACTCCACTTTGAACTAAGTGTAGCACAAATATTTGAAATAAATTAAATAACATGGGGGTACTTATATATTCAAATGTTCTTAATTTTATATTTTATAATCTTAACATAATAATTATAATCAATTATTATATACAATAGTAAGGAAATCAATAATCCTATAATATAATGGTAAGAAAATAAAATTTATGTTGTGTCCACGTAAAGGTAATAAAATGAAATATGATTTCATATAAGTAAGCTATGAAATATCACTCCCATTTAAATTAGTATGGCTATTTATTTGTATGTATATGAATTAGGGTTGATATATATAATAAAACAAACTCATTAAACATGGTATAAGGAGATGATGATAAGTTATATAAATAATGAGAAGTATTATTAGTATTGATATATAATAATACAAAACTCATTTCACATAGTATAAGGAGATAATGATAAGTTATATAAATAACAAGTAATTTTACTATGTATTTATTATATACCTTATTACCTTTCTTGTCAACCTCTTATTTGAAATTTTATATATGCTATAAGGGTTATTTTCCTTTATCTTTCTCTCCAAAGATGTTCTTGTAGGAAGAGGTAGATTGATATTAAGAGGGAGTCTTGACATTTGATTAGAAGAAACCTTGGAAAGAGATGGAGTAATTGATGATGATAGTGGACATGTGATTTGGAATATCCATTCAAATAGAATCTCCCTAGACCAAGTCAAGGGTGAAGGTGTGACTTCACTAGTTGGAAAAAGTCAATATAATTCAATGGTGGACTTCTTGAAATATGTTTTGGGAATTAAAAAGACATGGTAACCTAATAGGAGGAGGTATCTATCTAGGATGGATTTGGTTTAGGTCTATCTTCACCATCCTCACTTTTTTCAGATGATAAAGTGGAAGGTAAACTTGGAGGAGAGGAATATTATATACTTATAAGTTATTGATTCATCTTTTGTATAGACCACTTGTAAATGTGGGAATATTTCAACATGTCATTCTCAAATTCATATGTATGGTCTTATTGAAAAAATAAAAACATTATGGCATATAAAGAGATCATAGAATAAAAGGAATATGGTCATGAAAAAAGCAACATTAACACGTTATGTAAAGTCATGTTTCTTCACTTACATAATTAAGTCGTGATATTAGAAATAGTAAGACCAGTTAAGGCATGGTATAAACATTTATTGCAGGTATTTTTTTAATATATTAGAAAGGGCATCATTGTAAATAGTCATATGAAGCAAAAAATCTATAAAGATCATTTTTTAAGGAATTCATATATTTTCCATTACTCTTAGAGAAGTAAATGTGATAAGCAAATTAGTTGCCCCAATATTCCTTGTTAACAAAGTTCATGACACATACACTTTACTACCTGAGATGTTATACAAAATTCTTAACATGGATACTTTAATAAGTTTGGAATAGCATTGAGAGGTTTTTTTGTTCTTCTATGAAAACTTATACTTCATTCATTCGATGGTGTTAACATGAGGGATAGCAAGGATCATGTCCATACAAATATATACTAAGATTGCAAACATATTACAAGTGCACTCCTAAAGAAAATTGGAAGAATTTTTTTAACTATATAAATTAGAAAAAATGGGAATTTTACACTGTAGGGGGAGAACGATAACCAATATTTCATTCCCACTTGAATCATCTTTAAAGAGGAGATGCCATGGAAGTAAATAATTGGAGTTTCAAATCTGAATCATCTTGTACTTTTATGCATATGGACCTTCATTGGAGCAAATTGTATCAAGGATGTTGATGTACAAAGTAATATTATATCAAGAAATATTATATTACAAAAAGAAGAATGATGCATTAGGAATATTGTTGTGTGATAACATATAAGACTGAAATAAAGAAAATACAAGGGGTTATTCAATTAAGATAGAGAAGACTATGATGAAAGTTTTTTCTAAGATCTAGAATGGTTGTTTAGATGATCTTATGATAGTAGTTCAAGAGTGATTAGCTAGAGAATCTACTTCAATTGACATCAAAGGATCTCAGTGTTAAAAACTACAATTGAAACAATTGTTGTGTTTTCATTGATGTCAAACCTATTGGTTAGATAGTTTACTATCTAATCTAAGCTTCATATCTATTTGATTGATGAAGAGGATTTGAGAAGTTGCTCATAAAAAAAGTACCTAAAGGAAAGGTTGAGTTGTGAAAAGGAATCTAAAAATGAACACTTGATTAGTTAGGCTTTGACAAGATGTATTCATTCTATAAATCATGTTGAACTAGGAGAATACATTAATATACAAGCTTGAAAGTGTGAGCAAATATATATCAAATGTATAGGCTTGACCAAGTAATAAAGTAAACGACTAAAGAATTTTGATGCACATACCAAGTGATGCTAGTGTCAACAAAGCCATAGTAAGTGCCAAGCAAATTTAGTGTTGATTAAGCATTAGTATCAACCAAGTGATAGTGTATGTGCCAAGGAAGAAGTTCTATAGCAACTGAGTAATTCAGTAATGACTAAGTGTCATAACAAAATGTTGGTCAGCAAACATCATTTTATCTATTCGCAAGGACTCATAATTTTTAGCCTACTAGGTTGATTTCTCAGGATGTGGAAAGCATCTTGAAGATAAGGATCGATGAGTTGGATCATTTAACTCAAGGAGAAGATTAGGTAAATAGCTTAAGAGATGGATTCCAAGAAAAATTTCTAGAAAAGAAGATATAAATAGAACAGTGATCATATTGATTTTATTTGATGGATTGAATTGTAAACCCTAAGATCTATGTTGGTGTTTAAGAAAAATATCAGAATTACCTATTTAAGGAGGTACAAAGGAAAACTTTCCATAGAGAATGTAGAGTGTAGAGAAACAATGCATGATTGAAGAATTTTTTGAGAGTTGGAGTTGTTACTAATATTGTCGACTGCCAAATCTAAGTAAAAGGCTTAGTTGAGTTGAGAAGAAGAGAAGGGTGATTGCTTGAAGGGTTTCCAAGAACATTAGAGAGTAAAATGAAAATGGAGCCTAGACAATGAATCATTAAATTGGAGTTGAACAAATATTTTTACATGAAAAGTGAGTTGTACTAAATAAATCAAACTTTCTAATACTTTCTAACCATTATGAAAAGTATTTGAAATCCTATAATCAAGGTTGACATAACAATCATAAGGGCCCAACAGTCTATGTAAATCCTATTAGAAACAATAGTCCACCAAGATAACTTTTGAGTTGTCATTTTGCACGATTCTTAATGGTAGGAATCCTTTCGAATTCCTCTCTTGAAAAGTTGATCTAGGATCAACTCTAAGGTTTCGTGTGATCTTACAGCCTCCTAGAATCCACTCAATTGAAGATAAATGTGTTTGTTCACAAAGAGGCCTTTGTTGGTTCAAACCAATTTTGGATCAAATGATCAATCTACTTGTTGTTTCAAAATTAACCACAAAAGAGATATGTTTTTTGGTATTTTCTATTTTTTAAATGAATGCAATTAACAATGCAACTATATGAATTCCTAATTTAACCAAGGGTTAGCAAAGCAAATAAAAAAGATAAGGTAATGAGAGATGCAAGTAAATAACATGAAAGGGAAATTCCTAATGGAAATAAGCCACAGAAACAACATGTTTGTGAGTTAAGCCTTTGAAAAGATCAGTAGGTAACCAATGAAAATATGAGTAGCGCTTCCTCAATTCCACTGATGCAATCATCGATGGGAATCTAGTAACTGTAAGATGTTTTACTTTTCATCAGATTTAAGGCCATAGAAGGTGTGCTCATGCAAGAGGAAAAGCTATGTAGGAGCAATATGATGATCTCTTCTCAAACTAGATACATCACCGGAATTTTTAAAACTATAACAAAAACTAGAATTAAAAGATCACACAACTAGAAACAATGCAATTAACTTTTTGCTCAATTACACTCCATGAACATGCATTCATAAAGTATAACACACTTAGGTGGGAATCACTACACTCCAAATGAAAGAACCAAAATCATATATTATTGCAAAATAATAGTGGTGACCTAGAATACAAATTAAGTTCCTGAATTTATAAGAAATCTTCTCCTCAATTTGTGTTGAGAGTGAGAGATATCTTTATGCAATCATATGCTTCTAAACTAATAAAACAAATCTATTTATGTACAAACTAACTCTCTAACTAGTGTTGAGCAGGACTCCACCCTTATTTATATAATTTAATTGGTGCATGAGCCTTTACATGTCTAAAAACAAAGAAAGCTTGAGAGAATAAGAAGAAGAATGTCATTAGATGATGTAGGAGTGACTAGAAGTGTCAAAAATAGGAGCTACTTCTTCACTAGGTGTCTGTAGAAGTTAAACTACTGTCAGAATGTGTCTCCAATGCATGAAAAGATTTAAATTTAGAACTGGTAGTTAACTATCGGTCCACCTCTGAATTCTTCAAAAATCTTCCAAAACACTACTAAAAAATTGCACTTAGCGCACTTGGCGCACCTCTAAATTCCTCAAAATCTTCCATGACATTACTGGACATAGCACACCTCTAAATTCCTCAAAATCTTCCAAGGCATTACTAGAAAAGTGCACCATCACACCTGGTGCACCTGCACACCTGGTGCACCAACACACCTCAGAGGTTCAATTCACCAAAAAATCAAAGTTCTCAGTTTTGAAAATGGTTTATGGGTTTTTCTCAGACAAGGTCTTGAAGCACTCTAGTGTACTTATTTTGTCCCTTTTTGATAATTTATACTCTCTTTATAGCCAAAAACTTTCATACATTTGAACTCCTACTTCTTCTATATAAAATATCAAGGCACCCATGTTGAATTTTTTCATTAATAATTGTGTAAGATGAGCAACCTATTCTGGTTCATGTGTCCAACTTCTATATCTTTGATCATTTTCTTCTTTCCAACTACCATATCCTTCCTGGTGAGAGACTAGGTGATCCAAATTAACCAAAATGATCAAATGTTTGAAACTTTTCACAAGATTTTCTAGCCATTTTTAACTGGTATTTTCAAAGGTCTTCTACTCAAAATTTCAAATTGAAACTTTCATTGGTCCCTAAAATTGGATAGCCAAAGGCTCACTATTTTAGGGACTATAATTAGATTTTTATTTTTTCCTTCTAGTGGTGTATGTGGTTTTGAATTATGAGATCTAGGTCAAAAGTTATGACCCTAACAAGTTAAGGATGCTCTTTTATTTGCACAAAGAAGAAAACATTAGTCCAGAGAGTTCAAAATCAAACCCATTAATATCGATCCTAAAATTGACATGAACAAAATACAAAAAACCTAACTTTACAACCCTTATATGCAAAAAAAGGGTGCACCTGGTCCACCTCAGAGGTGTGCTAGGTGCGCCTAACTCTACCATCAAAAAGTGTGCAGTGCCAAGCAATGCACCTCATGATGTGTGTTGATGTGGACCCTCTAAATCTTAGGAGGAAAGTGTTGAGAACTTATTAGGGTGTGTATTGCCACACCTAATTAGGTATTCTATTTCACACCTTAATAAGAGGTTTTACTTTGTTTTTAAGGTTTTGCATAGAAAGAAGGTGCACAACTATGCACCTTTTGGTGTTTAAAAATTCCTCCCACTTTACTATTTTTACAACACTAGAATACCTGAGGAGGTGAATTAGGTGCATATTTTTCTTTGCAAAAGATGGCTTAGCTTCTCAGATGATGATTTCCAAAATTTGGGTTTTCAAATCGAAACCTAGATTAGGTCAAAAAACACTAGAAAAAGACTTGGACCCTAGACTAGGGATCTGAAAAACTAAAAATAAAGTAGGGGGTCGTCATTTCTAGAAGAAATGGGGCATGCATTGTGAAACCAAAACAATAACTAGGAGGGATGGTGAACTAGTTATATAATAATTAAAACATTTATCTTCTTTAAGCAAACTTAACCATTCAACCAAAGTAAACAACAGCCATAATAAAATGCGCATAGACAATTACACTAGATATGTTGACTAGGGAAACCCTTGATCAGAGGAAAAACCCCAATGGGAATGATGCCCACAAGATGATGTACTAATATAAATATTCCTTGTTATAAGATGGACCCTATTACGAGTCTATTACAATATTGAGTACATAGAGTTCCTATTAGAAGTTGTGGTACAATGTATGCAAGATAAGCCCATTGCCCAAACATGTTATTTCAACTACAAGAAGAGCTCACTACTCAAACATGTAATTTATTATCATGTTCTTCTTTCCTTTGTTCTATCAATTAAACCAATCACTTTCAAACCTTGTAGACCAAGTCATGAACCTTGGATCCAAATATGAAATGCTAGATCACTTAGCAAAACCTTAGCAATGAAGTTTCCTCCACTTCCACACTACTCTGCTCAACTTTGCAATCTTTTCTCTCTCTATTTACAATCTCTTTGCATCAATACAATTCCTGACATACTTGATAAAGGAAAATGTCCTTCCTTTATAACAAGTCCTCAAAATAATTCCTTGAGTTGGTTGTTAGACCTTCTCAATTAATTATTATAAGATCACATTAAGAACATGTTACACTTAGTAATAACATAAATCTTCCACCTTGCAACTTGAATATATTTCTATACACGCAAGATTATAATGAGTGAACTTAGCCACATCATCATCAACATGTCTTCTTCATTTCGTTAACCTTGATTCTAATAATAATAATTCTACTAAGAGATATAACAAATTTACTAGAATATGCCTCTGTAAACTCTATCTTAGAATAGACATCACCAAAACTTACATAACTTCTTCTAGACTTATCATATCTTCTTCTGAAAATAACTGCATATAACAGATACTTAGAACTATTTCCCATAACTTTAGATAGTTAGAATACTCAACTAGCCATCCATACCAACTTGATCTTTCCATAGTCTTCTGTCAGATACCATAGAAAATTGTTATGTTGACATCAATGACAAGCTCAATCATGAATGCAACATATCATCATAGTAACATATCTATAATACTCCCCCATAGGAATATCATTACCATTCATGATTGCAACAATCTCCCCCTTTGGTATTGATGGCAACATAGATGAAAAAAATCTAGTTCCAAGAATACCAAAAAAGATTGTTCAACTTACTTTTCAAATCCTCTTCATCAATCATTCTCCCCCATTGATATAACTCAAAGTACATTCTATCAAACTATCATTATATGTTGTGCTTATGATGTAGTACTTCTCCCCAACATTTTTTCCTCATGATGTTTTTCATGTCAAACTTCTCCCCCATTGACATCAATGTTAAAAGTTTTAGCAACCAACTTTACTACATCAAACTTTGCAACAATTGATTCTTACTTAGCTCAAGCATCAAAAGACACTAGTCAAAAAAATATCCAACAAGAGCCCTAGATGACTGTGTCCATCATGGATACTCCCCCATATAAGAAGCATCAACATTCAGTCTAGAAAAATGGTGCTTTTTTGCATTGGACTAATGCACTCCTGCATCTTCTACTTTGATGTAGGAAGGGGCATAACCCCAAGCATACCTTGCAAATACTCAAAAGTCTCTTTGGGAAGAGGATTATTTAGTATATCTGCAATCTTCTCTTTAGTGCTCACATAGTCCAATTTGATTTCCTTTTTTAAAACTTTCTCTCTCAACATATGATACTCAATAGAAATTTGCTTGGTATATAATGCAACACTATATTCTTAGACATATTTACTGTGTTCGTGTTGATGTATGACAACAAGTTCATTGACTTATATCCTTATATCTTTTAGCATATGCTTCAACCAAATGACTTGATTGTAATTATTTTCTGCTACAACATACTATTCTTCCATTGAACTTTGTGGTGTGCAATCCTGCTTCTTGCTTAACCAAGAAACTAATCTTCCTCCAAGAAAGAAGGCTCCACCACTAGTGCTTTTTCTGTCATCCATACTACCTACCCAATCTGCATCATTATAAGCACTTAGAGTGAAATCATTAGATCTGTCATACCATGATTCAAACCCACATGTTCCTTTAGATATCTAAATATCCTTTTGACTGTTGCATAATGTGATTCTCTGGGTTTAGCTTGAAATCTTGTAACAATTCCAATTGTATTTGCTATATCTGGCCTGGTGTGAGTTAGATATTGCAATCCACCAATCATAGATTTATACCTCTTCTACTCAACAGTAGGTATCTCATCCTTTGTAGATAACTTGTGTCCAATTATCATAGGTGTTCCAATGGTTTTGCATATTTCCAAACCAAATTTTTATAGTAAATCCTTCAAGTACTTAATCTAAGAAATAAAGATTCCTTCTTTATTCTATACAATCTACAATCCTAGGAAATATTCCATCTCTCCTATCATACTAATTTTAAATTCTTTCTTCATCTCTGCAACAAACTTTTCACTTTCTTTATTATGTCCTCCAAATATGATATCATCAACAAATATAACCAAAATATGAAACCATCATCAATTTCTTTCCAATGCAGATTACTATCTACCATACCTTTGCTATATCCATGTTTTGTCAAATATTTGTCCAACCTTGCATACCAAATTTTGGGTGCTTGCTTCAATCCATACAATGCTTTCCTTAGTTTGCATACTATGTCCTTGTCATATATCAAAGGACATCCTTTAGGCTGCTCAATGTATACTTCTTCTTCAAGTTCTCCATTCAAAAATGTTGACTTGACATCCATCCGATATACTTTGAATTTCTTCTATGTTGCATAGACTAAGAATAATCTTACTACTTCTATTCTAACCACTGGAGCATAAGTCTCCTCATAATCTATCCCTTCTTGTTGTAAGTATCCTTTACATTCTAATATTGCTTTGTTTCTTACAACTTTGCCTTGTTCATTCATTTAGTTTCTGAATACCCATTTAGTTCCTAGGTATGTGTAGGATCACGGTGTGCCAAAAAGTGGCGATGTGAAAAACATATAGTTTTGAAACTCCTAAAAGTATTTCAAAATGGGCTTTGACTTTTTTCTCACCCATCCTAGTACCAAACCAAAACTGTAATACCTTGTCTGATTGGGTATCTGATTTGAGAACAAGTACCTAGTCTATGTTCCCAAATTATGGCACCAAATTCAAATGTAAAGGGAGTGGGGACCAATTTTTAAGATAAATATTGATTTTTATTTACCAAACTCAAAGGGGAGACCAATTTTTAAGTTATATCAAGTTCTAGTGTAATATAGTTATAGCATAATTGGGGGGACCAATTGTTATATATAGTTAATAAAATTTATTATATAGTATTAAATAATAATAATTTATCATATAATTACTTTATATATAGTTATTTCTTATTATATATAAAAATATCATGTATTATATAATTATTTTATATCTATTTATTACTTATTATATATTATTGTATAATTATGTATCATATATATTATTATTATATATTATATATTACTCACCTAAGTTAATAAACTATATGATGATGTATGTTCCTAGGGGTCCCCCTAGGGACATACATGTGTTCCAATGAGTCCAAATGGGTTAGGGGATATAGTAATTATATATCACATATATTATACATATTAGTAACCTAAGTTAATAAGCTATGTGATGATATATGTTCCTACAAGTCTCACTAGGGACATAAATGTGTTCCAATGAGTCCAAATGGGTCGTGGGATACCCTATGACCCATTTTGACCCATTATACTACAACATATCCTTCTAAGGGTCAAAGGATGCCTAGGGATATATATCTTGTGTTTCAATGAGGAGAAAGGGGTTATGGAGTATCCTATGACCCCTTTCAACCTAATACATGATAACATATGCTCCTAGGGGTCCTAAGACCCTTATAGACATATATGTTCTGTTTCAATGGGTTGAAAGGGTTCAAAGAGTATCTTATGACCCTTCCAAGACATTGCATGACAACATATGTTCCTAGGGGTCATAGGACCCCTAGGAACATATGTTGTTGTGTGATGGGTCAAAAGGGGTCATAAGGTATCTGATGGCCCCTTTTGACCCATTAGAACACAACATGTATGGCCCTAGGGTATTAGGACCCCTAGGAACATATGTTATCATGTAATAGGTCAAAATTTGACCCATTGGAGCACAACACACATTATGATAAGGGTCCTAGGACCCCTAGCAACATATGTTCTCATGTAATGTGTCAAAAGGGGTCATAGAATACCCTATGATCCATTTCTACCCATTGTAATATAAGAGGTATGTCCCTAGGGGTCATATGATACCCTGTCACCCCTTTCTATCCATTGGAACACAACATATATGTCCCTAGGGGTCCTAGGATCCCTAGGAACATAAATTTTCATGTATTTTATGAAATGGGTCATAGGATATCATTTAACCCAAATCAACCCATTGGAACACAACATGTATGTCCCTAGGGGTCCTAAAAACCTTATGAACATATTTTTTCATGTAATAGGTTGAAATGTGTCATGGCATGCCCTATAACCCCTTTTTACCCATTATAACACATCATGTATGTCCTTAGGGGTCCTAGATCCCCTAGGAACATACATCATGTGTTTGAATGGGTTGAAAGTGGTCATAGGGTTCATTATGACACATTTTGACCCATTAGATGATAACATATGTTGATAGGGGTCCTATAATCCCTAGGAAAATATATCATGTGATCAAATGAGTTGAAAGGGGTCATAGAGTACCCCATGACCCCTTTCAATACATTATATGATAATATATGTTCTTAGGGGTCCTAGGACCCCTAAGGACATAAATCATGTGTTTAAATTGGTTAAAAGGGGTCATAGGTTACCCTATGACCTATTTTAATCCATTAAATGGAAACATAAGTCTCTAGGAGTCCTAGGGCCCCTAGAGACATATTAAAATCATTTATATGGGTTGAAATGGCTCATAGGATAACCTATGACCCCTTTAGACACATTTTATTACAACATATGTCTCTAGGGGTCCTAGGACCCATAGGGACATATTATAAGAATTTATATGGGTTGAAAGTGTCACATATTTCATTACAACATATGTCTCTAATGATCATAGGACCCCTAAGGACACATTATAATCATTTCTATGGTTTAAAAGGGATCATAGTATAACCTATGACTCCTTTCGACACATTTCATTACAACATATGTCTCTAGGGGTCCCAAGACCCCTAGAGACATATTATAATCATTTATATGGGTTGAAAGGGGTCATAGGATAACCTATGACCCCTTTCGACATGTTTCATTACAACATATGTCCCTAGAATTCCTAGGACCCTTAGGGACATATTATAATAATTTATATGGGTCCAAAGGGATCATAGGATAACCTATCACCCCTTTTGTCATATTTCATTATAACATATGTCACTAGGTGTCCTAGGATGCTTAGAGACATATTATAATCATTTATATGGGTCAAAAAGGGTCATCGGATACCCCATGACCCCTTTCAATACATTATATGACAATATATGTTATTAGGCATCCTAGGACCCCTAGGGACATAAATCATGTGTTTAAATGAGTTGAAATGGGTCATAGAGTAATCTATGACCTATTTTGACCTATTAAATGATAACATATATTCCTAAGGGTCCTAGGACCACTATGAAAATATATCACGTATTCAAATGAGTTAAAAGGGGTCATAGAGTACCCTATGATCCCTTTCAACATATTTAATGACAACATATGGCTTTCGGGGTCCTAGCACCCGTAGCGACATATTATAATCATTTATATGGGTCAAAAGGGTCATAGTATAACCTAGGACCTCTTTCAACACATTTCATTACAACATATGTTTCTAGGGTCCCAGGCGCCCTAGGGACATATTATAATCATTTATATGGGTTGAAAGGGGTTATAGGATAACCTCTGACCCTTTTCGACACATTTCATTACAACATATATCTCTATAATTCCTAAGACCCCTAGGGACATATTATAATTGTTTATATGGGTCAAAAGGGGTCATAGGATATACTATGACCCTTTTTGACACATTTTATTACAACATATGTCTCTAGGGCTCCTTGGACCCGTAGGGACATATTATAATCATTTATATGGGTTGAAAGGGGTCATAGGATAACTTATGACCCCTTTTGACAGATTTCATTACAACATATGTCTCGAGGTCATAGGACCCCTAGGGACATATTATAATTATTTATATGGTTTGAAAGGGATCATCATATAACCGATGAACCTTTTCGATATAGTTCATGACAACGTATGTCTCTAAAAGTCCTGGGATGCCTAGGGACATATTATAATTGTTTATATGGATTGAAAAGGGTCATAGGATGCCCTATGACCCCTTTCAACACATTTCATGACAACATATGTCTCTAGGGGTCCCCAAACCCCTAGGGACATATTAGAATCATTTGTATGGGTTGAAAGGGGTCATAGGATAACCTATGAACCCTTTTCACACATTTCATTACAACATATGTCTCTAGGGGTCCCAAGACCACTAAAGACATATTATAATCAGTTATATGGGTCAAAATGGGTCATAGGATAACCTATGACCCCTTTCAACATATTTCATTAAAACATATATCTCTAAGAGTCCCAAGACCCCTAGAGACATATTATAATTATTTATATGGGTTGAAAGGGGTCATAGGATAACCTATGACCCCCTTCGACACATTTCATTACAACATATGTCTCTAGGGGTCCCATGACCCCTAGAAACATATTATAGTCATTTATATAGATTGAAAGGGGTCATAGGATAATCTATGATGCCTTTTGACACTTTTCATTACAACATGTCTCTAGAGGCCCTAGGACCCCTAGGGACATATTATAACATTTATATGAGTCGAAAGGGGCTATAGGATGATCTATGACCCCTTTTGACACATTTCATTATAACATATGTCTCTAAGGGTTCTAGGACCACTAGGAACATATTATAATTGTTTGGAACATATTATAATTGTTTGTATGGGTTGAAAGGGGTCATAGGATAACCTATGACCCCTTTTGACACATTTCGTTACAACATATGTCTCTTGGAGTCCTAGGACACCTAGGGACATATTATAATCATTTATATGGGTTGAATGGAGTCATAGGATAATCTTATGACCCCTTTCAACATGTTTCATGAGAACATGTTTCCCTAGGGATCCTAGAACTCCTAGAAACATATTATAATCATTTATATGGATCAAAAAGAGTCATGGGATAACATATGATGCCTTTCAACACATTTCATTACAACATATGTTTCTAGAGGTCCTAGGCTCCCAAGGACATATTCTAATCATTTATATGGGTCAAAAGGGGTCATAGGAAAACCTATGACCCCTTTTGACATATTTCATTACAATATATTTCTCTTGGCATCCCAAGACCCCTAGGGACATATTATAATCATTTTTATGGTCAAAGGGGGCATAGGATAACCTATAGCCCCTTTCAACACATTTCATGCCAACATATGTCTCTAGGGGTCCTAGGACCCTAGAAACATATTATAATCATTTATATGAGTTGAAAAGGGTCATAGGATAACTTATGACTACTTTTGACACATCTCATGACAACATATGTCTCTAGGGGTCCTAAGACCCCTATAGACATATTATAATCATTTATATGGGTTGAAAGGAGTCATAGGATAGCCTATGACCCCTTTCGACACATTTCATTATAACATATGCCTATAGGGGCCAAGGACCCCCAGGGACATATTATAATCTTTTATATGGATCGAAAGGGGTAATAGGATAACCTATAACCCCTTTCAACACATTTCATTACAACATGTCTCTATGGGTCCTAGGACCCGTAGGGACATATTATAATTGTTTATATGTGTTGAAGTGGGTCATAGAATAACCTATGACCCCTTTTCACACGTTCCATTATAACATACATCTCTAGGGTTCCTACGACCCCTAGGGACATATTATAATCATTTATATGGGTCAAAAAGGGGTCATAGGATAACCTATGACTCCTTTCAACATATTTCATTACAACATATGTCGCTAGGGGTCCTAGGACCCCTAGGGACATATTATAATCATTTGTGTGGGTCAAAAGTGGTCATAGGATAACCTATGACCCCTTTTGACACATTTCATTACAACATGTCTCTAGGGGTCCTAGGACCCCTAAGGACATATTATAATAATTTATATGTGTCAAAAGGGGTTGTTGGTGTTTTAAAATGCACTAAAACTACTAAGCAACAAAATGCTTAATATTAGGATGACAGTACATACACAATCTAAAGACTAGCCAATTCTTATTAACAATTGCATATGCAAAGTATTTGGACCCAACTTCAACAAAACCACAGCTGATTTTCTACTCTTCTAGATCTGCAAAACTAGGGTGGGTATACCCAAGGATGATTCAAAACTGGAACAACTGTATGAGGATTATTCTTAGTTCCATTTTGATTCTTATTTCAAAATCCTCAAACACATACATAATTCTGACTAACTTGATAAAAACATTCCATAAAATAGATATTGCTAAGAATTCTTCTATAGATCTGTAGATGTTCTTAACAATAGTGGCTAACTAAAGCTAAAACATTCGATGCAGACAAGTACTGGCTAGCTTTGAAAATCTACAGGAAACAAAGGTAAAAATTGATTTGATGCTGCATTTTGACAACCATTTATGACATACTTCTCCATTAGCTGAATCAATTTGATCAGTGCCTAATCCATTGGGGTTCAGAGTCTATAGCAAATTCTTAGATCTAATTCATTTCCTTACAAAAAATTATATCAACAATTCTTATCAGAATTCATCATTCAAAATCCTTCCCACTACTGAAGAAACCTTATCACATTTACCAAAGCTTTAATTTAATCCATTGAATTAACAGCAATGATAAACAGATATACAACCTAACTGGATTGCATTCAATTGCACAAGCCTTTACTTATACAATATCCAGATCACTAAGTAATAAAAAGGAGACAAGATTCAGAAAAGAATAATATGGGAATAGTTCACAATTTGTATTTATTTTCTTTGAAAATTGTATACCATTTACAATAGACTAAGAATCACCTTCAGAAAGAAACATAGCTCATTCTATATTCATGTGTTCTCAGAGAATTGACAGAGAAAATACATCATAAACTTGTTTTTAAAAAAACTTGGACCAAAAATAGACTAAGCATATTACTTAGAAATATAGAGTTCAGACCATTCTTTAGCCTTGGAATCTCACTTAAATAGTGTGAGATGCAACAAGCTTCAGGCTAAAAAAAGTGATAGGTGTCCTTTAAAAGATACTTACATAGACTTGTCACAAGATGACAAAAATGTGAGTAACAGCAAAAAGTTTTACATCATACATTCCTTTTGTGGGCCCTTTTGTTACACCCTCTTATGTTGCTAAGTTGGTTGCTATTCTGATCCTCCCTCGTATACAACAGCCAAATTAACCAACGATGAAGTTTGTTCTGATGATGGAACATCAACGTCCACCTGTGGGCTTTCACCATCTTTATCCTATATGGGGGGAGTAACTTCTACCTTTTCCCTTTCTTTAGTTGTATCAGCATCCTGTGGTCCTGGGTCTGCAACTGAAGGTAACAGATTATCCTTGTCTTCTTCTTTCGGTTGGGTCTGAGTAGTGACAGGGTCAATGGTTTGGATCTCCTTGCCTTGCATTTCATCACTATCATTTTCATCTTCATCAAATTGTTCACCGAAAGCCATATCTACCATCCATTTGTCAAATAATGTGTCATCTGGCCAATTGAACTGTAAAATATCCCTTTGTCTTTTCAGCACATATTCAGCATCCTTATTAATGGTAACGAATTCTTGTTTTAAAGAATCAAAAAATATTTGGCCCTTCACCATTTCTTCTATTGTGGCAGCCCACCATGCATGCCCTGATTCATTAATGAATAGAATAAATCATCAAGTTCCTTTGCCCATTGATCTTTGCTTTTCAAATTATTCTTTTTATCTAGGGCATGAGGAAACAAATTGAATTTTTGGCTCTTGTACTTTTTAAAATAGCCTATTACTACTTTTTGTAAATGAATCCTTTTATTATTAAAGTCAGTAAGATCATAAACAATATCAAATATTTTTTCAATTTGATCAAAAGAATCATCTATAACAGAGAAACACAAAAATGTTATTTCTTTCTCCCTTCTTACCCATTTATTCACAATAGGCATTAGAGCCTCATCATTAGATTTCAAATCCTCCCAGATACTGATCACCCTGGACAACTGATCATAAATTAGTGGCCATTCAATTTTGTCCCCCAAATATGTGAGAGCTTTTCTTAATTTATCTTCATATTTGGATTCCAATTCTACATGTAAGGCCCACAGTTTGCCTTTTTCTTGTTCAAAATCCTCAGTAGTGTAGTATTGTGGCTTTTGGGGTGTATTTGGTATTTCTATGAGAGGGGTGGATTTAAAAGGTTCAATTAGGGGGCAAGGGTATGCTAGTTTTGGCCTAGTGGTCCTTCCCAATAGCTTTTTCTCAAGCTCAATTCTCTTTTTTACTTCTTTATTGTAGGCATCCACCACTATTTCATACTTGCTCTGCAAGTCAATCATTTCCTTTTCTTCCTTTTCTGTAGTGGCCAAGGAAAATTGAGAATAGTCCACATTCATGCGGGCTGCCTATACATGCGAAGTATCAGCAACTCTCCTCACAATGATACTCCCTATTAGTCCTGAATCATCAAGCTGTGATGGAGTAGTCCTAGATCCTCTTCTTAATGACCACATAAAAAGAGCATCTTGGTCATTACTGAATGTTATTCCCAAGAATTCCTTTTTATCTGGATCTTATAATCCCAAATTATTTGACACAGAATTAAAAATTAAGGCATCAGCAATGTCCCAATTGGGAAATAATAAAATATTTGCATCTTTCACCATCTATCTCCCCTCTTCAGGGGCTATATTCTGGAACTCTTGTATCATTTGTTCCTTTATTTGATTCTGAATAGAGACTTCATCCATTTCTGGATGCTCTACTTTCATATTCCTACATCTTTCCTCAAAAATGTGCATGTTTTCCCTCCACGCAAACTGATGGAAAGCCCTAGATTTTACAAAAATATTATCAGACAAAAATTGCTGACTAGCTTGTTCCAAAATAGGGTCTAATTCCCTTCCCCTGAAATTTGCTATAGTTAGTTCAAAACTCAGCACAGGAGGCTCCTAGGGGTTCCCTTCATCAATTTCTACCTAGGTAACAAAAACTCCTCCTTGTGATCCCATTTGTTCAATTTTCTTATTGGTGAGTTGCTCCTCCTCAATTCTCCTAGGAGTTTGGAAAGGTGAGTAACCTTCATCATGTGATTCCTCTTCCCTTATTATTTTTCTTCTTTTGGGAGAGGGTTCAGGGGGGCTTTCTTCAAAAGCAACACTAGTAGATTCAATTATCTGCTTTCCTTTGTTTACAGTGGGCATCTAACCTTGAATGACAGTATATCATGTCCTCTTTCGCACAACCAGTGGACCTACCCCTCTACTAGGGGTGAAACCCAATTTCCTCATTACTTCCCTGGCTTTATCTAGAGAAGAATCAATAAAATATTGCTTCTTCTCATTCATTACCTCCATTATTTTGAGGAATGTACTCATAAGCTTATTTATTCTATCTGCATTAGTTACAGCATTACTAAGAGGACTATAATCCTTGTTAAAACAATTAATAAACTCCAAAAATTTTGAATAGACTCTCCATTTTTCCTTCTTTGTTTCTTGCTCCTACAAAGAGTACTCATTCCTTATTACATCTTCAAGGAAATAAAATTCATGCTGAATTGGACGAAGCTTGATTCTATGCCTAAGAGCAGAATTAAAGAAATCTTCTGCATCACAAAAATGAGAGTGAGATACTGCCATCTTATACTGATCCAAAAATTTGTAGAGGAAGACCCACCCCTCCTTAATTATTACAAACTGGTGAGCTATAGTGCAAGTAGGAAAAATTGATCTTGTTCCCCTTTTGTGCAAAAAGGTCTCCTCCACTCCTCCCAACTACCATAAAAATTCAGCTACTCCTACCTTTAAAGGCACTTGATAAGGTAGTACATGGGGTGTCCCTTTGAATCCATAAACTCTAATGACAGTTGAGACCGGATATGGGATGATATCTCCCCAATTATGTGAAACTTTTAGACTATGGATTTTGTCCATAGGCCTAACAAGGTGCATTAGTGCCTTAGGAATTCTAGGATTGTCACTCAATATGAGGCACCTTAGTTTGGAAGCAAAGTGCCTGTCAAATCTAACAAAACTAGCATTTTCTGCTTCCCCAGTCATGTTTGCACTCCATAATTGAACTGGTAGTGCTTCCCCCTCTTGTTCTCTATTCAATACCATTTCTTTACCAAAGTATGTAACCCCTTTAAACAGAAACATATGCATTAATAGGGAGTACTGACCCCAAACCTTCTCCACCTTGCCCTTTGCAATCCCCACCAATCCACTGTGAATCTCATTAGCCAGGTAAGAGGCGAAATCAAAAATTATTTCTACACCAAAAGAGGAGATTTGAGTGATCATATACTAGAAACTCATAGGAATAAAATCTTCTTCACCCTCTCCAAAGACTCTACACAGGGTCCTGTATATCTCTACTGCCCTGGCATTGAAGCATGATTTCTTGAAAGGTTCTTTAGAAGATGATGTTATTGCTGGTAGGTTTCCAATTCTGCCTATGTGGGCCTTCAGTGCACCTTGTCTAACTACATCCCTTTTTGACATATATTCTTTTTCTAATTCTATCAAATCAATGGGCACATGATACCTAGTGAGAGGTCCCAAACTAAAAACTTCCCTAATCTCTTCTGGACTGATGGTGATTAAAACTTCACCATCTACTCTTCTCACTACCCTAGTGGCTTGATCATAACTCTTCGCCACGGCCTCAAGAAGGTCATAATCCATAAAAACACTGGGAACAACTAGCTTTCCCAGATCAAAATTCCATATATTGGCATGTGGGGCATACAATTTCCTTTCTGCAAACCATTTCTTAAACAAATTCAAACCAGTTTGTGAAGTTTGAGCATCTTGGACCCAATTACCCTTATCATACAATCCATCAGCTATCCTCAGCCTAGGGTTTAAAGAGGTTAACCTTTTAACTTGCACTGTCTCTATAGTAGACTCTAGGAGCAACTCAAGCAAGTCATCATGTACATTTCTATCCAAATAGTTTATTTGACCTGAAAATCCCTTCTTCGAAGGCATCTTGGATTATATTTTATAGAACTAAAAAACCTACAGATATTATGGTAGTACTACTTACTTGAATTATGTCTTTGTTTCCCTCTGTATTTCTGCAAAATTTTTGCAAACAGACTATTTCACAAATTCTGCCAAACTTCAACATGATTTCCTTCAGTATTTGCTTCTGCTCAAGAATAGCTCAGAATCTTTGCTCGCATAAGATGAAACTGATGAAATCTTCTGTGTTATACTCTATTTTTCTCACGTGCGATGCTTTCATGTCTAATTAATACACAGAGTGGCACCATATTTTGTGTTTAAAGTTGTGTCGTCAATCTTCAAAAATCCTATGATCATGGGATATGGAGAAAAACAACTAAGCATTGCACTTGACATGTTGGTCAATTGATCCAATGAAAATTTACCATGTACATAACCCTTTCCTTGATGGTGCTTCTGTCTGGACCCACTGGCAACTGAGGACACATGTCAGCAAGTTGCTACTTCATTATACATAAAGAACGAGCACCTTGCCATAGAAAAGTAGCAACAGCCATCGATCTGATCTTAATCCAGTAGATGATATGTTACTATGCTTGCTCAGAAAGATGGTGGTGGGCCCTTATTCACTATGTCGCTATACGTATCTCCCTAGAAACTCTTCATAGTGAGAAGATGATAGTCATTGATCATAGATCAAATCAAGGGTGGGGAAGCTGCACGAATTTTCTTGATAAATGGTGGGCCTTATACTCGCTACATCACATAGCTTAAACAACATGCAACTTTCCAACACGAGATAGTGGGGACTGTTGATTCTGTTTTAATCTGATGCTCAAGATCTCTCACACATTTGATCAATGGGGCATGGGTTGAGAGCATTGATGAAGTATGAAATTCTGCACAGTTGGCACCTCGTAAGACTTTACTTTAGTCCTAGTCATCATCCCACGTTACTAAAGGTCCCACCAGCTGTTGATTTTACAGTGCCTCACTACTTCGTTAATGGTGAGATGCTAGAATTTACTGATAGCGAGGTAGTGAGCTCTGGCAACTTTAATAAATCTTGGCGCTATAAAATAAAAGGATCCATCAGATTACTATTGCTGCTATCAACTGCTTCTGACAACGGCAATTATTACTTGTTATGCCACCTGGACTAATCATGGTACCAATAAATTTCAAGGTCACCGACTCTTCAATTTTACGGTGCCTCACTACTTTTCTAACAGCGAGATGCTCAAGATTTTTGATAGTGAGGTGGCGAAGTGTCAGAAAGATACTCATTCCAGCATCGACCTCTAACTTTTTCTAATTAGGTCCTTCTTCTGGATCTGACAGCATTGACCAGGTGTCCGTGACTGAATGATCAATTTAAAAAATTTGATTGCCGTGTCTTCATTTTGCAATCCCGTCTCAACATTTTTTGACACTCGCTACCTTGCTATACATAAAGAGTACCCATGTTTTCATAGTGAGGAAATGATAATAGTGGATTTACTTAGATTGGACGGTCGGGAAAAATTGAGAGGAAAAATAACTTGGGGCGCAGAAGACATAAAAGGAAAAGTATATTCGCCCGATTTAAAATTTAAACACTTTGCACCTAAAAATTTACAAATGGAGAGAAACATAGGGTTTTCATAAAATTTTCAAAAAAGGGAGAAAAAAGATGACTTACCTAAACCCTATTCACCACTAAAATGAAAAATCTGACTTTTCTACAACTAGACAAAGGATTTCTATCAAACAAAAAGTCAGACCAACAGGGTTCATAGGTTATTTTTCCATATTCCATTACAACAGATGTCTCTAAGGGCCATGGGACCCCTAGGGACATATTATAATCATTTCTATGGTCTGAAAGGGATCATAGTATAACGTACGACCCCTTTCGACACATTTCATGACAACATATGTCTCTAGGGGTCTTAGGACCCTTAAGGACATATTATAATCATTTATATTCTTTGAAAGGGGTCATAGAATAACCTATGACCCCTTTCGACACATTTCATGATATCATATGTCTCTAGGGGTTGCAGGAGCCCTACGGACATATTAGAATCATTTATATGGGTCAATAGGGGTCATAGGATAACCTATTACCCCTTTCCACACATTTCATTACAGCATATGTATATGGGTCAAAAGGGGTCATAGGATGACCATCCTATGACCCCTTTCGACACATTTCATTACAACATATGTCTCTAGGGGTCTCAAGACCCCTAGAGACATATTATAAATGTTTATATGGGTTGAAAGGGGTCATAGGATAACTTATGATCCCTTTCGACACATTTCATTACACCATATGTCTCTAAGGGTCCTAGGACCCCTAGGGACATATTATAATCATTAATATGGGTCGAAAGGGGCCACAGGATGACCGATGACCCCTTTCGACACATTTCATTATAACATGTCTCTAGGGGTCTTAGGACCCCTAGGGACATGTTATAATTGTTTATATGGGTCGAAAAGGGTCATATTTCATGCCCAAATTTTATGAGGCAAAACACAACCAGTTTTTTTTTTTGAAAGGTGAACTAGAAGTATTAGGTATCGATCTTTACTTTTTTAAATGTTCTATCAAACTATGAGGTATAACATAGTAGTTGGGTAATGTTATCATATAAAAATTCACATCATATCCGCAAATTGAGTCATTACCTATGTAATTGTGGAACACAATTACATCATCGGTGTGGTTATAATGGTTCGATAGTTGCTTAGGTGAAGATGTTTTTACAACAAGGTATTTTAAATTGTTTATCATTATTCACTACCCAAATTCTGAAATGAATTACTATTTACCAATCCTTTAATATTATCTAGAAGTCATGCCATTATGATTTAATGAAATGAATAAGGAATATATGCAGATCCATGTGAGAAATTTTGGTTCTATTATTGACTATTACCATTACCCTCAATTAAGATCTTTAGTTTATATCTTTAGTTAATAAATTAATATTCTTTCTAGAAAAACTTCATCAAGCTACCAACTACTTTAGATATTACCATTGTATATATATACTTACTTAACCTTAAATATAATAATTTCTCAATTAACTCTTACAACCCATGACCACTAGGAAATCTAACCATCTTATTAATAGGTTCAAATAACCTAAGGGCCAAATTGATTATCCATACTAATCACCTTCCTTATTTTTTTATATCTCAATGCATTAATTCCATTATCCAATTTGGAGATAATCCCTTAAAGGATTATAATGAGAATTATTATTTCACATGCCTTACTTGACATGGTAATGCTAGCACTGGCATACTTAGTATTACATTCTTGAGCATTCCTTATGTATTCTAGTAAAGATTGAGATCTGCACTTGTTGGGGCACATTAGGTCTAAGTTAAATTTATACATAAGTACCATGTTAAACATTATTTATAATTTATTGAGTTCATTGATCACAAAATATGGGCTAGATTGATTGTAAAATATGTTTCATCATGGATATATATATGTGTGTATAATAAATTTGAATACTTCTATATCTAGAAGACTTTAGCTAAAATTTATTAAGTTTAATTATATAAAGAAATAACATATTTTCATATATCTCATTTTACTATAGTTAACCCCTGCTTGCATCACACGTTAACCATAATTGTTATTCTACGTTACTAACCAAATCTACTAACTAGATCATTTGAATTACTAAAAACTTAAATAATACTCCTCTCTTATATTTATTTTATTTATTAATTGTTAACAAATTTTTTATTTATTTTTTAAAACACACTAACTACTTATTTAAAATTATTATCAAACACTACCCACTTAACCAACATTAATTACTATCTACCTCAAATATGTAATATTCCCAACCTATAAATGACTAGACTTCATGTTGGTAAGCTAAATTACTAATAAATATTTATTTTTACTTATAATTATAATTATTACCTACACTAAACACCCTATACCAAGCATTGATTTCTAACTCTTAGCCTAAACTATTCTTCCCTATCCAACTTGGCTTACCTTTTTCCTAGGCACCAAGTCACCTAGAGGGAAGCATATCTCTACTTATAAGGTAGAGGAGACTTATGTCATGGGAAAAATATAACATGGCCTATATTCCAAGTAGCCACTTACTTCCCCAATGCATGACCTGGTTAGTAGGATGAGTGGGGAGATTTTAGTAGGATGAGTGGGGAGATTTTAATGTGTTCAAGACAAACCTTTTTACTCTTCCCAAGGAATAGACCCCCAAACATGGGAATTCTAACTTATGTCAACTCCAAACCACATTTTCACATTCCTCTCATGCATAAGCCAAGGTGGGAAATTCCTAGGGTGGGGACCACTACCTAAAATTTAGGTTTAAACAATGATTTCCCTCCAAGATTGTTTTCAACATTTTTCCTTGCTTAATTTTATATTGGTTTATTTTTCTATTTCAGTCCTCCTTCAAATAATGCCTAGGAATGGAAGTTCTGACCAGTGTCAAAACAATGACAACATTAGCACATGTGCCCAAAAGTTGACAAGGAGTTGTAGATGCCTAAGACCATATAATTTTTATTATTGTTTAAGTATTTTTTTCTCTTTCCTTGATGGGGATTCGAACTTATGTCTTGTCTCCTTTAGTTTACCTAAATTTTTTTAATGCCTTACAAGGGATTCTGAGGTATTCCTTGAATATTTTATTGGTCTATAATAGACCTAGGACTAAATTTTGCATCCCCATACAAAATCCAAGAATTGAATGAGCACCTACAGCAAGTTATTTCTTATGATCTTATATATTCTATATCATCTATTTGATTTGCTACTTCTATAGTCTAGGGTACTCATGATAGGTTATTGCAATGATATATTAGGGGTTACTAAATATGTTATGATAGTCTAAATTAATGAACTTATTGATTCATTTAGACAATAATTTCAATACAAAAACACATATAGAAAACAAGATAGAATTCTTATATGAAACAAACTTATTATTCTTATCTATGAATTTAGGAGATTGGAAACCATTTTGTGAAGCTCTAATAATGCATTCTCTTGAGAGAATTAAATTGAATATGCATGCATATATATTATACAATGAAGCTGAATAGTAGGATAATACAAATGAGATAATCTCCCTATCATTACAAACTCTTCTATGATATCAATTTTAACTTGGAAAACTTATGCATACAACTCAAGAACCTTCAAGTATTTTAAATTCCTAATTGATATTCATATCATGACTATAAGCTAAATACAATTCCATTATCTCCGAATGCATATTCTACAATGATACTTAACTCTTCTCATCAATACACTCATATCCAAGATAATGAAACGGCAATATCATTACAATGAATTTCTCTTCCATGATACTCTCATAATACAAAAAAGGTGGTGGAATCAAAGTATCAAAAATATACACAATTGAAATACCTTCCACAATACATAGATACTCACAACCTTTCCAATTGGCAATTGAAATGAGACAATAACATTACTCTTACAATACATTTAGATTCACATAACAAGATGAAGTTTGTTCTCTATCTCAACTCAAACACAATAATGTATTATTCTCCTATGCATATGGAAAGACATCAAGAACTCCAAGTTTCCAAGATCATCCATTAAGAACCTACATATGAGAGATAAAATTGGTGAACCATAGAGGCTCACCTCCCAACCTAGGCCTCAAGGAGGCAACCCCCAAGCTATGGGGAAACAAGGCTCAACTAGGATACATTAAAGCAACATCACAAGAAAAGAACTAACATGAATCCAACATCTTTACAACACAATAACAACCCCAACCAAGGTTTACATAGTGATTCACAAATAGAATCATAAACATTGGGTGAAGGTGGGCTCTCCAAAGAGGAAAATGCCATATCCTTATGCATTAACAGATCTTGCAATTGCATTATGCCCAACAAGGCTTCCAAGAAACACATGCCATCCAAGGCTATCAATATTCACATGCCTCAACTAGGCTATCCAAACTTTCTCTTTTCACATATTCTCACTTATACCTCCCATAGAACAATAGAAAGGCATATGGCTTTCAATGGAGCCCATTCTCCATGAAAACTATCCTCTCACCAAGAGAAGGATTTATCAACTTCAATGTAAAGCCCAACTAACCCCTTCACCCCAACTTCTCTTCCCTCCCAAGGGTGAGCAAAGCCTTCAGACCCAATACCACATTCAATCCAAATCAACAATTCAAGAAATCAAAACCAAATGCAAATGGATTCAACATGCACACTAACATACACAAACATTTACAACCTACACCATATACAATACATAAATCTTACAAGAACACTCTTACAATTTCCATCCTTCAACTTTCATGATATGAGAAAAAACATGGCATGAAGCACTAACCTCCTTCTGAGCTATGGTTATGAAATGGTGATGAAGATCTTTCCTTCCTTGGCTTCCAAGCTTCTTCTTCCAAAACCCTATCTATCTCTACAATTAGAGAGTGGGTGAACAACCACTAAGTTTGGCACAAGCTCCCTATAAAGACCTCCACTTCCATCCTCATCTACACCTCTTACACCCTTGTACCTTTCTACCAATAGGAACTTACCCAAGTGGAGGGATGAGGACAGAAGTCATGTGACACTCTAATTTTTGAATTGGCTTGAAAATGACTAGTTTAGAGGGTCTCCTACATCCCCTAGGACAACTTATGGTTATATTTAGACCCCCAACCTATACTACTACCATGTGGGTGACTTATTTTCACCAAAATAACACTTGGGAACCACTTTCAAGCTCTCTAAAGTTCTTATCAAATTTAATTTGAATTCCATCATAAAGGTGACTCCTCTAAACACTCTCCAAGGTCAGTTAACTTAATTTCATAATGGGATTAGGTTTAGGTTAAGTGACTTCATGCCCAAAAAATCCTATATGACATGTCATTTACACATAGACAACATAATTGTCAAATGACACACACACACACACACATTAAATACTTTACACATCATGATGACATGTTGCTAATTAATCATGATCTTTAAACTTATAACACCCATGCACAATCACATTATGAAATAAACACAATACAACGAGGTTTTGAACATTCCAAATACTCCCCTTGGCTTTATTGTGTTCACATATGTCTGAACCTTGTTTCCCCAAATAATTTCCATGGTTCAAGTTTCCCGCACATTCAACTTAAATGTCAATAGTCCAATGGAATAATATAGAAATACATGCTTTTACCATAATCTAAAATATATATAGAAATACATGCAGATAAATGTAGAATAATCCATTATCACATTAACACACACAATTGATTCCCCTTTCTAATCATTTCCATAAAATATTCAACACATTGCAATATCAACATTTGGGTATCAACATTTATCTTTCTTATCATAACGAAATTACCATTCTAAACACAATCAACATACTTATAATCATGAAACACTGAAGTCATATGTACTAAATCATTAAAACATATAAAATGGATCTTAGTATATATGTCCTAAGTGAAAATCACTAATATGTAGACTGGTTAACTAGTATCCTTTCAATCAAGTTAAACATAGCGACATTCCTAACAATATCCCTTTATCACATTACGAGGGGTTTGTGTGTGAGTTTCTAGGGTTAATTCCTCATACTATTAGAATGTTTCCATAATTATGTCATCATAATTTAAAAGCAATTTCTGAATGTAACCATATGTCTTTTCATTATAACCTACATTCATTGGTGTTCTCACTAGAGTGAATGTTAATTTATCTTTCCTAATTGCCTTGTAGATCATACCTTGAATATTGTGACCAGGTTCTTAGATTCAGCATATTGAGTCTCATTTTCATGTGGTCTTATCTTATTGACCTAATGTTATTGGATAGGGTATCAACCTTATAATAATCAAAATCTACATCAGTCTCCAATAGGATCTCATAAATCATTGTTAATAACAAAAATGTTGATCATGACCTAATTAACTCCTAATCATATTCATTCCTTATAGTTTATAATAGGGTACGAGCGTGGGTCCTACATCATAGCATAACTTATGACCCATTTTGACACATTTCATTACAACATATGTCTCTAGGGGTCCTAAGACCCATAGGGACATATTATGATCATTTATATGGGTTGAATGGAGTCATAGATAACCTTATGACCCTTTTTGACATGTTTCATTACAACATATGTCCCTAGGGGTCCTAGGACTCCTAGGAACATATTATAATCATTTATATGGGTCAAAAGCGGTCATAGAAAAACCTACAACCCCTTTCAACACATTTCATTACACCATATGCCTCTAGGGGTCCTAGGACTCTTAGGGACATATTATAATCATTTATATGGGTCAAAAAGGGTCATAGGATAACCTATGACCCCTTTCATCACAACATATGTCTCTAGGGGTCTCAGGATCCTAGGAACATATTATAATCATTTATATAGGTTGAAAGGGGTCATAGGATAACCTATGACCCCCTTCAACCTATCTCATGACAACATATGTCTCTAGGGATCCTAGGACCCCTAGAGAAATATTATAATCATTTATATGGATCAAAAGGGGTCATAGGTCTTTCGACACATTTCATTATAACATATGTCTCTAGGGGTCCAAGGACCCCTAGGGACATATTGTAATCATTTATATAGGTTGAAAGGGGTCATAGGATAACCTATGAATGCTTTCAACACATTTCACTACAACATGTGTCTCTAAGGGTCCCAAGACCCCTAGGGAGATATTATAATCATTTATATGGGTTGAAAGGGGTCATAGGATAACCTATGACCCTTTTCGACACATCTCATTAAAACATATATCTCTAAGAGTCCTAGGACCCTTATGGACATATTATAATCATTTATATGGATTGAAAGGGGTGAAAAGATAACCTATGACCCCTTTTGGCATATTTCATTATAACATGTCTCTAGGGGTCCTAATATCCCTAGGGACATATTACAATCATTTATATGGGTTAAAAGGGGTCATAGGATAACCTATGAACATTTTTAACATGTTTCATGACAACATATGTCTCTAGGTGTCCTATGACTCTTAGGGACATATTATAATCATTTATATGGGTCCAAAGGGATTCTAGGACCCAATATGTTCAAGACCCCTAGGGACATACATTATGTGTTTGAATGGGTTGAATGGGATCATAAAGTTCCCTGTGACCCCTTCTAACTCTTTAAATAAGAAAATACTTTCCTAGGGGTCCTAGGAATATATATTATGTGTACAAATGAGTCGAAAGGGGTAATAGAGTATATTGTGACCTCCAAGCACACTTAATTTCATTGAATGGGTCAAAAAGGGTCATAGGATATTCTAATGTCATTTTGAGTTATTAGATCACATTATTGATGTGGTTAGGGGTCCTAGGAACCATAAGCACACATATTGTGATTGAATGGGTTAAAGAGTATCAAAGGGTACCCTATGACCCCATTTGATCCTTTGGAGCCATTATACATATGATTAAGGGTCCTAAAGCATTTGAAAAACATATTAAGTATCCTAAAAAGGGGTCATACTATTAAAAAAATATTGACAAAAAAATTTAAAAATTAAAAATTAAAACAGGTATCTAATTTGAGAATGGGTATCCAATTTGGGAATGGGTATCCAATTTGGTAACGGATACCTGATTAGGCTTGGTTTTTCTCTAGATGCATACCCTCCATGGTAAATGCCAAAAATGTCCCAAAAACATGTTTTTGACATGTTATTGTGTGTTTCTAACTTTAACGATGTAGCTGGTGACTTTTTCATCCAAATTCAATGAAATGAGAAGGGTTTCTTGAGAATGTTCTTATCTTTCCATCGATATAATATCTATCAAATTATGAATTAAGTAATTATTACTTATTTTCTAATGGAGTCAGCTATGAAGTGTTGACTGACATACTAACTGAAAAATAGCTATAACTTTCAAATTGTATAAGATTTGTGAAATCCAAAAGATGTGTCACATTCTATGCTTCGACTAGTATAAGAAAAAAATTAATTTTGAATTTTTTTGAACTAGTTAAGGTGGTTAGACATGGGAGTTTTTTAATTCTGAAAAATAGTATGGTAGAAAATTCATAATTAATTATTTATTTGGGATAAAAATTCCCAAAAATATGTGTCACATCTAAGCATGAGTCTACTTTTTATATCTATAATTATATTAAAAAAATATTATCATTTGATTTTGATTAAGGTGGTCAGACATACACCTACTTTTTATTTTTTCCCTAAAATTTTTGTAGCAGTGCATTAAAATCAAAACTTTTAATCAATCAAATATTTTTTTCTCCAGATAGAAACTAGATTCAATTTTCTACAGATTATTTCTTATAAATTTTCAATATAAAGTCCAAAACCACTTTAAAAGTATGTGTCAAGTTGACATAACCCTGATTTGCTAATTTTTCACTACCACTTAAGTTCATAGTTTGGTTGACCATGATCCTACACATACCCTCCTATCACATTCTTGTCTGCTGGTCTAGGGATCAATTCCCATGTCTCATTCTTTACTATCTGATCTGATTCCTCTTCCATGGCTTGTTTCTAATAATCATCTCTACATGCTTCATCTGCATTCTTAAGCTCAACTTGAGATATCAAGCATAGTTCTTCATTTACTTTGCTTCTTGTCATCACACCCTTGTCTTTGGTTTTGATGATCTGATTAGATGGATGATTCTTTATCATATTCTTTCTTGAAGTAGGAGTTGCTATCTCAACTCTTGGCTCTACTAAAGGTTTCAAGCTTTGTTCTTGTCTTGGCTCTCCTTCATTCTACAAATTATTGTAAGTCTCAAGAAATACCACATCATTCATTGGCTTAGTAACAACATCATCATCTGAATTCTAATCAACTATTCTCTCTTGTATCCTAAATTTTTCATCAATTCTCACATTTGCACTTTTTGTGATAGTCTTAGTTCTTTGATTATAGCATCTATAAGATTTTCTTTTCAATGAATAACCAAGAAACATAGCTTCATTACTTCTAGCATCAAACTTACCAATATTATCATCTTTTTGATATAGCACTTACTCCCAAAAATTCTAAAATACTTAACTATAGGTGAGTGACCAAACCATAGTTCATAAGGTGTCTTGTTTGTGTCTTTCCTAACTTGCACTCTATTCATAATGTAGACTATTGTATTCATAGCTTCTCTCCAAACATCTTGGATACATCATTCTCTGCTAACATAGCTCTTGTAGCTTCTATAACTAACTTGCTCCTTCTCTCTGCAATGTCATTCTATTTAGGGGTTCTCAGAGTTGATAACTATATTTTAATTCCATTTTCTTCAAAAACCATGTTAAACTCATTTGAAGTAAATTCTCCTCCTCTATCTAATCTTAAATATTTAATCTTCATACCAGATTCATTCTCAACCCTATTCTTGAATATTTTAAACTTATCAAATGCCTTAGATTTCTCTTTAAGAAATGTAACCCACATCATTCTAGAAAAATCATCAACTAGAATCATAAAATACATTTCATCATAGAGTCCTTTAGTCTTTGTAGGACCACCAAGATCTGTGTTTACAATCTTCAACATTTTTGTAGTGGTAAACTTCTTACTAGGAAAGAAGTTCAATTATGATTAGCCAAAACACACTCCTTGCAAATTGTGTTAGCAGGCTTTACAATCTTCGGCAAATCTCTAGCTGCAAACATCCTACTAGTCTTCATAATACTATCAAAGTTTATATGAAAAAATCTCTTATGCCATAACCAAATTTCATCTACCTTTGCAACCAAACATGTCATTTCAATAGGATTCAACTGAAATACATTAACTCTAGATTTGGTTCATGTTCTAATTACTTTTCCATCTTTGTCTTTGATCATGCATGTATTTTCTATGAACTGAAACTGATAACCTTTGTCTACTAATTATCCAACACTCAAAAGATTGTCCTTTAAACCATCTACAAAGTATACATCCTCAGTGTTAGTTTTACCATCAAGAGTTATAGATCCAATACCTTTTATCTTGGCATGTTGCATTATTTCCAACTCTAAAAATGCCTCCATCTTGACTTTTGAAGTTAAAAAACTTGTTCATATCACCAGTCATATGATGTGAACAACCACTATCAATTATCCAATCATACTTCTTCTCAACTTATGACACCAAAGATACCTTTTTTGGACTTTCTTCTTTAATTACCACAAATCCAATTTCATCATTAATGTTTGTTCATCAGAATCATAATTTTCATTTGCATACAAATACTCTCTATCTTTTCTAGGTTTGTAATTTTCTTTATACTTTTTCTCTCCTTTAGGACACTTAGATGCATAATGACCATATTCATCACAAGTCCAACATTTAAATATTTTCTTACCTCTTTTTTCTCTTTTTACTGGAAGGGCTACTCCTTCTTCAATCTTTCTATCCTCCTTAGACATGCTACTACTAGAAAAGTCTCCTCTAGCACTTGCTCCTTGATAAATTAGGTCAAATATTCAAGGCACTGAAAGTTGTCTCTGTCATGTTCAATTCTCTAAAATGTCTAAGTTCATTCTCAACTACTTCAAGTCTTCCAAGCAATGTCTCCTTTGTGAAATATTTGGTATAAGATACCAACAACTGTATCATTTGAACTGCTAACTTAAATGGTGGTGTTAGAGTCTTTAGTATCTTCCATATAACCTCATCTTCTTCTTTAATTCCTCCTTAAGCTTTGACACTTGCAGTAATTTATGATATCCTACCTATATATGTTCTTACATATTCATCTTCCATCATTTTAGCATCTTGAAATGCACAAATCCAACTTGTTAGTCTCAACTTCTTAGAATGTACATCTCCTTCAAAACTATTTTCCAACACTTTCCAAATCAAATGTGAAGTAGTAAGTGATTTTACCTAATTGTACTCAATTTCAGGAACTACAAGCAATAGTGTTTCTCTAGCTCTCATGTCACACATAAAAAGATCTCTTTCTGCCTTGGTGCAAATTTTTAAATCCTTTTCAGCAATGATTCTCTTCTCTTATTTTATCAAGATTCAACATCCTAGACCCATACATAATAGATGTGTCTTTATCTTTTCTTTCTAGCTGTCATAATTTGCTCCATAGAACTTTGGACTATCTTTCCTAAACATATTCACCATGGATCTCCCAAAGTGATTAAACTTTATCTTCAAAGACCTGATGTTTTGATACCAATTGTTAGAAACAATAGTCCACCAAGATAAATGGGGGGGTGAATCAATTATCTGATAATCAAAACATTTATCTTCTTTAATAAAACTTAACCATTCAACCAAAGTAAACAGCAACCATAATGAAAAGCACATAGACAATTACACCAGATAAACTAGGGAAACCCTTGATTAGAGGGAAAACCCTGGTGGGAATGATGCCCACAAGATGATGTACTAATATAAATATTCCTCATTAGAGGATAGACCCTGTTAGGAGTCTATTACAACATTTATTACATAGAGTCTCTATTAGGAGACTTTGAATCCCTATTAGGAGATTCCAACCCTATGAGGAGTTGTGGTACAATGTATGCAAGATGAGCCCACTACCCAAACATGCAATTTCAACTACAAGAAGAGCTCACTGCTCAAACATGTAATTTACTATTGTGTTCTTCTTTCCTTTATTATTTCAACTAAACCAATCACTGTCAGACTTTGTAGACTAGGTCACTAACCTTAGATCCAAATATCAAACCTCAGATCACTTAGAAAAACCTCGGCAATGAAGTTTCCTTCACTTCTACACTGCTCTGCTCAACTTTGCATTCTACTTTCTCTCTACTTAAAATATCTTTGCATCAATACAAGTCCTATCATACTTGATAAAGGAAATTTTTCTTCCTTTATACCAAGTCATCAAAACAATTCCCTGAGTTGGCTATTAGACCTTCTTGATTAATTATTATAGGACCACATTAAGAACATGTTACACTTAGCAATAACATAAATCTTCTACCTTGCAACTTAAATACCATTCGGTACATGCAATATTATGACAAGTGAACTTATCCATGGCATCATCAACATGTCTTTATCATGTCCTTAACCTCAATTCTCAGAATAACAACTATGCTAAGAGATATAATAAGTTTACCAAAACATGCCTCTATAAACTCTATCTTAGAATAGACATCACCAAAACTTACATAACTTCTTCAAGACTTATCATATCTTCTTCTGACATTAACTACATATACAAGATACTCAAAAGTATCTCCCATAACCTTGAATAGTTAGAATACTCAACTAGTCATCTGTACCAGCTTGATCTTTCTAATGTTCATCTGTCAGATACCACAAAAAATTACTATGTTGGCATCAATGAAAAACTTAGTCATGAATGTAACATATCATCATAGTGACATATCTACAATACTCCCCCATAGGAATATCCTTAGCATTCATGCTTTAAAAAAATCCTTTAACTAGGTGACATTATAATGGAATGTTCTAAATTCCTCTAAATAGGAAACTTCTAACATGATGATTAAATCCTTTAACAAGGTCACATTTAATAGTGTGTATTGTAACCTTTAACAAGGTTGGCTCCTTATAGGGCTCACTTCATAAAAGTAAAAATTGGTGATATGTTTCTAGTGGTTTTTCTCAAATTGGATTTCCATGTTAAATCCTAGTGTCAAACTTGTGTGGATGTGATTATGATGTTTTACCGATTAATGTTTATATTATTCAAGTCTGACATTTTAGAATAGTGGACAACTTACTAATGTTACTAATAGTTTATAATAGAGACCGTGATATGGAATGTTGAGATCTAAAATTGTTTAAGTGTTTGTTTGTTCAATTGGTACATCTAGACCTTGAATAACTGATTCACCCCCCCTCCCCCCTCTCAGTTATTATAAATATTCTAACACTTGGTATTAAAGCAATCATGCTAGTAGAGAGAATTTTGAAGGTTCTCAAAGCTAAAGATCATGGCATACAAAAGGGAGATACCAAAGTTGAACAAGGAAAAAAAAATTACATGCTAAAATTTGATGAGGCTATATATAGCTATTACTAGTGATATTGCATTGGATTTTCTAGACAATGCATATGTGGACATAACAATAGTCCCTCTAACTACTCAACAATTGAAATAGAAACAAGAACATAATCAATCAATGGTGGAGATTTCTTCATCCCTAAGCTAGGCTGAGTTTGATGACCTAAAAGAATGTAAGAATTCAAAGGAAATGTGGGATAAAGTGAAGACCATCTATGGAGGTTATGATAATGTCTTAAGAGCCAAATCAAAAAGTATGAGAGGTAAGTTTCATGAAATGAGAATGATAGAAGGTGAGAACATTGTACACTATTGCACAAGAATCAAAGAAGATGTTAATGCTATTAGAAGAGCAAAAGGAAAGATTAAAGATAAAACAATAATCAAAAAGGTATTGAGAACTCTACTTCCTATTTATGCAATTAGGGTTTTTGTAATACAAGAATTGAGATGTACTCCAAGTAATGACCTAACTCTAGAAGGTGTAATTGGTAGGATTAGTACTTTTGAGATGTTTACTTTTGATAATTATATTCATACTATTGTTGAATCTACTTTTAAATCACAACTGATTCTTAGCAAGAAAGGAAAACAAAAATATGTGAAAAATGATAGTGATACTTCTAATGATGAACTTGATGAATTTGAAGTATTTATTTCTAAGAAATTGGGAAGAGGTAAATGAAAATACAAAGGTAAAATTCCCATAATCTATTTTTCATGCAACAAGGTTGGTCATATTATTGCAATGTATCCTAACAAAGAAGACAGGGATGGAAGGAAGGAGAGAAAATACAAAGGAAGAAGAGATGACTGAGACTTCAAGAAGAATAATGACTACAAGGACAAAGGTAAGAAATATTGTTATATTATTGATGAGGAAATTGATATTAAATCTAAAAGTAATGATGAAGGGGTAGTTTATGTTTCTATGAAAGAAGACTCTGATGAAGATGAGAAAACTGCTTTAATTTCTTATGTAAATAAAAGTGGTAGATGGATAATTGATAGTGGTTTAAAAGTAAATTTGAAGAAATTGGACCATATAAGGGTAGTAGTTATGTTAAATATTTTGAAAGGGAAAGGGTTGATTCAACTAACTAATAAGATCAAATGTGACAATATTTATTGGGTTAAAGGACTTAACTATAATTTTTTGAGTGTTTGATAGTTAAACAACTCAAGGTACATAGTTGAATTCCATCACAAGGAGGCCAAAATATTTTATGTTGATGGTAAATCGATTGGAAGTGATGATCAAACAAGAAGTAACTTAGTCTATGTAGATTTATCTGATGAGACATGTCTAATGATATTTTGGAATTGGTTCATACTGACTTATATGGACCCATTGGTGTTCAAATTTATTATGGAGAAATATTTCATTTTATTTGTTGGTGACTAGTCTAGAATAATGACTGTGATGTTTTTTAAAGAAAAATATGATTGTCTTCAACTATTTAAGTGGTATTGGGCCAAAGTTGAAAAAGAAACAAAGAAGAATTTGAAGTTTTTGAGATCTGATAGAGGCAGTAATTTAATTTTCAATGAGTTCAACATATTCTAGAATGATAGAGGAATTAAAAGATAGATGTCTACACCTAGGACCCCTCCTCAAAATGGTATATCTAAAAGAAGAAATAGATTAATTATGGATTGTGTTAGAACCCTGATGATGGAGAAGAATGTGTCATAGAAATAACGAAGAGAAGTTTTAAGTATAGTTTTTTATACTTCGAATAGAGTGCAAGTCAAGAAAGGTACAAATTCTAAACCTTTTGAATTATGGTATGGATATATAGCTAATGTGAAATATTTCAAAAAAAATCAAAGAAAATTTTACATACTTAAAGATAATAGGAATGGAAAACTTAATGCTAAAAGTGATGAAGGTATATTCCTATGATATTCTACTAAGAGAAAAGCTTATAACTGTTTGAATTCTAACACTAACAAAGTTGTTGAAAGTGAAAATGTGAAATTTGATGGATATATAGAGAAAAATGAAGTTGAATGTAAGACAGAACCTAAAGACTATAGTTCATTCATATATGTAAATGATAGTGTTCCATGCATTCCACCTATACAACAAAACAAAGATGTAGATCCTCAGTAGACAGGAAATGTCAAATTGCAATAGTCAGTTGCTGAGTAGCAGACTGTGCATGTCAAGCAATAGGAAAATGATGTTGAGTCACAAAAAAAGGAAGCCAAATAACATGAAGGCAATGTTGAGTGTGCAAAACTTGAACTAGAACCTGAACAAGAGAGAGACAATGAGCTTGAAATCATTTTCCAAGATGAACATGTTGAAGAACAAAGAAGAAAAGAGATTGTGTTAGCAAAATATGTCAAAAGACATCATGCACCTGAACAAATCATTTGAGATAAAGCATTTGTTGTTATGACAAGAAAAATACTCAAAAATGATATATGTTTACTTTGTGAGTTTGAGCCCAAATCTGTGAAAGATGCTTTGGAGAATGAAGATTGATACAACCTATGAATGAAGAAATTGAATAGATTGAAAAGAATAAAACATGGTCCCTAGTACCCAAACCTAAGGAAAAAAATATTATTGGAAGAAAGTGATTATTCAAGAACAAGCTAAATGAGAAAGGTAATGTCACAAGGAACAAGGAAAGATTGGTATGCAAAGGATATGTACAAGAGGAAGGTGTTGACTATGGGGAAACGTTTTCCCCTATAGCAAGACTAGTCAAAGGAGCTAGAACACTTCTTACATACTCTACTTATAAAGGATTCAAGGTATATCAAATGGATGCTAAATCTACATTTTTGAATGGGATACTTGAAGAAGTATACATAGAACAGCCTGAAAGATTTGTGGATCTCATCAAGAAGAATATGGTGTGTAAGTTGCACAAAGCTTTAAATGGTATGAAAGATTGCATAATTATTTTGTGAAGATTGTTTTTGAAAGAAAAAATAATAACAATAGTCTATATTTGAAGACTAGCAAGAAAAATGAGGTTTTGTTGATGATATGATATTTGGAGGCAAGGAAGTATTATGCAAATATTTTGTTGATGAAATGAAGAAGGAATTTGAAATTTTAATGTTTTGTGAAATAAAATTATTTGTTGGTTTACAAATACATCAAATAAAACAAGGTACCTTAATTAATCAGTCCAAATATACCAAGGAGATATTGAAAAATTTTGGAATGCAAGATTGCAAATCAGTGAGTACACCTATGATTACTAGACACATATTAACTAAGAATGATGATTCTATTGATGTGAACCAAACACAATATAGATCATTGATTGGTAAACTACAATATCTTGTTCTTAGAAGACTAGATATTGCATTAGTAGTTGGGATGGTTTCTAGAATTTCAACAAATACTAAGGAGAATCACATGATTGCAGCAAAAAGAATAATGAGATGTTTGAAAGAAACAAAAGACTATGGATTATATTATAAGAAGAATGATAGATGTGAACGTAGGGTATTCACTAAATTTCATTGGGCTGGGATTTTTGATGATAGGAAACACACAAGTGGTGGTAAATTCTTTCTAGGAAAGAGATTTATTTCTTGGACAAACAAGAAGTAGAACTGCATTTCCCAATCTATAGTTGAAGTTGAGTATGTGGCAGAAGTAGTAAATTGTTCAAACATAATATAGATCAAACAATTGTTGAAAGGTATGAAGGAAGATATTATCAATCCAGTGGTCATCTATTGTGATAACACAAGTGTTATTAATATATCAAAGAAACTTGTTATGCACACGGAGATAAAGAACATTGTTATCAAGTATCATTACGTAAGAGAACTAGTTCAAGATAGAGAAGTGAAATTGAAATATGTGAATACTAAAGAAAAAATAGTTGACATATTTATGAAAGATTTACCTAAGGATTCTCATGAATGTCTTAGCGATAAACTAGGGGTGATTCCCCTAGATAAAGCTAATTAAGCAAAAGTGAAGCATTGCATCAAATGCATTGATTAGACTATTTTACACATTGATGCAAATAATTATACTTTAGGAGTTGCCTAAGGTAGTAGTAGTGGTAGTAGTACAAAAGAAGAATAGGATAATGGAACATTCATATGAAGATGATAAATAAAGAATTCAGAACATGAATGAAAGTATTTACATGATCAAGATGTATGTGATTGAGATAGTGTCTTCGACATTTTTGTTAAAGAGGGAGAGATTATCTAAAATAAAAAAAGGGAGATATATATCTAGAAGAAGGGAATATTTATGACATCATGAGGGATATATTATCATAGAGTTAATTAACATTAAAGAGTGTTAAATTGAAAGTTGGCAAAGACATGCTAAGTAAGAGGGAGTGACTGCTTAAAGGGAGTTCATAAGATTTACTTGAGATGTTTCCAAAGATATAAATTAGAATGAAACTAAGGATATTAATGAAAATCAAATACATTGTGTGTCTCATGTTGTAAAAAATTTGGATTGTATGGTAACTTGAAGTATTTCTAAATTATTTTAAGAGGTGTTGCCATGAATGTGAGAGGGAGATTTTTGGAAATTGCAATTGAAATAATTGTTGTGTTGTCATTGATGTCAAACCTATTGTTGAGATAGTTTACTAATTAATCTAAGTGTGATATCTATTTTATTGATGAAGAGGATTTGAGGAGCTTCTCATAACAAAAGCACCTAGAGGAAAGGTTAAGTTATGAAAAGGAAACTACAAATGGACTCTTGATTAGTTGGACTTTGACTAGATGTATTGATTGTTTAAATTATGCTTCAAGAGGTTAAAAAAATAATATACAAGACTTAAAAGTGTGAGAAAAGATAGACCAAATGCATAGGCTTGACCAAGTAACAAAGTAGAAGACTAAAGAATTTTGATGCACATGCAAAGTGATGCTAGTGTCAATCAAGCCACAATAAGTGCCAAGAAAATTTAGTGATGACTGAGCATCAATATTGATTGAGTGATTGTGTATGTGTCAAGAAATAAGTTCTATAGTGACTGAGTAATTCAGTGATGACCAAGTGTCAGAACTATTGGATACAATTGATTAATTGTGTGTTGTCTTTGATGTTACACAAATGTCATATCAATTGATAGATAGTGCTTACTAAGCTCACTTAGTCAATGAAGATAGTTTTTCTTGTCTATCAAGTGTTCATAGGTTTACTTTGAATAGATGATAGTGTCTACTGAGCTCACTCGGGCATCGAAGGAATTTAGGAAGAAAAGAGTGTTAACTGATCTCACTTGGTTAATGAAGGAAAGTTAGACAGAGTTAGTATTCACCAAGTTCACTTGGTTTCCAAAGGATTTCTACAAGTTTGTAGTGTTAACCGAGCTTCTATTGGTTAACATGGGAAGTCATTCCAAAGTTAGTTTCTACTGAGCAAGGTCAGCTTAAGAAGGATTTTTCTTATTTTCGCATATGAAGCTTAATTACTTTATGTATTGATTCTAGTCAACTATGATGATGAATATTGGTTATCATAATTTGAATTTGGGCTAACTTGACAATCTAGAAGGTATAAATAAAAGTTCAAGTTGAGATTTCTAGTGTGTGTGCAAGTGTGTTGATTGAATTGAAAAGAAAAGAGAGGGAGCAAACTTGAAGGATAAACAAGTATCCTTTTGGAGCAAAAAAGTAATATTAGATCAAGAAGGATCAAGTTAAGTAGAAAAGAGATCTAGATTTAGTAATTCAGTTGCATCACAATCAAGTTATTTCATTGTTACTCTCTAACCATTGTAGCAGTGATCTAAAATCTCTTAACAAAGTTGGTTTAATAGCCAGTTGTAAATCCTCTAACAAGGTGGCAATTCCATTGAATTATTTTAAGACCTCTTGCAAGGCCACTCTTAGCAAGGTGATTAAACCTCTATTAGGGTCACACCTAATAGTGTGTTTTGTAACCTTTAACAAGGTTGACTCCTAACAAGGCTCATTTTAGAAGAGTGAAAAATAGTAACTAGCTACATTGGTGGTTTTTCCCAAATTAGGTTTCCACATTATATATCGGTGTCTCATGTGTTCATGTTATTTCTCTTATGCTTGCAAGTTAATTATTGATAATGTTTTAAGATCTACTAAAAGTAATTCACTCTATAAGTACTGAGTTACAACAATTTTTGTTTGTTTACCGAACATCAACAACAATCAATTTTCTTAGTCTAAATTTTATTGTCGACATCTAAGGGATCTGGGACTTATTTTAGTGGTAACTGATTCACCCCCCTCTTAGTTATTCCTTTTGTATTTCCAACAATTGGTATTAGAGCTTTTGGTTCTTGTAGAAAAGGTTTCAAGGACCTAAGCTAACGTTCAGGATGTCTTACAAGAGAGAAATTCCAAAGCTAAATAGAGACAACTTTTTAGCATGGTAGGAACTCATGAGACTTCATTTGGCCACCATTAGTGATTCAAGATGCAAATACCTTGATGAAGAATGCAAAAATCCTACTAGTACATTATGTGTTGAAGATCTTGCTAAGAAAAAGAACCATAACATCATGATGATTATTATTGCATCTGCTCTTAGCTATGATGAATTTGATTAGATCAAAGACTATAAGACTATTTTTGATATGTGGAACAAGCTAAAGGATATCTATGGTGGTAATGACAATGTAAGGAGAGCCAAAGCAAAAAGCCTTAGAGGATAGTTTGATCATATGAGAATGAGAGAAGATGAAAATGTTGCCAAATATGTGGAAAGAATCAAAGCTAGTGTCAGTGCAATTAGAGAATATGGAGGAGAAATAAAGAAAGAAACTATTGTAAGTAAAGTTCTCAGAACTTTGCTTCCCATCTATGAAATCAGAGAGTCTGCTATTCAAGAAAAGAAATGTGATTCAAATAGCAAGGTAGGCTTGGATGCCCTAGTAGGAAGATTGATAGCTTTTGAGCCAGACAACTTTGACAATTATGTTACAGCTTCCAAAAATGTTGAGTCTTCATTTGAAGCTAAACTTTCACTCAAAGAAAAAGGCAAGAAAACAAAGGACAATCAGTCAAAAAGTGAAGATGAAATAGAGGAAAGTTTTGATTGTGATCTTAAAGTTGTTGAAGCTTTACTTGCAAAGAAATATTCTAGAGTTAGAGGAAAGTACAAAGGTAAAGTTCCTTTAATCTATTTTTCATGTGAATAAATTGGTCATATTGCTGCCAAGTGTTCAAATAGAGAAAGAAACGATGAGAAGAAGAATCACCAGTACAAAGGCAAGAAGGAATCCAAAAGTGATGAAGGTATATTCTTAAGATATTCCTACAGAAGTAAGGCATATAAATTTTTGAATTTGTTTGCTCATAAAATCATAGAAAGTGCACATGTGAGAATTGATGAGTTTGCAGAAAAGACTAAAAAAGCAAGCAAAAAGGAACCAGAAGATTACAAAATATTTGCTTACTTCAAACCTAATACTGATGGGGACAAGACCTAAGAACATAATGGACACAATAGAAAAGGAAATTGTATTAACTGAAAAATAAGCTAGTACATTCAGTATAGAGAAAATAAACTTCAAAACATGCCCTAAGGGCTTATAATAGCATAAATGTGGAGATAATTTCTCCTTTCAGTACCTCCTCTCAAACTCCACTCTGAACTATCTTTTACAATGCCAAAAATCTCCTTAAATAGACCCCAGAGGGTTAAGGACTCGGAGTACATTCTAAAAAGTGCTAGTAGGCATCCACTAACCAAACAGAAGGTTCCAAAAGCTGCATTAGAAGTCAACGCAAATCTAGAAGAATCTAGAAACGATAACTGAACTTCCGGGAGGCATAACTTTTGAACCGTAGCTTCGATTGACGAACCGTTTACATTTTCAAAAAGATCTCGAAGCACTCTATAGCCTTATGGACAAGATTTTATCATCCCCCATTTTTTGGCCCTTTTTGAGGTCATTTAATGCCCCTAACCTAACTTTGAAGCATTCTTAGGAGGTCTCCAAAACCCAAAAAACTGTAATAACTTTCAAACCGTGGGGTCTTTTGACCTGATTCTTTTTCTGGAATGCTCTAAATCACAATTACATTCATCTAGCCAATTCACACCTTCTAGTTTACCGAAATGATGCCCAATTACATACTCCTATTTTTTTTAGGATTTTCTAGGACACTGATAGTGGAACTGTGAGAGTTGGAACCTTTATTTGACCCAAATGGGTATCCAAAAATGAAAACACATGAAACAAAAACTAAGTCTAAGTATATTTTTTTGGGTGACACAGGATTGCCCTTATACCTCTGGATGCTCCTACATCAAATACATTTCTAGGCATATCTAACAATAAGGAGACTTCACCTTTTGAGTCTTCCATAGTTACTGAGTTGCAAGAAGTACAAACTGAGTCACGAGGATCCGAGTCACATTCTAAAGCTACCAAGTCAATGCCTATCAAGTTTGAATGACCCAATCCTAAAGTTGAAATTCAAATTGAAGATAGTGCAATTCATTCAAAAGGAAAAGAACCTGTATTGGCCAAGTATGTCAGAAGGCATCATGCACCTAATTAGATTATTGGAGATAAATCAAAAGGTACTATGACAAGAAGCAAATTAAAAGGTACATGTTTACTTGCTAATTTTGAACCTAGAAGTATTAAGGATGCTCTAGAAAATGAAATTTGGTTTGAGTCAATGAACGAAGAAATAGAACAGATAGAAAAGAACAAAATTTGGACTCTTGTTCCTAGGCCTAAAGATAAAAATGTGAATGGAACAAAATGGGTATTCAGAAATAAGCTATATAAAGATGGACAAGTATCAAAAAACAAAGCTAGATTAGTGTGTAAAGGTTATTCTCAAGAAGAAGGAATTGATTATGGTGAGACTTTTTCCCTTGTTGCAAGATTAGAAGGTGTTAGGACCCTACTTGCATATGCAACTTAGAGGATTCAAAGTGTATCAAATGGATGTTAAATCTACATTCCTAAATGGAATTCTTGATGAAGAAGTCTACATTAAATAGCCAGAAGGTTCTGTTGATCCTGACAAAAGGGACATGGTAGATAGATTATACATAGCATTGTATGGTCTCAAACAAGCTCCTAGAGCCTGGTATTAAAGACTACATAACTACTTGATATAGATTGTTTTCAAAGAACAAATGATAACAGTAGTTTGTACATCAAGGAAGGACCAAATAACAAAATTGTGTTGGCAAAGATATTTGTGGATGGTACTCTACTTACAAGAAATGATGACCTATGAAAAGCATTTTTAGAACAAATGAACAAAGAGTTTGAGATGTCCATGTTTGGTGAAATAAAATTCTTTTTTGGATTGCAAATACAACAGAACAAAAAAGGTATCTATACCACTCAATCCAAGTATATAAAAGAGATACTCAAGAAGTTTGGAATGGAAGATTCAAAACTAGTCGGTACCCCCATGTGTACTTGACTCAAGCTTACCAAAGATGATGACTTTAAAGAAGTAGATTAGACCTTATACAAATCAATGATTGGAAAATTATAGTATGTAGTTCACATAAGGCCTGATATTTTCTTAGCAGTTGGGATAGTGGCAAGATTCTTAGCTAAACCCAGAGAAAATCACATGATGGCAATCAAAAGAATCTTGAGATATTTGAAAGGTACTGAAGACTATGGTTTATGGTAAAAACTTGGAGGAAACCTAGACCTAAAGGTATTTACTAATGTTCATTGGGCAGGAAATCTTGATGACAGAAAAAGCACTAGTGGTGGAGCTTTCTTCTTGGTAAAAGGCTAGTATCTTGGACAAACAAGAAGCTAAACTACACATCCCAATCCATAGAAGAAGTGGAGTATGTGGAAGCAACAGTAAATTGTTCTAACATTGTTTGGTTCAAACAATTACCAGAAGGAATGAAAGTTTAAATCAAAGAGCCAGTAGTCATGTATTGTAATGAAACCAATGCAATTAACATTAAAAAGAACCTAGTGATGCATTCCAAAATAAAGCACATTGCTATAAAATATCACTTTGTCAGAGAACTAGTGTAGGACAATGAAATCAGATTTAAATTTGTCTATACAAAAGAACAAAATGCAGACATATTCACCAAGTCATTACCTAAGGATGCATTCTTGTATCTAAGAAGTAAGCTAGGGGTCATTGCCCTATCTTAAGGTCACTAAATAAAGTTTAGTGATGCATCAGCAAGAATCAAGTTAAAGATCAATTAGGTTATGCAGCATAATCAAGAGAATATTGTATATGAATTAGTACTCAAGGTACATTGATACAAATTTGGCATGTGTTGTCGATGGCATGTGTTGTCAAAGAGGGAGAAGTTTACTACTATATCTTTATCTTTCTAAAATTTTGTAGAGGGAGAAGTTTGAAAAGAAGTTATGCAATTCCTTCACAAAGGGAGAATACATCATAAAGAAGAAGTTCTTGTGTAAAATCAAAGAGGGAGAAACTTTATATCAAAGGGAATCTTATTCTCAAATTTCATTATGCTATGACATGTTGTGAGATTGGTGGATACAATTGATTAATTATGTGTTGTCTTTGATGTTGAGTAGATGACAGTGTCTACCAAGCTCAATCAAGCGTTAAAGGAATTTAGGCAGAAAAGAGTGTTAACTGAGCTCACTCAGTTAATGAAGGGAAAGTTGGACAGAGTTAGTATTCACCAAGTTCACTCGGTTTCCAAAGGATTTTCAAAAGTTCACAATGTTAACCTAGCTTATGTTGGTTAACACAAGAAATCATTTCAAAGTTAGTTTATACTGATTAGGGTTGGCTTACGAAGGATTTTTCTTATTTTGGCATATGAAGCTTAATTACTTTATGTATTAAATTCTAGCCAACTATGATGATGAATATTGGTTAGTGTAATTTGAATTTGGGCTGTCTTAATAATCAGGAAGGTATAAATAAAAGGTCAAGATGAGATTTCTAGTGCGTGTGCAAGTGTGTTGATTGAATTGAAAAGAAAAGAGAGGGACTGAACTTGAAGGATAAGCAAGTATCTTTGTGGAGCATAAAAGTAATATTCGATCACAAAAGATCAAGTTTAAGAAAAAAAGAGATTTGGATTCAGTAATTTAGTTGCATCACAATCATTTCATTTCATTATTACTCTCTAATCATTGTAGCAATGATCTAAAATCTATTAATAGAGTTGGTTTAATAGCCAATTGTAAATCCTCTAACAAGGTGGCAATTCCATTGAATTGTTTTAAGACTTCTTGCAAGGCCGCTCCTAGCAGGGTGATTAAATCCTCTAATAGGGTCACACCTAACAGTGTGTTTTGTAACCTTTAACAAAGTTGGCTCCTACCAGGGCTCACTTCAGAAGAGTGAAAAATAGTACCTAGTTACATTGATGGTTTTTTTCAAACTAGGTTTTCATGTTAAATCCTGATGTCTCATGTGTTCATGTTATTTCTTTTATGCTTGCAAGTTAATTACTGATAATGTTTTAAAATCTGCTAAAAGTAATTCACTCTACATTTATTGAGTTACAATAATTTCTATTTGTTTACTGAGCATCCATAGCAATCATTTTTCTCAGTCTAAATTTTATTGTTAACATCTAAGGAATCTGGGATTTATTTTAGTGGTAACTGATTCACCGCCACCCCCCCTCCCCTGCTCAGTTACTCCTATACTTCCAACAAGAAGACAGTGTTGGTTGAGGGGAAAAAATTATCTATTTGTGAGGAATCATAATTTCTAGCCAACTAAGTTGATTTCTTGGGATATCAAAAGAATGTTAAAGATAAGGATCAATGTGTTGGATCATTTAATTCAAGGAGAGGATTCAATAAATTACCTAAGAGATGGATTCCAAGAGAATTTTGTAGAAAAGAAGAGATAAATAGAATGGTGATCAGAGTCATTGTATTTGATGGAATGAATCATAAATCCTAAGATCTATGGTAGTATTTAAGTGGCAAAATGTCATAATTACCTATTTAAGGAGGTACAGATGAAAACTTTTTGTAGATAATTTAGAGTATAGAGAGGTTATGTGCAAATGAAGAAGTCTTAGAGAATTTTAGTTCTTACTAATATTTTTGACTAGTGAATCTAAGCAAAAGGCTTAATTGGTTTGAGAAGAAGTGAAGGGCAATTTCTTGAAGGGTTGCCAAGAAAATTAGAGAGAGATGAAAATGGAGGGTAGGTAGTGAATCAGTACATGAGAGGTCAATAGAGATCTATACATGCAAAGTGAGTTGTTGTAATGCCCTGCTTGGAGATCCTTGGAACAAGGATGAAAAACAAGCCAGAATATTTTTTTTAAAACAAGTGTAAGTGCACATGACAAAAACATACATGGATCATACAAATTGCAACGGAAGACTTAACATCCATCCTGGCACCCAACGGATCTCCAAATGTCACCACTAACCAAAACACAAACAAGAAAACATAAGAGATCGACCAAGCTAAAATATCCAAATAGGCTCTTGAAATATTGGCTAAGTCTGAATTCTAAAGCCCTAAAATATCCTAGAATCTTTATCTTAGCCCATAGAGGTATGAAACCCATCTCAAATGAATTGTTGCATATATTAAAATATATCTTAAGTATCAACTTATACTTAAATGATATATTTTTAACCCTGAAGAACGAACTACAAAAAAAACACAACAGAATTCAAAATGCACCACCAAGGGATTGAAGAACCCCTAAGAGGGTACCCCGAACCAACCCTAAAAAGTTTGGATCAGACCAAAAAGTGCCCGCTGCCCACCTACATAGGTTTCATAAAATCCATGTGAGACTAGATCAGCACTGTGCAATACTTCACCAGTGTCGTACGACATTTCTCCAAAAGGAGGGCGACACAATCAGGGTTTGGGCAATACTTCTCAAAAGAGGGTGTGATACTGGAAGTGTATCGTACAAAATTTCTTCTGAGGAGGTGCAATACTTTCCAGTGTCACACAAAATTTCTCCAAGAGGCATGTGATACTTTCCAGTGTCACACGACATAGTTTCTATGGGTGTGTAATACACTTTTATGTTGTACCATGCTAACAAAGCGTCGCCCAAAGAAACACAAGAATAACTAAAGAGAACACAAAAAGGGGAAAACGGAGTATAAAACCTCCACACTGAGTAGTACCAGATCCACATCTCAAGGCATGAACACTTGACCTATAACTAAATAAATTAAAAGATGGGAAGCTGAAATCTAACCATCTATCAAACAATGAAGGGAAAGTATGAAAAGGGAAAACATCACAATGAGAAAAAAACCACTAAGTACGTGGTTCCTCCCAACCATCAATGGCATCATAAGACCATCATGGGTCCTAGCCATCCCCCTGCGCATAACGTCCCAACCCACTGATCGGATCATCAGTGTTATCGTGACAGGACGTCACTACTAAACATGCTACAAAAATCATAAGGAAATATAACATGCTAGTAGTAGTAAAGTGTGAGATAACATCATCTACACATGATAAACAAGCATCCCAATGAAAGCGTCCAACAGCGATCGTACCAAGCGAAGACATCCAACAGCGATCGTACTAGGCTCAAGACTATTTCTATACATTGATCCCTAGCAGTGGTGAAGGTAGCTACGCCTCCCAACCACATGGTACTCATAGGTCCACACCCACCGTGCTGATGGAGATAATGATCCAACCACAACCACACACAAAACAAACATCCATGGCTAACACAGATGCCAAGCAGTATGATGACTGAACCCAAGACAATGACAATGCATAACTATAGGTCCTGATCAGACATCTCAATGGGTTTACTATGTAGGGACTGACATCATGGAGAGTTGCTTGGCATCAAAAGCCCAAGCTCATATCTGTGTAGCTCAACTCCCTCAACAGAAGGCCAATACACTGTGTAGCTCAACTCCCTCAACGGAAGACCAATACACAAAAGTACCATTTTTATTATCTTTAATGTTATTAGCACCCAATGTTTATTTTAGTTATCACTTATATAAAGCTCTTTCTACCAACCCTATGGCGTCATGACACCAAGCTACGAGATAGAAGCCCCCTCCATATGCTACCCTACCCTACCCCTGTTCATCCAGTGATGAGTGCCCATAGCCATGCAAACTCCCAACCCAACCCCAATGATCACATCTTCTGGAAGTACCATGGAAGATCGGGCCCTGCAAGTCACCCAATAGATGTACATGTGTTTGATGCACCACCATCACAGAGATCATACATAAGGACAAGATGAGAATGCAAACAGAAGTCAATCAACCGAACCATAATCGGGATGACGGATGCTACATGCATCCCAATGCAACAAAAGATACAAAAGTGTTCTGACTGTAATCCAAATGGATCATCCAAGTCCATGAACCATAATGTGCTGAGAAAACTCTAGAAAATAGGGCGGCACACAAAATGAGGTAAAAACTCCAAATTTTAGAAAAATTCCAAAATTAAAACCCATTTGGCCTTTGGGTTCAAAAACCCCAAAAAGCTAAAAATAAAAGAAATCAGACATCGTATACAAAAATGGCCAGCATAACGGCCCAAAAACCCAAACCCCAATTTCAAAAATAGGGAAAACATTCATACCCAACCAACCGGGTAGAACTAGCAAACAAAAATGGAGGGGAACACTAGTTCTCCAACTCCTAACATATTGCTACAAGAAACGGAAGCAGAAACAAAGCAAAAACATTAAAATGGGAAGGCCCTACCTAACAACAAAAGGGGCCAAAATAGAAACCCACAAAATAAAATAACCAATCCACCAAAACTATTGAAACTGACAAAAAAGCGAGAACTCCTCGAGCTTAATCCAACGAGACCAACCTTGTGAAGATCTCATGCTCACAGCTCCCACAATGAACAAAACAATAATCCTTCAGAAGAGGATTTTCAAATTTTCTCTCCAAATACAATTTCCAAAATGAGAGAAGTGAATAATGAATTCACTTTTCCAATACTTATTCATTTTGAGTGAATAGTTGATTATGGAAATTAGCTAGTTGGAGTAGTTAAATTCTGAATCGACCCAAACAAAAATAGGTTATTATTCGTAATGGAAATTCACCTAAGGTAAAGCTGCCAGAAGTTAAATTTGAAAAGATTTAAAACCCAAAATCACAGAAAAATACTTAACACTTTCGCGATGAATGCAAACTTCTAAATGCACAGACATGCTCACTGGTCTAATCAGATAATATAGATGAGTTCAGATTTACTAATCTTCAAAATTTTTTAATTTAAAACAACTAAATAAGGATGCGTTGACCATACAGGAGCAACATTGGCAAAATATGAACAGCTAGATCACTATCTCCATGTGCCACTGCTAGGGATATAATTCCTAAACACTAAAACACACGATCAAGTGCAATTGCATATAACACAATAGCTGAAGCAATTAAAGCATTAAATAACTCATTAATCCATTTACACCACTCATGTTCACATTAATCATAAAAGACGAGAATGAAGTAAAAAACCAAAGCATAAGATCCATCACATCACAAAAACCACAAATGTGTCCAATACATCATATAACCAGATAACCAGATAATTAGATATTATAGATCTACTGTCATCTCAAAGTAGCATCACCATGCAAATATGATAAACTGAACAACATAGCAACAAAGCATCTATGGAATAGAAATCAAAGTATAACATTTGACCCTTAGGTCATCTCAAGGTACAAATATCAATAAGAGTATCAAGTATCTCTCAGATCAAAAATAGACAAGGTACAGACTACAAAAATGAGAGGCACTACAGTTGTACTTAGTAGATCAAACCTATTGTTACTTTCTAACTATTGCAAGTAGTATTTAAAATCCTTTAATCAAGGTTGACCTAACAGTCATAAGGATCTAATAGTCTATGTAAATCCTTTAACTAGGTGACATTATAATGGAATGTTCTAAAGTACTCTAACAAGGCCACTCCTAATAGGGTGATTAAATCTTTTTAAAATGTCACATTTAAAAACATATATTATAACCTTTAATAGGGTTGGATGCTAATAGGGATCACTTTAGAAGAGTGAAAATTGGTGACATGTTGTTGGTAGCTTTTCTAAAATTGGATTTCCACATTACATCCTAGTGTTAAACTTGTGTGGATGTGATTGTGATTTTTTACTGATTAATGTTTATATTCTACAAGTCTATTATTTTAGAGAAATGGACAACTAGCTAATGTTACTAATAGTTTATAGTATAGATTAATCTATGGAATGTTAAGATTTGAAATTGTTTAAGTGTTTGTTTTCTCAATTGGTACATTTGGACCTTGAATAATGGATTCACCCTCCCTCTCAATTATTCTAATTATTCTATCACTTTGGATCTTAGGCATTTTGTTTCAGAGGGAGGCTAACAAGAAACCTTAGATGGAAAAATTCAATAGATTGATATATGCTTAATGAGGAAAAATTTAAAGGTGAAATTCCTTGCAATACAATATTCTCTGTAAGAATGAAGTTTGAGGTGAAAATCCATGTTCCACCCTATATGATAATTTATAGTGGATCCACCCTCTGACATGGGTCATGGTAGATATCATGTGAATCATTACATGATTCTATTGAAAAATATCATGAGGGGTGATGATCTTTCAATGATGTTTGGTTTTAGTCATTATTGTAAGGTGATGATCTTAATGATGGCTTAACCTATTATCATGAGGATTACATTAAGTTGTTGTCTTAGAGGTCATGATAACCTACCTATCATGATGGACTACATTCCCAAAGATCATTACAACCTATTTTTTATTCATGATGGACTATATTCAGTTGTTGTCCCAGAGGTCATGATAGCTACTTGTTACTCTGATGGACTACATTAAGTTATTGTCCCAAAGATTAGATAACACATATCCCTCTAGGATATGACATATTCTCTTAGTAGGAATCATGGACTTGATGTCAATATACATAAAATATAAGTATGTTGAATATCATATGGTTGATATTCCTTGTTGAATCATACGTTGGATGATATTGAAAGAAAACATCTAATTTGATAGATATATGTTGATATCCTTAAATATGTCATTGCAAGAATATCATATATAGATGATACTTCTCTATATGTTTGAGAGCATAATATGTTCTATAGTAATCCTCCCTAGCTAAGAGGGAGTGTTGATGTTATAGCTTTAGTTGGATTGAATTGGCCTAGAGGTAATCCTTATTTGATTAATCATCAATTAGAAAAACTCTCTCACACACACATATATAATACACAAGTATGTCTATATATTATTATTGTCTAATGATTATTTACTTAAGAAATACCATAGAGACATATCCTTTCATGAGACATGTTTTCTCTACTCATATATATGTATGTATGTATGTATGTATGTATGTATGTATGTGCATGTGCATGTGCATGTGCATGTATATGTATATGTATATGTATATATGTATATATACTTGGAATACACATACTGATAATGGAGGTGCTATTACATATAGTGACTCTCCCATTTGATTTTTGTAAGTCATACTGATGGATGCAACCTTATTGATCTTTCCTTTTGAAGTGATCATGATTGGGACCATGAGTGGTCTACACCCTTGAGGTGATTAGATTTATATTATTCTATCAATTGCTTTAATTTTTCTTATGGTTGATTTATGAGATCATGATGTGTTAGATGGTTTCACTGAGGTTTGTTCTAGTGGTTACCTGAATTGGTGTGGTATCATGATGTTGTTTTGTGATTACTCTAAGATGTGTACAGAGATTACACTATGTATTATTATCCTTCTACACTAGACTAGTTTCCTATAGCAGTGATTAGTCATGTATTTGACCATATTCATTTATGTATTTTAGTACATTTTTATGTTTTTTAATCAACCATTATTAAATGCTTAAATAATTTGAAATGAATTGTCCATGCTAGATTACTATGTTGTTTAGTTGATCATATCTGCATGATGATGCATTTTCTTGAGATGACAATATGTGTCATGATGGTATCTGGTTATCTGGTATTTGGACATATCCTTTGATTAAATTTATATGTTGGATTTAATGCTATGATTATTTATGTCATTCTTTCTTTGTGATGCTTTATGCGAAAGTGAGTGATGTAAACAAATTACTTTAGTATAATTAAATAAATGGTTAAATTAGGTTATTTAATACATTGATTGCTTTGGCTATGTTATTATATGTAATTACACTTGATCGTGTATTTTAGTGTGTACGATTTATATCTTAGGCAATGGCATATAAAGTTAGTGATTCAGTTGTTCATATCTAGCCAATGTCATCCCTGTAAGGTCGACGTATCCTATTTAATTATTTAAATTAAACCTTTTGCTAATTTAATAAATCTAGACTCATTTTCCTTATGTGATTAGACTCGTGAGTGTGTTTGTGCATTTAGAGGTTCACATTTGTTGTGAAAGTAATTAAAGAATTATGTGATTTTGGTTTAAGGGAAATTTTGGGCTTTATCTATTTTATTTAATTCATGATAGCTTTGTCATAGTTAAATTCCAATTACTTGGAATAGTCTATTTTCATTTGGGTTGATTTAAGGTTTAACTAGGTGACCTGGTTATTTACCCTAATCCATTATTCACTTGAAAAGTGAATAAGTATCCAAAAAGGAATTTTATTCCTCAATTCTCACTTTTTGAAATAAAAATTTGAGAGCAAATTCCAAATCTTCTTCATGAGAAAATATTTTTTTGTTCATTATGGGAGCTACAGGCATGAGATCGTCATGAGATTGGTCTTGTTGGATCTAGATTGAGGAGACCTTAGAGAGTTATGATTTTTGGCTACTTCCCTAGGATTTTTATTTTATTGCTTATGTTCCCATATATTCCCTTTTGGCTATGAGGTGGGGTTCTCCCATTTTATTGTTCCAACTTAATATTTGCTTCTATTTTTGGTATTCGTTTGTTAGGAGGTTGAGAACTAGTGCTCCTATTTGTTTCTATATGCTAGCTCTACCTAGTTGGGCAGGTATGATCATTTCCCTATTTTCTAGGATGGGGGTTTGGGGTTTTGCACCATTATGTTGGCCATTTTTACATACATACTCCAAACTCATATTTTATTTGATATTTGTAGCTAGTGTGCCCTCAGAACAAATGTATTTTAATTTCAAATTTTGAGTTTTTAGTTTTTTCCTTGATTTGTGTGTTGCCCAGTTTTCTTAGGTTTTCTTGGCATGGTGTTGGTTGTGGATTTTGATTATTTGTAGGATGTCAATCTGACCCTAATTTCATCTTTATGTTTGCATTGGGATGTGTTGGTCATTTTTGCCTTCCTACCAAATTGCCATATTCAAATTCAAACATATTAATGTTCACAAATTTGAAAATTCAAATAAAATGGGGCATAAAAAATACTTTATGCTAAAACCTTGGGTTATATTCCACTCCCTAAGTGACTATGCACTTTAATATTCCCATAGGCCCACCTCTTCCCTATTGTCAGATCTTTTCATGATCCACAGTCATCACCTTATAGAAGTTTTTGTTCTTTATTTTATGTGACAAAATGACATTGTGCCATGTGTATGTGTGGGTCTAAGTCAGTGTGGTGGGTCACAATGTAACAAGGTGATGAGTCAAACTGAGCTGGCATATAGTAGGCATTTCATTGGCTGAGACTCTAACATTGTTAGTTTGGTGGCTACATATTCTTAGTTTCTACTCTCTTCATCAGATCAAGGATCATCAATGGTCATTGTTATGTCACTATGCATAGATGCAAGGGAGTTATTTTATATGACATAGCAACAGCTCAACACGTGGATTTTGGTGGACCCTTTCCTGTTAGAGAAGCCAAGTAGTAGTTAGAACACATTGGTAGTTTGTTGGTTTCTCATTAGCTAAGGTGATGACTGTGCAAGGTGTGGGTCAATTTCTTCAGTGCATTTTACTTATCGTTAGATCTTCCTAAAATCTATAGTCATTGCCTTATCACCTTATAAAGTTACAAGGATCTTATGGAAGGTAACATAGCAACATTTTGACACGTGTATCTAGTGATGTCATTCCCTTGGTAGGCCACAAAAATAAGGACTTATTGGACAGCTTGACATATGGATCTGGCATGATTAGTAAAATTCTTGTGTGTTCCTGAGTCATCAAATGGAGGAAGATCGATGTCTCTTGTTATGTCACTATAGAAAAATGATCAATCTTTAGTTATAGTGATATAGTGAGGATTTGACACATGTCCCTAGTAGGCCCCTTTTGAAACTCAAGGCTACGATGATATGATTGTTTTCTCATGTTATGATCTTATGATCCAGCATAAGATTGTGAAGATAATTAACAGAGTCATGGATGTTATGATATGCGGTTATCATAACATTGTAGAGGCAAATAGTCATAGAAATGTTAAGAAGGGTTATGACCTTACAATATGTAGTTCTCATAAGATCGTAGGAGTAGCTGAGGAAGTCTTCCAAAGGCATGAAGTAAGGGATTCATCATAGCATCATGATAATCATAAGATTGTAAAGAAACTTCAAGAGAGGCCCGATGTTGAGATGGGTCAACAATTGTAGGATTGTAGAGCCTTGGTTGACCATGATAAAATGTTTCACTTGTCTGAGCTAGAAAAGGAAAAAGGGTCTTCAACCAATAGAATTGCAAGAAGGTAGATGAATGAACATTGAATATGATTGACCTGCTAATGCATCCAACTTGGCATGCTAATAGCAAAAAAGGAAAATGACCCTTTAATGGCAAATCATAATTTTGATTGTCTACAGATTGCTTTCAACATCCCCATGCCTAGTAAATGCAAAATGAGCATCCACTCATCACCTAGTTATCCATCTACCCAACTATGCATTGATTGGCACCATTTCCATCACTTTAGGATTTACTCTAGTCAGGGATTCCCTGATTTTTATGCCTCTGCAAGTGTACCAAATCAAAATTATTGTTTGGATTATCTGATTGTTCTCTGAGCACTTAATGGTAGTAGTTATGGAGAAAATTTAGTGAGAAATATCTCAGTTATGCTTGAACTATAAAAGCAAAGTTGTAATCCCTTCTTATGGTCGACTTTTCTCTTTTTCTCTGATATTGCTCTACAAGTTCACTGTAAATTCCCTTTGCCTCTGCACCTAATTACATCCTACCTCATCTCCTTCAATCATTGATGACTATGTAAGATATATTTGTCTTTCTTCGACATTTTGTGGCTATCTACAATTTACATGATTGTATCTCTTTGACTTATGAATGATATATAAGTGAATCTCATCTTCATTGTGTCATTTATTTGGGTTTTTTGATATGCATGTGATTGTTGGATTAAAACAAGTTTAGATGTGTATATCTTTTGGTGTCATGATGGTTCAAAAGTGTATGTATGGGCAAAGATTGGTTTGAAAACTCTATTTTGGTGCATCACCTCCTTAGAATAGATTATGTAGTTTGCTTCTACGCATTCCTTCTCCCTTTTCATCTCCAAGAGTAGTTAGGTGTATCCTAATAGCAAAGGAAGTCAGACTTCTCCAGAGACTCAACCCCACAGTTCAAGTCCCATAGCTTGGAGGTTGTTTCCATGTTTCACAAGTTTGTCCTTATGTAAAAACTTTGGACAAGGGTGCAAAATTTTGTGACAATAGTTTTTGGCATGCCCATGGGACTAATTCAAGAATATTTCAAGTCTACTAGTGTCAAATGGGAAGAATTTCAAGTTGATGCTAAGAAGATAGTATTGCTCTCAGTATTCCAAGCCTTCGAGAGGCTCTTTTCTACAAGCACTTGGCAACTCTACACCCTTCATATCTAGTTTCTAAACCAAGTTGCAATGATTCATGCCCAAAGCTGAAACAAGGACATCTTCTAGAGGTAATATCCAATGCCAAGAGCTTTCATTTCCCAATCCTAGAAGAAGTAAGACTAGAGTATTTTTATCACCAATTAGGAGTATAGAGGAAATACATGCCCCTTCAAGATCAATCTCCACTCCTCCTATTGTGAGATCTCAACCTAGAAAGCCATCAAATCATATTAATAGATCACTTGCTTATATGGCTAGAGCTCATGCTTTTCCCACCTTTAATGGTGAAAGCCCTTTTTTCTTAGCCCAAAGACATGACATACTAGTAGCTGCACTTAAAAGTATACCTGAATTTATTGGTGAAACGTCTATCTCTCCCTTAGAACACATCGAGGAGGTTGTAAATGTCTGAAATATCCATGGTATTACAGAAGATGATGTGGTCGTTAGACTCCTAGCTTCGTCTTTAAAAGGGAGGGCCCTATAATGGTATAGGGGCTTATCACATGGTTATATAACAAATTGGGATGGACTAGGAGTAGGGCTATGTAAACATTTTGAGGATAAAAGTGACAACTTGCCACTTTCAGAGCAACTAACGACTATAAAAAGATCCCCCATGAATGTATGATTGATTTCAACTATAGATTCCAAAAGACATGGGATAGAATACCTACTTCAATGAAGCCTACCCCTAGTAATGTCTTCTTACATTGCCTCAGAGCTTTTAATAGTGATATTGCTACTACAATCCAAATTGTGGGTGGAGATACGTTACTCGATGCTTATGAAATAGCAATAAGGGAAAAAAACATATTGATACAAGGAGGAAATTTAGCTCCAAGGCCTCCTATGCCTTTCTTCCCTGATATCCCAAATCACCAACTTGCAATGGCCCCTGTTCCCACAACTTCCACATCACAACCCCTTGCTCTAGTCCCTCAAGCTTCCGCATGTTCTAATGGAATGGATGAAATCAAGGAGATGATGTAGTCTATGATGGTGAGCATAGATAAAGGATTGCAAGGTTGGGAGAAGAAGTTGGAAAATAGATTCTTTGTGATGTAAAAAGTGAGCAACAAGGTGGTGACTTTGGAGAGATGGCAAGATCAAGGTAATAAGGCTCCCCAATTGCAATATCAAACTCCAAATAATGGTAGGCCTCCAAATCATAATTATGGGAACAATTCTTTTTATCAAAGTAGATAGAAAAAACATGCCTCTACTTCAAGTGCAAATTAGAATAGGGCCATACTTCCTCAAAAAAATATGGCTTAAGACCAATATTTTTGCCCCTCTTGCAATTACTCCTATGCCTATTGTTTGTGTCAAAAAGCTAAATCTTATTTGGCTTTGACCACTTAGGAGCCTGCAGTAGGATAGTCATACAATGAAAGCCAACCCAAAGATGCCTCACATATGCAAAGACAAGGTGATTTATCCTTCATGAATCATTAGGTGCAAGAACATTGTAATGTGAACCAAGACCCCATTGCTCACAATACTAGGAGAAAAAGAAGAACTATTGAAGATGTTACCCTTCCTCCTAATCAAGATTTAACATCAAATGTAGTACCTCATGTACAAGCAAAAAATGATCAATCTGATGCTCCTTAACAAAAAAGATTGAATAATCATAGAGGAAATGTGAATGGCCCCCAAATTACTCTAGCTCAACCCCTTACACATGTAGCTCCCAAGACTTCCACCAAAGCACCTAATGCTTCATTCAGTGTGGTATAGAAGATGAAGAAGATAAATGTGAATATTTCCATGTGGGATGTTGTTGCTACTATACCCATGAAAAAGAGACTACTGTAGTAGGAATTGGAGAGTATTGAACCAAAGGATTAGCCACCTAGCATGGAAAGTGCCACAAGCCTAGTACAACCATCAAGGGAGGTATAAATAAGTAAAAATGTTAGACCTTCTCCATTTTATGTTTCTCTAATTATAGGGGATAAAGTAGTCCACAATTGCATTATTGATTTAGGGGCTAGTAGTCTAGTAATGCCTAAGTGTGTTGTTGATGCTTTAGAAATGAAATATGAGCCCATTGTTAGGGATATATTACAGTTGGATGGTAGCACTGTCAAGACTATAGGGATCCTTAGGAATGTTGAAATGTCCCTATATGTATGTCCAAGCTATACTATAACTCAAGATATATTAGTTTCTAAGGTCAAGCTGCATTTTGCCATCTATCTCTCAATAGACTTCACTACCAAAATAGGTGGTTACATATCTTATAATTGGTCATATATTTTTTTTAGAACAAGATATAAGACCAAAGCTTCAATCAGAGTAGATCCTCTAGCCCTCCATCATATTGAGCCCTACACCCCTAATCTCATCAATATGAATTGCACTATCCTAGAGATGGATGAGAATGACATAGTAAATGAGCTTGTCACTTCTCTAGCAAAGATACTTGATTTTCTCTTAGATGAATGGGTTAATGCATATTAATTTGATCCCATATCACAAACCCTTGAAATAGTCCTTGGTACCTATTGTATATTAGAAAAGGATGATCTTGTCCCTAACCTTATGCAAACAAAAGAAGATATAAGTGGGATATGGAGTATGTATTTTGATGGATCAAGGAATAAGAATGGGTCAGGGTCTAGTGTGATGTTGGTTTCTCCTAGACAAGTAAGGTACTATTTCTCCTTTAGACTCCAAATCAGTTTTACCAATAATGTGTCTGAGTATGAATCCTTGTTTCAAGGTCTCCTACTTGCTCAAAAGAGAGGAATTCAAGCATTGAGCATATATGGAGATAGTGATTTTGTGGTTAATCATGTAAGAAATCAAAATGTCACTAAGAGTGGTTTGTTCAAGTCTTATAAACATGAAGTATGGGATTTTCTTGAAGGTTTCAATGCATTCAATATTCAAAGCATCCCTTGGATAGAGAATAGACTTGCAACAGTGGGTGCATCTTATTATGTGCCAAAGGGCCTCGAGGCTGAAAAGAAATAGTAGATTAAAGTGGTAGTTAGGCCTATTATTCCTAACAATAACACCAATTGGAAAGTCTTTGAATCTAGTGCATAAATTGTAAGTTTCTTGTAGAATGAGGCAAAATTCTCAGAGAGAAACCAATCTAGATTGCATGATCAGTATGGGGATCAGATCATCAATCTTATTTCTAATAAGTTTCCTAAGGGTCCCATTACCTTGGAAGGTATCTTCAATCCTGATGACCAAGAAAGAGACAGAGGCATGAACCTAGCTACTAATGAATATGATTACACACTAGTTTTGGTTGTTGATGGAAAGACCTTAAACATGGGGAAGGTATGTTCTAAAACTAAGCAAGAGAGTTTCATTCATCTATGTCAAGAATTTAATGATGTATTTTCTTGGACTAATGATTATTTAAAGGTTTTTTACCATAGCTTGTTTCAACATATCATAGATCTAATTGATAATGTCAAACTTGTAAGGTAGAAATAGAGGCCGATGTATCCTAAGATTGAACCACTAATGAGAAAAGAACTATCCAAGCTAATTGAGGCTAATATAATTTTTCCTATCAAGCACTCATCATGGGTAGCAAACCTTGTCCCTATTAGGAAGAAGAATGGAGAAATTAGATTATGGTCGACTTTAGGGACCTTAACTAGGCTTCTCTTAAAGATCATCATCCCCTTCCTTCCATAAAACAAATATGGTCCAAGGTCAATGGTTCAGAGAGGTTTTCATTTCTTGATAAATTCTATGGTTACAATCAGGTGTTGTCAAAGAGGTTGATAGATATAAGACTGCATTCACCACCAAATGGGGCACTTATGCTTATAGTAAAATGTCTTTTGGGCTAAAAATGTAGGTGCCACATTCCAAAAGGCAATGGAGATGGCCTTCAACAATATGATTGAAAATTTTGTATTGGTCTATCTTGATGATATTACAGTATATTCTAAGAGCGTGATAGATCATTTTGGCCATCTCAGACAGGTATTCCTAAGATGTAGAGAGTTTAGAGTATCCCTTAACCCAAGAAAGTGTGTCTTTGCTAAAATTATTAATACACATTGTATCAAAGGATGGTCTAACCATCGATCTAGAGAGAACTGAAGCCATACTTTCTCTCTCCCTTCCTAGTCATAAGAAAGGTCTACAAATTTTTCTTGGTAGAATAAAATTTCTAAGGAAATTTATCCCTAATTTAGCTACAATGGTGAAACCTCTTATAGCTATGCTTAAGAAGAATATGGTATTTTCATGGACCAAGGAAGGGAAGGTGAGTTTTGAAGAGATCAAAGTAGCTATAGCCTCAACCCCTACTCTCATCAATCTAAATTTTGATAGAGATTTCATTCTTTATACCTTAGGTGGTGAATCAAGCATTTATGTTTTCTTGACTCAAACAAATGATAAGAATGAAGAATGGCATATTGCCTTCTTTAGTGAAGCGCTCAAGGAATATGAAGACAAATATAGTTATGTAGAGAAACAAGCCCTTGCAGTCATAAGAGCATTGAAGAAGTTCATGCACCTTCTATCGCACAACAAGATCCATTTGTCAGTACCCCATACCAATGTGAAGGACTTTCTTTTGAGCAAAGATATTAGTGAGAAGAGAGCTGGGTGGAGTATGTGTAATGTCCTCACTCATAGGGTTAGTTAGGGACAAGTAATACCTATAAAATAAATGTTAGAATCACAATAATAATAAAACTAACAATATTATTCTACCCTCTAAGTTAACTCCAATCTTAAGGATATCTCTAGATCGGGTTGCTACCTCACCGTCATCCTGGGAGCACACCCCTTAAGATTCTTCTTAGACGGGCATCCTCTATCTAAGGCTAATGAAATATGCATATGTTTAACAACATTAGAATATTCTAGCGCGTCAATTATTAGCCATGGCAGACAATGGAGATCTTAATATCTCCATGCTCCATGTGTTGATATCGATTCTCAACCATGGCAGACAATGTAGATCTTAATATCTCACATTGCTAGTGTAAATAATTAATTGTTATTACAGTTTACCTAGGTTTCCTTAGGTTAATGCTTTAGCGTATTAGTTTTCATGTAGACACTTAGGAATATGCATAGACATATGAATTGTCTTGTTGACAACATAGGAGTTACAAACTTATTTGAGCACATGGTGTCTACAACATCTCTTTATGAGATATAGCTATGTAAACTTATCCTCTCATCATCACACAAACACCTATGCTCAATGGAGGATAATCCACCTTTGGTGGACATGTATTGAGTTTTAATCCTTATCTCTTTGTTGACTCCTAGTCATTCTAGTTGTCTTTATATACAGGCACTTCTAGTGTGTATTCATCTCATATCCAATTATCTGATATCCATTCTCATTTGATCATATCTTGTCTCTCTTGTGCTATCTCTTGAGCTTCTAGATCTTGGCATTTCATTATTTCCTAAAGAAAATTCTTACATGATATCAAATCTATACCAATTTCTTACAAACATGATCCATTCTTCGAGTTCACATTGATTCTTGGCCATGGCAGACAATGGAAATCTTAATATCTCCATGCTCCATGCTTTGAGTCTCATTAATATCCATGATGTTAACCCCATGTGCTAACACAATACTCTTCACAAGTATGATTCATAAATATAAATAAATACATAAACATAATTAAACAAATATAATCTATAAACATACCTTTCTTACCTTCTTCTTTTCCAAGAATCACAACCTTTCATAATAGAAATCTTTTGGAAAGTCACAACACTTCATAACTAAAATCCTTTGGAAAAATCCCAATACTTTATAATCGCAATATTTTTGAAGAGTCACAACTATTCATAATTATGACCCTTTCAAAGGTTCACATCCTTTCAATATCATTCATACCTTTTCAAAAAGTCATTTCCTTATTTTCTTCATGATATTACTTTCCTCTTCCATTTTTCCTTTTTGAACTCCTCTCTTCTCCTCTTCCCTTTTTTCCTGCTAAAATAAACCCTCCTCCCTTTTATATCTTAATTTTAAGGAGTCTTGTCTATTTGTTAAATATCTCTTGACTTTTCCTTAGATTTAGTTAATTTATATTATTCTATGTTATATTATTTATTTACTTATGTATTTGTGTTTATTATTATTTATTATGATATTCTATTTAGAAAGTTATCATACTCTCTACAATATTGTCTCTTGTATTTAATTTTATTTCTTTATTTACTTTTTGAAAAGTTATTATTTTTTAATTATTTAAAATATCATACTAAATATTATTTCATTAATAATATATACTAAATAATTATTATTTCCTAGTTTTATAAGTATAACTCTATTATCATTATTTTTTTAATAACATTTTATTATCTAATTATTAATAAAATTTTATCTCAAAATAGGGATATGACAATATGATGTTGACATTCAAATTACCAAGTTGGTAAGGGGAAAGGGATTGTGCAAACTGATGATCTCATCTCAAGAACCAGATGAGGAAGTTGCTATGGAATTGACAGAACATCAAGAAGCAAGAAATGATAAGCCAAGGAGTTGGATGGATGACATGATGACCTTCTTTTCAAGAAATGGATATCCTCAAGGATTGGATAGAACTAAAAGGAGATGGTATAGGTTGTAGTCAATTCCTCATGCCATAGTTGATGGTATCCTTTTTAGGAGGGATTTCAATGGAGCCCTATTGAGATGATTTGATATAGACCAAGCTCAAAGAATAATCAAAGAGCTTCATGATGGTCCTGATGGTGGACACCTTTCAGCAAGGACAACTACAATGAAGATTATGAGAGTTGGTTACTACTAGCCATCCTTGTTCCATGATTGTCATAGACATGTAAGAAAGTGTGAAAAATGTGCTTTCTTTTTGTTAGTGTAGTTTTTTATTTTTCCTATTTTGCTAGGTTTTTCCTACACTTTTAATAATCTCACTTAGGTTAATAAAGCATGTCTTATTAGGTGAATGGTTGTGAAGTGTCACCTTCCTACATGTGAGCATCCATTAACTATCTTGGGAAGATACTTTGCTATCTTTAGTCCGATAGATGGTTGCTCCTCATTGGTTGGTGTTGCCACCTCCTCCCTCTTCCTAGCCTATATAAGCATGCTACCTGGCTTGTATTTGCATCTCTTATTTTTGCATCCTCTTAATGCTATTTTGCTTCCAGCATTTGCATTACTCTCTTGGAGACTAACTCTATGATGTTATTTTGATTTTGTATCATTTGCATTCATAGTTTAGATATTTACTCTTTGCACTATTTTTCTAGGTTATTAATCTTTTCAGATTCTAACATGGTATCAGAGCTTTTCTATATGTAAGAGTAGATTTTAGTTTCCTTATTTGAGAGATTCGAGGGGGCGCTAATAAATTTTATTGTAATTTTTGAAAAATGAAGTATGCTCTTCTCTTGCATCTTTGGATGATCTTGAGAATCAGAAAAGTTTTGACAAAAACAATTTTTCTCTAGGGTTTCAATCTCAAATGTGACAACCAACTTGCATATTTGGAGTTTTCAATCAGTATTGCAGGTTCCAACATGCCATTAATGGACTTAGGAAGCTGATCCAGCATTTGCATGTCATATTTTGGTTGCTGGGGTCATTTCTTGATTTTTGGAGCCATTTTTTATTGTTAAAGGCATCTGATTTACACTACAGCAACATCTTTTGTACATCAGCAAGGAAACCGCTTTCTGGGTTTTGTTCGCAGCCTCAAAAAACCATCTGGGTATCTTTTAGATTTTGCATGCAAGAAATATATTTTGCAAAATTGAGCATGAAAGGTTACGGCCATACCCCTCTCTATTGGCAATTGCAAATTTGAATGCAGTTTTCAAATGTCTCGTTCTTGCTCATACGGACTCCGATTTTGATGATTCTTATTATGAACTTGGCTATTTTTTTGTTCTTTATCCACTAGTGGAGTTGTTTTTTTATTTTCATGCATGAATTCTTCAGAAATTGCATATTCTCAGTCGTGACTGTGCACAGTTCTCGTTTTGGAAATTTTGAAAGATCATAACTTTCTCATACGACCTCGTATCGAGGCGATTCTTGTTTTGAAAGTGCATGATTTTTCGTGTAGATCGCAGTGGTGCTATTTTTTTCTTGATTATTGTGCCCAAGTTTCACTTTTAGCATATGCTCTTCATGAGGGTTTGTAATGCATTGAAATCAAGACCACTAAGTATTTATTTCTAGTGGTAGTTGTAAACGCACTAAAATAAAGTGCCAAATCATATTGCTTTGGGGGGGTTCTTTGATTGAGTAAAAAGGGGGGGCATTATCGTGGCTGGGTTCTCTTCTTTTTAGCATTTCTTTGCATTTCTTCATCATGGATCAAACAAATATGCTCATCCTAACTCCATACAATTACTTTGAGTGGAAATCACGCATGATAATTCACTTAAGGAAAGCTGGATTAAATAGGATAACTATGGGACTTGAAACTGAACCTACTAAAGATGAAGACAAGCCTAAGTGGTTTAACAAATGTGATGAGGCATATGGAACATTGTGTTTGTCTGTTTCTCCTGACTTGCTATTTCACATTGAGTCTTTAGATACACCAAATGAAGTATGGACAAAGCTAGAAACATTATTTGGCACACAAGATTCAATGAGGGGTCATATGTTGGAAAATGAATTAATTAGTTTGAGTCCAGGCAATTTCAACACAATCCAAGATTTCTTCACCAAATTGAAATCACTAAGGCTGCAGTTAAAACAATGTCGAATTGAAAAGAAAGATGAACAACTGATTCTCAGTATTCTCTCTAAGCTAAGTTTAGAATATTTTGTGTTTGTCTCTACCTTCTATGCTACTAAGGGTGCACTTGGTACTCAATTCACCATGCCATCTCTAGATGATTTTGCTGTCAATCTCACTCGAGAACAAGACAAGCTAATCCAGATGGGCACTCTTAAGTCCTCTAAGTCACATGCCTTAGCAACCAACCAAGGCACAAAAGAACAAAAAGGACAAAGTAGTAACAACAATAGTAAGGATGAGAAACAAAATAATAGTGAGGAAAAGAAGGATCAGATACCAATTGCTTCAAAAGCAACTATTGATACCTTATCCTCTAAGGGTGATAAGCCTAACAAAGAAAATATTATATGTGCCTATTGTAAAAGACCTGGTCATGATGAACATAAATGTTTGAAGAAACAAATTGATCACTTGACATACATTCTTGAGAAGAATAATATTAGTGTTCCTGAGTCTATCAAACAAAGTTGTAATGAAGAGTCTAACAAGGCAAAAGAAAACAACAAGGGGAAAGGAAAGGGAAAAGCTCTTGTTGCAGTTGCTTCCTCACCATCCACTTGGGTTCTTGATTCGAGTGCTTCGCACCACATGGCTTCATCTAAGGAAGAACTTGCATCCTTGGAGCCATGTACTATGCCTTCTATTTTGATGGGTGATGACACTCCTATTGAGGTGTGTGGGAGAGGGTCTGTTGATGTGGGGGATGGCACATTCCATGATGTTCTTTGTGTACCCTCATTATCAACTAATGTCCTATCAATATACCAAATCACGAACACAGGTTTAGGAAAGTGGGTTGAGTTCACTCCTGATTCAGTGGAGATACGTGAGTTGCATAGTGATTCTGTAGTTGCAGTTGGGAGAGCAGATCATCAGTCACGACTCTATCTTTTTTCTCACTTTGTTCTTGATCCTCCTTCATATATTTTGCTCACTCACTCTAATGATGTGAGTAAATTATTGCATGAGTGGTTTGGCCATCTTAACTTCCGTTATTTGCATCAGCTCAACCAACAGAGCATGGTCACAGGGTTGCCTTTGGTTCAATTCTCAGGAGGTGTTTGCCAAGGTTGCATTCTTGGTAAGCATCCTAAGGAAAAGTTTGACAAAATTAAGGCATGGAGAGCTTCACAGATACTAGAGTTAGTTCACAGTAATTTGGCTGGTCCATTTCAACATCCTTTTTTCAGCAGGGCCCGATATGTCCTCACATTCATTGATGACCTTTCTCGATATACATAGGTGTACTTTCTCAAACAGAAGTTAGAGGTATTTGATCATTTTCAAGACTTCAAAAATTTTGTAGAAAAGCAATTTGGGAAAGCCATCAAGGTTTTGCACACAGACAATGGTGGTGAGTATGTCAACCATCGGTTTGAAAGATTTTGCACTTCAGAGGGGATTGATTTATAGCACTCAATTCCATACAATCCTTAGCAAAATGGTGTTGCAGAACGGAAGAATAGATCCTTGAAGGAAATGGAAAACTATATGATTCACTCTAGATCTCTTGCACCATAGTATTGGGCAGAAGCCATTAACTGTGCTTGTTATATCCGGAACCATGTTCCTCACCGAGCCTTGAAGGGAGTTACTCCTTTTGAAGCTTGGAATGGTCGAAAACCATCAGTTAAGCACTTTCAAGTTTTTGGCTCCCCTGCATGGGCCCACATTCCTACAGAGAAACATAAGGCCTTGGATCCGCAAAGCAGACCTTGCATATTTGTAGGTTATCCTGATGGTGTGAAGGGTTATTGGTTGCTCCACCTTACTACACATGAGTTATTCATTGAGAGGAGTGTTCAGTTTGAGGAGGGATCTTCAAGCTCACTTTCTATCACTTCTCCAACTCCTTCTACTTGACATTAGAGTCACTTGGAATACATGACAGATCTTCTGATGAGTCAAATTCACCTGAACAGTCTTCTACCTCTACTTCTGATGCAGAAAGTGATTCAGAGAACTCACCTCCTTCCTCTCCTAGTCATCATTCAGAGGTTAATGTTTCCCCTCTAGATTCTCCATCTTCTTGCCCACTTTGGGCTAGATAGACCTTGCAGTCTGTAGGTGATTGGGTTGGGGATCCATCAGACACCAGGTGAACTCATTCACAATTCTAGGATGCTCCACATGTCTTCATTGCTACTGCCTCAGATCCACAGTCCTTTCATGAGGCTTCTGGTATTTCTGAGTGGGATACAGCTATGCAGGAAGAGTATAGCTCCTTGATGAGGAACCACACTTGGGATCTTGTCCCTCTTCCTAAAGGAAGAAAACTTGTTCAATGTAAGTGGATCTATCAGACAAAATTTGCAGTAGATGGGTCAGTTGACAAACATAAGGCTCACTTGGTCGCCAAAGGATTCTCCCAAGTTCCTAGGATTGACTACTCTGAGACTTTTGCGCCAGTTGCTCGAATGAATTCCATTCAAATTTTTCTTGCCATTGCTGTAGCTAATCATTGGGAAGTACATCAGATGGATGTGAAGAGTGCTTTTCTTCATGGTGACCTTCATGAGGAGATCTACATGGAGCAACCGCAGGGCTTCCTTCAGGATTCTTCACTTGTGTGTCATCTTCAAAAGTCTCTCTATGGCCTCAAACAGGCTCCTCAAGCCTAGTATGCCAAGATGGACTCCTTCCTTCTATCAGTTGGGTTCACTCAGTGCTATTCTGATCCTAATGTCTACATTTTGGAACAGGGTGATTCACTTCTATTTTTGGTTTTGTATGTTGATGACTTGCTGATCATAGGAAGTTCTTCACCCACCATTAAGGCTGTCAAAGTGGCCCTTTAGGATAGTTTTTTGATGACTGACTTGGGCTTGTTGCATTACTTTCTCGGGATTGAGATCCTTCAGTCTCCTTCTAGGATCACCATCACACAATCCAAGTATGCTCTAGATTTACTCTCGAGGTTTCATATGGCTGACTGTAAGCCTACTCCGACTCCCTTCCTTTCTGGAGTCAAACTTGAGGCTCAATTTTCTTCTCCACTTGTTGATGGCACTTTGTACCACCAACTTGTTGGGAGTCTCGTTTATCTGACTCATACAAGACCTGACATCTCCTATGCTATAGTAATGGTCTCTTGATTCATCCAGGAGCCCCATGAGTTACACTGGAAAGAAGCCAAGTGGATCCTTCACTACATTCAGGGTTCTCATAGTTGTGGGATTCACTACGCAGCAGGTATTGAGTTTGATTTGGTGGGCTACACAGATTTAGATTGGGCAGGTGATTCTGAGGATCACAAGTCTACTTTAGGGTATAGCTTCTCACTTGGGTCAGTTCCTGTTTTTTGGTCAAGCAAAAAGCAGTCTGCTATTGCTCTGTCTTCTACTGAGGCTGAGTATTGGGGGGTTGTAAATGCCACCACTGAGGCCATTTGGCTTCAACATCTTCTCACTGAGTTTGGTATCCAGATCAGACGGCCATCAGTCATATTTTGTGACAACCAGAGTGCCATTCAGATCTCACAGAATCCAGTTCATCATCAGCGGACCAAACACATAGAGGTCCACATGCACTACATCCAGGAGCTCATCCATGGTCATGTCATTGACCTTCGCTATTGTCTGACTTCTGAGCAAGTTGTTGATATCTTAACCAAACCCTTCACTGAGAGCAAGTTCCTTCATTTGCGAGCTTTTTTGGGGGTGCGGGATGCTTCATCTTTTGGGGGGGCCTCTTCCTCTCACTCGGAGTCCTGACCTTTTTTGTGTGGGGGGGGTCTCTTTTCTCTCTCTTTTGGGAAATCTTATGTACATGGGTACCTCATCAGGCTTGACTTGTCGGGACCCATTTCTACATCCACCTAAGCTTCGCTTATGGGGGGGTGTTAGTGTAGTTTTTTATTTTTCCTATTTTGCTAGGTTTTTCCTACACTTTTAATAATCTCGCTTAGGTTAATAAAGAATTTCTTAGTAGGTGAATGGTTGTGAGGTGTCACCTTCCTACATGTGAGCACCCATTAGCTATCTTGGGAATATACTTTGCTATCTTTAGTTCGATAGATGGTTGCTCCTCATTGGTTGGTGTTGCCACCTCCTCCCTCTTCCTAGCCTATATAAGCATGCTAACTGGCTTGTATTTGCATCTCTTGTTTTTGCATCCTCTTAATGCTATTTTGCTTCCAGCATTTGCATTACTCTCTTGGAGACTAACTCTATGATGCTATTTTGATTTTGTATCATTTGCATTCATAGTTTAGATATTTACTCTTTGCACTAGTTTTTTGGGTTATTAATCTTTTCAGATTCTAACACGTTTCTAGTAAACAAAGACTTGCAGCTCTTCGTCTTCATCCCATTCAAGTGGATCAGCCTTTTGCTCAATGGGGATTGGATTTCATAGGACCTATCAATCCACCTTCCAGTTTTGGTCACAAATAGATCCTAGGGGCTACATATTACTTCACCAGATGGATAGAGGAAATTACACTGAAGGATGCTATAGAATCTTCAATTGTTGAATTCCTTGCTGGAATTATAACTAGGTCTATTTCCCCTTCAACCATTATTTCAGATAATGCAAAATCTTTTGTAAGAGTTTAGATTTGTGCATGGGAAGTTGACCATAATATCTACTTGAGCACATCCTCGAACTACTACCCTCAAGGTAATGGATTAGTTGAGTCATCTAACAAAAACCTAATCATGATTATGAAAAGAAGTATAGAGGATAACTAGAGGCATTTGCATCAAAATTTGAAAACAGTACTATGGGCTGACAGAATAACACCTAAGAGAGCCATAGGAAATTCTCCTTTTATGTTGGTGTATGGTAGGGAAGCTAAACTTCCTATTTCACTAGAATTTTCTACTCTTGAGCTGGCTCACCAGTTGGAGCTAATTGAAAATAATGTTATGTCCATAAGAATGGTAGAACTGATGGACTTGGAAGAGAAAAGAAAATGGGCCATGCAGACCCTAGAAGCACATCAACAAGTAAAGAAGTCTTTTAATAAGAAGATCAAAATCAGAATCTTTAGAGAGGGCGATCTTGTATTAAAATGGGATGCAAATAGGGAAAAGCCAAGGAGGCACTCAAAATTTGATACATTATGGATTGGTTGCTATCTGGTGATCAGCCGCAAGCAGGCCAATGCTTTCTAGTTAAGAAGGCCAAATGGTGAAATTATGTCAATTCTAGTTATAAGAATATATCTTAAGCCTATTTCTGAGATAGAATGATGTTTCCTATACATAGTTAGAGTAGTTTGTTTCCCATTTATTCTTGTTTTCCAAGAAGTTCATGAAGCACATATATTTTTTGTAGAGGTTGCAAAGTATTTTGATTCCTGGTTTTAGTTGCAGAGAGGCAATTTTGAGGTTCATGAGCATGTTTTATGTGATTTTAGGGTTTTTTTGGATGGATCTTCATGATTTCTATGACTCTATTTCCCAATGGATGCATAGCTAGCTTGCATCCCCTCTGAGTCACTAGATTTGTTTGTCATTTTTGCCTTCTTGCCAAATTGCCATTTTTTAATTCAAACATAGTAATGTTCACATATTTGAAAATTCAAATATATGGGGCATAAAGAATACTTAATGCTAAAACCTTAGGTTATATTCCACTCCCTAAGTGACTACACACTTTAATATTCTCACAAGCTTGCATCTTCCCCATCATAAGATCTTTTCATGATCCACAATCATCATTTGTTCGCCTTCTAGAAGTGTTCATTCTTTATTTCTTGTGACAAAGAGACATTACACCGTATGTATGGGTCCAAGTCAATGTGGTGGGCCACAATGTGACAAGTTGAATAGTCGAACTAAGCTAGCTTATGATAGACATTCCATTGGTTGAGTCTCTAACATGGCTAGTTTGGTCCCTGCATGTTCTTAGTTTTTTCTCTCTCCATCAAATCAAGGATCATCTATGGTCATTTTTATGTCGCTATGTAGAGATGCAAGCGAGTTATTTCATGCAACATAGGGATAGATCAACACGTGGATTTTGGTGGACCCTTTCCTGTTAAAGCAATTGGTCAGTTGCCAGAACATGTTGGCAGTCTGTTGATTTCTCATTGGTTGAGGTGATGACTATGCAAGGTGTGGGTCAATTCCTTTAGCACATTTTGCTTACTATCAGATCTTCCTAACATTTACGGTCATCACCTTGTCACCTTATAAAGTTACAAGGATCTTATGGAAGGTAACATAGTGATGTTGTGACACATGTATCTAGTGACATCATTCCCTTGGCAGGCCACAAAAGTGAGGACTTATCAAACAGGTTGGCATACGGATGAGTCCTAATTGGTTTGGGTTCTTGCATGATTAGTAAAATTATTGTGTGTTTCTGAGTCATCAAATGGAGGAAGATTAATGTCTCTTGTTATGTCACTATAGAAAAATGATCAATCTTTAGTTATAGTGATATAGAAGGGATTTGACATGTGTCCCCGATAGGCCCCCATTTTTCCAGATTCTAAAGGGTGAAAGTCAACACTATGATGATAAGACTACGTTCTCATGTTATGATCTTACAACCTAGTGTAAGATCATGAAGATAGTTAATAGAGTCACTGATGTTATGATATGCAGTTATCATATCATCGTAGAGTTGTATGGTCATAGAAATGTTAAGAAGGGTTATGACCTTACAATATGTAGTTCTCATAAGATCATAGGAGTAGTTGAGGAAGTCTTTTGAGGTCACGAAGTAAGGGATTCATCATAGCATTGTGACAATCGTAAGATCGTAAAAAAACTTCAAGAGGGGCCCAATTTTAAGATGGGTCAAAGATTGTAGGATCGTAGAGCCTTGGTTGACCATGATAAAAAAAAATTCACTTATTTGAACTAGAAAAGGGAAAAGGGTCTTCATCCAATAGAATTCTAGGAAGTTACATGAATGAACGTTGAATATGATTGACCTCCTAATGCATGTGACTTGGCACACTGATAGCAAAAAAGGAAAATGACACTTTAATGGTGGATCATATTTCTAATCATCTATATATTGCTTTCAACATCCCCATGCCTAGTAAATGCAAAAGGAGCATGCACTTATCACTTGGTTATCCATCTACCCAACTATGTATTGATTGGGTCATTTCCATCACTTCAAGGTTTACTCCAATCAAGGTTTCCATGATTTTTATGCCTTTGCAAGTGTACCAAATGAAATCTATTATTTGGATCATTTGATTGTTCTCGAAGCACTTAATAACAATAGTTGTGGAGTAAATTCAATGAGAAATATCTCAATTATGCTTGAACTATAAAAGAAAAGTTGTAATCATTTCTTATGGTCAACTTTTCTCTATTTCTTTGATATTACTCTACAAGTTCACTGTAAATTCCCTTTGCCTCTGCACCTAATGACATCCTACCTTATCTCCTTCAGCCATTGATGACTGTATAAGATCTATTTTCCTTTCTTCAATATTTTGTGGCTATTTGCAATTTGCATGACTATATCTCTTTGACCTATGAATGATATCTAAGTGAATATCATCTTCCTTGTGTCATTTGTTTGGGTTTTCTGATATGCATGTGATTGTTAGATTAAAAAATTCTGGATGTGTATATCTTTCGGTGTCATCATGGTTCAAAAGTGCATGTATGGGCAAAGATTGGTTCGAACACTCTATTTTGGTGCATCACCTCCTTAGAATAGATTAGGCAGTTTACTTCTATGCATTCATTTTCCCTTTTTCTCTCTAAGAGTAGTTAGGTGCATCTTGATAGCAAAGGAATCCAACCTTCTCCAGAGACTCAATCTCAGAGTTCAAGTCCCACAACTTGGAGGTTGTTTCCATTTTTCACAAGGTTGTCCTTAGGTTAAAACTTTGGACAAGGGTGCAAACTTTTGTGACAAAAGGATGCATGTCAAGTTCGTACTCCTAACTTTGTGTTTGGTTAAGTGATTTTATATCTAGTGTTATTGTTTCTATTCAAACCCTTTTTCTTATTTAATGGATTCTAGGATTCGTGTAGAATCCATGCTCCTAGATTGAGGTCATTTGAGTGAGTTCATGATGTTTGGTTTGGTTGCATCAATGGGATTCATGTAGAATCCATACTCCTAGATTAAGGTTGGTTGAATGAGATCATGATGTATGGTTTTATTATTCATTGGGATTCATGTAGAATCTGTACTCCCAAGCTTTTATTTGGTTGAGTGTTATTTTTCTTGTGTTCTCATCTAGCCCTTGGTTTATGATTTTTGTGATAGTGGTGCACCCATAAACAAGCACAAATGTGTGCATTTTTTAGGTGCTTGTGAGGCCCGATCTCCTTGTTATCAGTGGAGTTGTGTTCATTAGGGTTGGGTTGGGAATATACCTACCTATGGGCACTCATCATGTGATGAGAATGGGTATGTAGGGTAGAATGGAGGGACTTCTCTCACAACTTTTTTGACTATTTCCCAAAGGGTTGGCATGAAGAAGTTATAAACAAGTGATAACTAAATAAAGTAATTTGGTAATAAATTTAAGATAATAAAATGTTATGTGTGCACTAATTAAGTCTGAAGACACAGGATTGTGCTCCTCCCTGGGGAAATGGAGCAACCAACACTTGCTTGGCCTAACTAATGCCAAGCTACTTACCCTCTAGTGAGCCCCTACATAGTTGACCCATAAAGTTTCTAACCAAGATTTGATCCACTTGCATTGTCACATGATCTTGGTTTCAATCATCTTTACTGTCTAGCATGAGTGTTAGCCATGGATATTTTCTTTATGTGTGTTTGTGGTTGGATCATTATCTCTATCAACATGGAGAGAGTAGACCTATAGGTTTCACGTGGTTGGGAGGTGTAGCTACCTATACCACTGCTAGGGACTAGTGTATAGAGATGGTTTATTTTCTTGTTGAGACCAATGCTTGATGTTCACTTGGTATTTTTAATTTCCAGAGTATGTTTCCTTCTGATTTATGCTTTAATTGGAATGCTTGGATATCATGTTTAGAGGATGTTAAATAATTTTATGCATTCCTTTATTATGATTTTTAGTATATGGTTATATGATGTGATTCACTACTAGTTGGAGTATCTATACTTTGATTGATTATCATGTTAGATCTTCTTATTCTTATGATGTTAGTTACATTTGTAGTAGTAACTCCCTCATAACACAGCTCTAACTATCTACTTGGTAGTTTAGAATGTTACACACGAGGGATGGCTAAGGCCTTTGAGGTCTCATGATGTTATTATAGATGGGAGGAACTACACATGAGTTTTAGTTGTGTTGGTGCTTGGATTTTTATTTTTTTCTTCTTATGATGTTTGGTTTATGAACCATATATGTACATTGTGATGTTGTTTTATGCAAGTTCCTTGATATGTTGTTATGGATTAGATTGATAGTTGTTTTCTACTCACTGTTGCATGATATTTTGTATTCCATGTGTTCGAGTGTCTAGATCTCAATTATTTTGGATTCGGTACTCCACGGTGTGGAGGTCCTAACTCTTTTTCTCTTCTAATTGTTCATCGAGTTGTTTCTTTTCAATCCTAGGAAATAGTGGTTTGTGATTGGGTGATACCGAAAGAGTATTGCATGCCTTAAGGAGTTCTATCATATGATATTGGTGAAGTATTGCTTGGCCATACTAAGAATTATCGCCTGGCCATACTGAGAAGTATTTCCTAGATATAGTGAAAAGTATCGCTTGGGAAAAAAGTATCACTTGGTTGTAGTAAGAAATGTTGTCAGGTTGCAATAAAGTGTCACTTAATTTCTTGAAAAAACTTACTCAAGCAAACAAGAAGTATCTCTAGACTTTTTAGATGAGAGTTGAAGGGTGTTTTGGGTACCTTTTAGGGTTGCACACCTTCCTAGTTCAGCAGATTTTCTATGGGGTTTAAAATATATTGTTTAAGTATAAGTTGATGTATATAATTCCCTATACTTAAGATATATTTTAATATATGTGATGATTCATTTGAGATAGGTTTCAAACCTCTCTAAGATAAGATAAAGATTCTAGAAAAATTTTAGTGCTTTAGGATTTTAGACTTCGCCAAATTTCAGGACTCAACATTTAACTTTCAGCATGGTGTTTAATAGATGAGTGGTGAGCCCTCATCTTCTACATGACTATTGTTGGTTCCTACTTGTAATTATGGTTTATGTTTTGATTGGTTGAAAAGGGATTTTTTATCTAACCATGTTAGGAGCTTTTACCTTAGGTTTGAAAGAGAACATCCCCTCGATATATTCTCATGATTCATGTGGTCTTGGTTTGTGAGTTGCAGTTTAGAGCTTGGAGATCTTTGGAAGTAGTTGTAAGACTTCCACTGGTGTAGGTCAACATGTGAGTTTTTCCATGTTCCCTATTCTCATCACCTTGTGTTGATGTTTCACTCATGCACTTGGTTACTTTATGTTGTTGTTAAGTAACTTATCTCAAGAAAAAAAAAATCAATGCATGTTTCATTCTTGTGTTCCAAAGATCTCCAAGCTAGGCATTGCATATGGTATCAAAGCCCATGTTCAAACATTGGGATCTATTTTTATATGTTTCCCATATGGTTGATGTTGCATTGTGTAAGTGTGAGTGCCTCTAAGAGAGCTTGTGATCTTTGTTGCTTAAGTATCTACTTCAGATGGACTTGCTTGTTCAATAGATGTGACTAGAGCAGTACGAGGAGAAGGAAGTGAGTCTTTCCTTGTTTTGTAGATGGAATCAATGTGCCTTAGCATGGTCGGTTACATGTGTGACTCTCATGGATGGAGCCACTGATTGGTGTCCATGTGTTGTATTTGAGTGCCTCTTTTATTTCTCCTTGTGGAGTAAGGTGTATTGTTTTCCCTATTTTCTCCTATTTGTATGTAAATAAATGAATCTTATTTCTGATGTTATGTTATGTCAATATAGTGATGTAATGTTTCCTTTGATTTAGAAATGAGTGTTTGTTGTGACTCATTACAAAGAAGTAGGACTTGCATTAGATCCTTTGGGTTAATGACTTAAGTCCCCAAATTGATTGCTTCTTAAGCTTATGGAAATTATATTACAATTGATGGATATCTAAATCTTGCATTGCATGGAAAACAATTAAGGAAAATATTATGATCTGCATAAGCATGAGGTTGTTAATGGTATATTGCTTGATGTGTGTGAGTGTTTTCTCTAATGCTACTAGGATGATGTATTCATTTGTTCTTAGTAATCACTTGTAATGTGATTTTATTTATTCCTTATTTATTTGGCTGGAAGTACTTTCCTCATGTTGTTGGGCTAGCATGGGTTTTCAGTATTTTTCTTTCTTGGACTAGTCATCAAATTTCTCTATCACTCTCTTTGTGGTTGTGGTCACACTTGACTTATTGATGAAATGAAATTTTTTGTGATTTACTGTTGGAGTTAACAATTCCCCATTTGGTCCTTTTAATTATATTTCATGGTGACTATTATACATGTTTTTATTGTTGCCCAATTGTGTGTTGTGACTCTCACATTCATCTCAAACCTCTGGTAGTGTGTACAAGGGATAATATCATAGAGAACATACTAGTGTGTTTGTGATAGAGGTAAAGTTTTTATTATAATTGGATGGTTCAAATGATGATTAAATGTAATTTTATTCTTGAAAGAAATTTCAAAAGATACGTATTTATTTTATGGTGACTCTTGAACCCTTGCTTTGAAAACCTTTCAGTTTCATTGTCCATTAATTCTTTTGTTATGATTAACTAATAAAATTATGTTAGGGAAGTAATATTGGTTTTAAATATGTGAATTTTCTTTCTTTTCATGCCTTATGTCATTTTGGACATGTCTTCTCCTTGGTTGATTTGGACATTGCGTCCATTGCTTGTCTTGGTAACTAGGTTGTTTTATGTTGCTTGTGTTTTATCTTGAGTGGTGACTCAAACTCTTAGCTCTTAGGACTCTCTAAATTCCATCTTTTTGTAAGCCTTGTCCATATATTTTTGATGCATTTCGAATGGAGTCAATCATATTTTAGATGTGAAGGTTATGGCCTCCAGAAGAAAGGCGATATCTGTGCTTCTTTGGAGTTGTCCTATGATAGTGGGTGTTATTCCTATTATATCTAGGTGTAGGTTAGTTCACCTTTGAGGTTTATCTTGGTTGTGAGCTTCAATGCTAATGTATCCCCTTGTGTTTACCTCTTAGGAGTAGGTAGGTTGGCATTGTTATACCACTAACTCAGTTAATGTGGAATGAGTAATAGATGGTTGGTGGAATTGTGAGTTTTCATAACACGTCTTGGGCTGATTTAGTGTAGAGGTTAAGAGAGACTCCCTCTTAGTCCTAATACACTGTATTTCTTTCTCCCTAATCTTGTATCTTCAAAAGGAGTGTCTCAATCAAGTTTCTCATTGACAACTGACTTGAGGCTGGAGATTGGGTTTAGCAGTAGGTGGGGTATAATTTTCGCAGCATGTTGCTGGAGGGACATGGTATCGCTGGACACATGTTACCATCTTATGAGTTGGTATGAAGTTATTACATTATCTTTTCCATTAATAAAATTCTTTGCAACCTTGTGGAAAGGTGATACCATGTATGATTGGGTAAGTGATTCTAGTTCCCAATGATAGTTGATCTTTTTTTATCATAGAGACTAAGTGCTCCTATTCTTGGTGGTTAGTTGAGGAGAGTATCCTTTGGAGTGTGCAATTTATTAGTGCATCATCACCGTCTATGTTCAAAGGGTGAGTGTGGATTCAAGGATGCTCATGTGTGGCATGATAGCATTCTTGGGAAATTTTGGGATGGTTATTCCCCATAATCCCAACTCTTGTTGGAAGTGCACTGTATTTTGACCTTTTTGTTGGTATTGATTTTCACTTGGTGTGTTTGGCTTCTATTCTTGGATTGCAGGCTTCTATGAGTAAGCCTGTTCTTTGGGGGTGATGTAGTGCCTCTCCCATTTGATTTCTGTAAGTCATCCTGATGGATGCAACCTTGTTGATCTTTCCTTGTGAAGTGATCATGATTGGGACCATGAGTGTTCTATACCCTTGAGGTGATTAGATTTATGTTATTGTATTAGTTGCTTTGACTTTTTTATGGCTGATTTATGAGATTATGATGTGTTAGATGGTTTTACTATGTTGATCAAATCGCAAAGTACATTGCAAGAATAAAAGAAAAATAGTCCTAATTGGTACTTTATTCTCAAATGCAAACCTCCATCATATCCAGTTAACAAAGACCTTAATAGAAGTGTAATATATTTTGAATATTTTGTTTGGATCACAAGAAATGAGTGCAAAAATTATTTTAAATAAATATTTTTTCAAGCTAAAACTACTCAAAGGTAATAAAAATATCTAGCATATTGGTAAGTTTTTCTCCCTATTAAATCAACCAGCTCTGATATATACTAAAGTAGATGATGATGACTCAAGCTATTTTGTTAAAACCATGGCTTATAATGATGAAAATAGTGTTTTCACATGAAACAAAGAAGATGTTATCCTAAGAAATAATATCTAATTTGATTGATAAAGGAGACAATAAAATTGGCTTGACTATAGAGGAAATTGCAATGTACATGGAAAAAATAAGCCAAACCATTCCTCCAATTTTAATTCTTCTACATCTAACAAAAATTATTTTTTCAAGAATAGAATTGTGCTACTTTTATAAGGTGGTGTGGAGAAGGAATAAGTGCACCAAGCTAAAGACTAATTAAAATCTCAAGAGATGGACTTTTCCTTGCACTGCCTTGCTTCTACTAGCATGTAAAGGTAAGGGGATCAAATATAACATGTATTGGAAAGAGTTTGAATTGACTAAAGTATGCAATTGATTTAGATTAAGACATCCCTTAACAATAACTTAAAGATACCAAATGATAAAAATGTTTTAATTACATAAAATGATAGAACAAACAACATAGATTAATCACCAAGATATGTAAGTTCACTACCTCAAACATATGCACAAATTTTGGACATAAGGCCAAGTATAAGATATGATGTAGTGCAAGGCAGGTGTATCCACAAAGGAGATGACCTATCCCTCAGTAAATAACCATGCAACGTAATATAAAAAATAACACAAAGATTTAGATCCAAAATAAAAGTAATTCTTATAATAGAATCATAAGATTTACATCCAACATGCCCAGTTGTAAGGCCTTCTAGGTTATGGCCAAATATGTCAATAATTACAATTAAAAACTATTCAAGACCTCGCAAATTCCAACTCCCAGCTAGCCCAAATCCACAATCTAGTAGTGAACCCTAAGAAGAATCTAAACTTGTGTTTGCAAGACACCAAGCAACTTTCTTGTTTCCCAAGCCCAATCTTAGCTACTAGATCTGCTAAAATTCACTCCTCTCAGCTACTCAATGCTAAACTAAATGACTCAAGACACCACAAGACCCCCTAATTATACTAAACCAAGACACAAGTCATCCTAGAGAGTTACATTAAATAAACTCTCAAGCCATAAGGCAGCTTGGTAACAGATGTTTAATACATGAGATAACTAAATACTTAGGACAAGCCCTAAGTTTACTATGCATAACTAAATCATATGACAACATAAGAGTACATATCCTTAGGCATAGGTCCATGTGTCATCCAAAAATCAAAATCCAAGAGCACATAAGAAAACTCGTATGAATCGAAGCTCGTGAAAACAATCTCTAAAGTTTGTCCAAGAAATCAGGAACATGTTACTAGTAGCCGCCAGAGTGGCTCTAACAACATGATTACTCCAAACTTTGCATGCACTTAAGACAATGTTCCCCCATGTGACTCGAACACATCCTTAGTCCCCAACTATGCAAACCATAGCTCCACAAATCTAATCTTGATCCCCTTGCATACACGATTATTGACCACCCCATGATGCTCCTATATCAAACACCCTAGGTGTGAATAAAAGATGTTCTTAATAGCTGGAAGAACATATTCTAGGGTTTATCTAATTAACTCTGAACAAGTTCTTCACATACATGCCCTCCAAGTTATCAACTTGCACACTCTTTCCTTTTTTCCACTTCTACAAATATTTTCCTACAACTATCATCCTCACATTTGTCTTTGGTGTTCTACAGGTCTATTTCCCATGATGATCCCTAATCCTTTGAGAATCCTTCAACCCAACTTGGCTACCAAAACTCAAGTTCCTCCTCCCAAGTTTTGTATTTTGCAAATGAATGAAGAAATGTTTATTTCCACCCTTCTCAACATTAAACATATTCTTAACACAATCATGCACTTCCCTGCAACCATATTGCCAAGGTCTACCAAGTAATATGTGACAACTACTCATGTCCATAATATCACACAATACTTTATCCACATACTACCCAATCTTAAAATTATCAAGACGCTACTCCCTCACTTCCAAAGCATGTTCATCTCACAATTAACTGATCCTATAAGGAAAAGCATGTCTCCCTCTCTTCAAACCAAGTTTCTAAACCACCTCCTTAGCAACTGGGTTATTAGTACTACCACAATCTACAATCACATTCCAAAATTTACCTCTAGACTTACAATAAGTCCTAAACAAATTTCTCCTTTAGCAAGGTTCTAGTACCTTCTTACCAAGCAACACTCATCAAACCAGCAAGTTATCCTCCTCCTGCTTGGGCTCATTCACTAAACCCACATTCTCATTCACTACAGTAACTCTTTTATGACTAGCCTTCTGGGAACATTCAAAATCTCTATGTCCATCCACTCCACAACAAAAAATAAGTGCCCTTAAATGCAACCTTATTTATTCTTCTCTTCTACTCAATAAGTCTTGGTTCATCCTTAGTAATATGTTTATCCTTCACATGGTGTTCCTTATTTTCCTTCCCTCGGGAATTACCTTGATGTATTCTTTTCAACTTTTCTTCTACCTTCATACATACTGATAAGCATCCTCAATTGAATCAATCTTCACCATACCAGTCTCATCTTGAATATTGAATCTCAAACCATTTGCATATCCAGCCACCTTTGCCTTAGAAAGTTCTCTGTGCCAAAACCGAATCGTCAACTTATAGAATTCCTCAATATAATCTTTCATAGTTATATCCTCTTGCTTCAGATTCAACAATCTCTTAAATGACTCAAGTTTGTAATTAGTAGGAATAAACTTAGCATTCAATTTTGTCACCATCAATATCCACCTAGTGATCTTAATTCCACCTTCACCTTCTTTATATTGTTGTAATAGTTTCCACCATCAATTAGCATGTCCTTTCAACTTAGTTTGTGTCAACCTCACTCTAAGAAGATCTATAATATCCTCCAACTCAAATTAGTCTTCTAGCTCACCAATCCAATCAATCAAGTCTTCAAGATTCAAAGTACCTAAGAAATCAAAAATATCCATCTTATGCTTCAATTTCAATTGAGCTCCAGATATATCCAACCAACCAGCTCTGTCCTCCATAGGTCTCTCCATCCAATCAACTTTGTCTTCACCACTACATCTAATAGCTTAAAATTCTTTAACAACTTCCTCATAAAAATCTTTTGTACCCACATTCCTTAGTACACCAGCTATAGTGTTGTGATACAAAGCCTAATCAGACTTGAAAGTTTATTCAACATGATTTCCCCCAAGATTATTTCTAAGGGGATTTTGCCCCAAGATAGGGTCAAGGGGTAGCGCCCCTTGCGGGGTTCTGGGGCAGTGCCCCAAGTGTGCTCCCTATTGCAATATAGAGTGGGGTCGAGGGGCAACACCCCTGAAGCAAAAAATGACTCTACTATTGTAAAAGGCATTGATTGCTATTTCCCTATTGGATGACCTATTCTAGCCCTAATTTTGTAAGTAACAAAAAGCTTATATAAAATGGCTTAGGGTTAGGGATTTCATAATGTATGATGATATTGTAGCTTCTTGCGATGGTATTGAGTTGTAAGGGATTGTAGATTGTATTCACTAGATAATAATAATATTGGACTTGTTGTTGGTGGACATAGCCGAAGGATTGGGTGAACTGCATTAAATCTTTAAGTCTTGTGTTCTCTTCTATCTAATTTATTATTTTCTGATATCAGTTATATTTGAATGTAATTTTTATTTTTGTCTATGGTTAATCCTAACATATACCTTTCATGATCTCAGTGACCATATCATTCTTCATCAACTCCATCTCAGATCCAGAATCAGCTTTAAGCTTCTCTAAAATCTTAGTTTCCAGAACATCACAAAGATCTGTGATTTCCCTAGTATTCAATCTTCTCAAAGGCATCTTTCAATATCTTTGGAAACTCAAAGCAAAAAATTCACAAGATCAACCTGGCTCAGATACCACTTGATATAGTAAAACACAAGTGTATCCCCAAAGGAGATGACCTAGCCCCCAACAAATAACCACACAAGGAAATATAAACAATAACACAAAGATTTGGATCTAAAATAAAGCTAATTCTCATAATAGAATTATAAGATTTACATCCAACATGCCCAAGTAAAAGACCTTCTAGATTATGGCCAAATACATCAAAAATTACAATAACAATGCTTCAAGACCTCAAAAAATACAACTCCTAGCTAGCCTAGATCCACAATCTGGTAGAAAACCCCAAGAAGAATCTGAACTTGTGCTCACAAGATACCAAGCAACCTTCTTTTTCCCAAGCCTACACTTAGCAACTAGATCAACTTTGCTCCTCTCAGCTACTCCATGGTAAACTAAATGACTCAAGACACCACAAGATTCCCTACTTATACTAAACCAAGCCATAAGTTAGCCTAGCAAGTTACATTAAATAAACACTCACATTAAATAAACTCTTAAGCCACAAGTCATCTTGGTCATAAATGTTTAATACATGAAATAACTAAATACTTAGGACAAGCCCCAAGTTTGCAATGCATAACTAACTCATATGAAAACATAAGAGTATTTTCCCTTGGGAATTGGTCCACATGTCATCCAACGATCCAAATCCAAGAGTGCTCAAGCCAACTCACACAGATTGAAGCTCACGAAAACAATCTCCAAAGTTTGTCTAGGAAATTGGGAACACACTACCAATAGCCACCAAAATGGCTCTAACTCCAACATGATTACTCCAAAATTTACACGCACTTAGGACAAGGTTCCCCAATGTGACTTGAACACATCCCCAATTGTGTGAATTATAAGTCCATAATCCAATCTCAATCCTCATGCATACATGATTGTTGACCATCCAAGGATGCTCCTACATCAGGATAATAGCATGGTGTATGTGAGTCAAACAGAGCATAAAGGATGGCAAAAAACTCAAAGACTGCATGAAAAATAGAATAATGATAATAATATACTAATGTCAACTAAATAAAGTGAATTAGCATAATGTAAAACAATTCTATCAAGTTATAAATACAAAAGATGTATTATTAAGCTATAAAAACAAAAACAAAAAAGGATATTGCCCGATTCAGTGTTTGATGAAGGTAGTGATTTATACCCACCTCTCTACAAACTTGTATACATAGTACACATAAAGAAGAGAAAATTGCTAAGGTTGTTTAGAGAACTACCTCAATGAATTCCCTTCTTTGGTGTTTCAACCTCCATAGCATTTTAATGTACATGATGAATTGGTGATATATAATTGTATTGAAAAGAGATATAAACAATATATCAATGATACAAAAAGATGGAGAATATGACATGTTATCAACAACACAAAATTCTATGTAATGAAGAGAATTCCCTCAAATAGAAGTCAATGCACCAATGCTAGATGATATGGAAGCTAGAATGAAATGCCAAGATACCTTATATTAGAGGAATCTATCCATAGTTGCTAAATGTAAGAACTTGAAGGAGTTTAAAGAATAGAATCTCAAAGACCCCCTAAATGCATAAAATGTAAGATATATCGAATCAATTTAAAATGGACCCTAGTAAACAATGGATTAGTTGTCACATTCTACAAGATATCAATTATTAATGCCTCAATGGCACTATACATGTCTACAAATTTGTACAATAATTTTGCATCACACTACTGTCTCTACAATGTGTATGTCTTGCCTAGTAGGTTGTGTGGACAAGATTCTAAAAAAAGTGGTAAGAAGGAATGATAAGCATGTACAGGTAGATGATGAAATATTTTGAGACTTAGACTAAGCTAGGGATAATGTTTAATGGTAGTTTACACTAGGGTACAATTTTTTTCCCCTTCTTTAGTAAGCATATCATACCAAAAGAGAAATGTGAGATAAAGTAAGAAAGATGGTGTTTGTCTCAATTATGAGGATTCTATTGCATAGGGTTACTTTCAACTAGGAAGCCTTGAATTGTTAATGAGTCACATGCAATGCATAAGTTATAGATTAGTGTGCTAGATGAAGACAACCTATAGACCCAAGACTATTAGTAGTATGCCAATATGGGTATCAAATTGTGTTGCAATAGATACCCATATGATAGGGTGCATTTGATAGTGCTCTGATATGCATAAAAAATGTTAAATACATGTGATAGGGAAGCTTTAGATGGTGTACTAACATGCATTGTGAATGCTAGATAGACATGTGATAGGGAAGCTTTAGATCATGTTGGTATGCATAGTGTAAGATAAATGGGTGTGAAATAGGGAAGGATATGTTAGAGTAATAGGGTATTTTATTATTAATTAAATCATTTTACTTTAATTATTAACTTATTATCTCTATTTTACTTAAGCTAAACTTTAGGCATATAATAATTAATTTTTTTATTCATTATTATAATACAACTTAGGTTAATTACATTTTAGGGTTTTCATCTCCTTTTATAAGGATTGATCTTTCTTTTCAATCTATCATTCAATACACTTTTTGATTCAATTTCAATTCTTCTTTTGCACATCAAGAATAACCCTTGTATCATGGATCTCTAAATTCAAGCCTCCATAGCTTTGTTTCTCTCTTTATGTGAGAGGTGTCTGCATGCAAGTGATTCTTGGAAGTTATGGGTTGAGCTTTACTCAATTTCAACATGGTATTAGAGCTTCAGACTTTCATAGTCTTATTGTCTTCATGAGAGGTTTGGCCTTCATTTTCAAATCTATGTTTTTAAGAAAATTTTTTTATTGAATCTGGGGCAACTTTTTTTTGGTCACTTTGAGCCCAAACGGACATCACCATTGAGCTAAGAGCATTCAAAACCCCACATTTTCATATAAAATTTCTCAATTTTGGATAAAGTTGCAATCTGTGGCAAAAATATTGCACCTGGGTCATATAACCTAGGGGCAATTTTCAAGGCGAATTTTTTTTATTTTGTTGATAATAAAAAAATTGCTTTATTAGAAAAATCACATGTCTTTATTACAATAATGGCATTGGTGCATATAGTTTATAAGAAAGGGCACAGTTTTATTTTCGAAATCAAAAAAAATTATGGGGGTTTTTTGGGGATACTCATAGGTGGAGGGCCCTTGCCTCTTTATCCTCTATGTCAACCCTTGCTAACATGCCACCCTCAGGCCTCACATTGAAAATGCCCCATGATCCATTTTACCACACTACTCAAGAGGTTAGTGTGGGCCCCTCTATCTCAGTGTTAGTCTCTATGTGTGTTCCACATGGGCTTCCACTTACTACATGTCTACAGGTCCCAAGGCCTGTGTTTGGCACCATTTTTTGTGGATCACACTCATTTATTTGTGTTTCACGTACTTTTCTTTTGGAACACATATTCACCTCTTTTTGGGGAGCCTATATACCTGTCATTGACCTTTATGTCTATCAACAAACCTCCATATTTAGCCTGCATAGGCCAAGGATAAGTCTATCTTAGTGCTTTAACCCACCTCAATAAAATAAAGCTCTAACATGTTGTCCACACTAGCACACAAGCAATGCTCCATTCTTTCACAGACATTTTTCTACTTTGTAAGGCAGTGTTTGGGGGTTGGTGGCATTTTTTTGGCAATTTTTTCATTGTTTTGAAAGGCATTTTTTTTGGCAATCCATGTGGTTTGTTGGTATCCCAAGAAGCCTCCTAAAGCACATATTATGTGGCATATAACTAGCCACAAACTTTTTCAGCATTTATATGAGATTTTTTGGTGGTTTTTAAGAATTGATAATGGTTTTCAATTTCAAGGCATTTTTTGGCTACAACTGTGGTTTTGCAAGTGTGAAAGGCGGTTTTAGGGTTTATAGGATGGTTTTTGGTGATAACTTTATTTTTTGGCACATGCATTTGTTTTCAACAATAGTGGAATTTTTCTGGGAAAGGTAGAATTTTTTCTCGCAACTATCATTTTATTGGTATTTTTTTTCCATGACAATCAAATGGCCATCAAATTTGGATTCATCACTTACTAATGTTAGTACTGCATCAGCATGCATGTTAGCCCTTTTGGCTTAATTTGGACTTACCTTTGATTGTTTTCTCATATCTCACGCATACAAACTTTGTTTTCTACAAATGGGACATTATTGGAAAGATGGTTCTAAGCCTATCACAATGGTACAGGTATTTTTGAATTTTGATTTTTTTTTGGCATTATTTGCTATCAAAGTAAGGGGATCTATTTTGCACTCCATGAGACATATCTTGAGCATTTGGTCTTCATTTTGGGAAAAATTTATATCATTGAAAAGCTTACTATGTTCTCTTTCTAGCAATCTGGGTTTTTTTTTAGATTCTGGTAAGTACATTCTATTTAGATTTTTGTAGTTTTGCACTTTGGGGGATAACTTGGTTATTTCAGGTCTAGGGATCATTTTTTGTTGCATGTGATGACTCATCTTGGGCTATACTTTCTATTATACCATCTTTATGTATCTTCTAATCTTTGTTAATATCTATTGTAGCAAATTTATGCAAACGCACTCAGATAAAGTGTCATATTCCATTGATATTTTTGTTTCAATTGTTTGCCTTGTTTTTCCTTATGATTCAAGCAGTGTCAACTAAGGGCACTCATACATATTATTGTATTCTTGGGATCTACCATATCTTGTGTCTTATTGTACGTGCACTACTCTAATCTAAGTGTCATGGGGGGCTTGACATTTTCCTTGGTTCAAAAGTCTTGAAACTGAAGGATTTGCAAGGTCCAATGGTGTGTTGTAATATCCTGAGATCCTTTTTGTTTCCACTTCAAATGGCTATTTATATAAGTGAGCCCTAGTGCTTGGCATCTCTATGCAATAGGCTAATTTTGTATGAACATAGTGGATTAGATGGTATGATTGAAGGAAGGGAGGGGTTTGAACACTTGTGATAGGTTGAATAAGAAGTATTCTAAGTGTTTGAAGTGTTAGATAAATTGGTTTGCACAAAGAAGTACTCTAAAACCCAAAGACATTAGCATAGTAGTCAACTAGCCCTTCTAAACCTTATAGGTATCGTAAATAACAAACCTTGATCAAACTATGTGATCCAATAACGAAACCAAGGAGTTCAGTAGAAGGTCCAAATGGGTGCTCAAATATGCTATCAATTGTAAGGGATCACTAGTTATGCATAAGTAATTGCCAAAATACTGATTAGGGAGGCCTAGTTGGGGCTCATAGACCTAATAGGCTATTTGGGTGAAATTGTGTGTTTAGGGAACACTTCATCTTTGAAACCAACTTAGTTTGGTCTCTTTTGTCATAAGAAACAATCCTAAGAGTTGGAATGATTGTGAAGAGTTGGAGTAGGAAAACCCCTAATATGCTTGAAACCTAGGGTAATGGTGGCTTATGAAGTGGATATGTTGGATCCAAGATGTATAGAAGTTGTTGAAATCATGTCATGTTGAACAAGTTGACAAGAAGGGCACTGTGTCTCCAAGGGATTCATAGTAACCCTTAAGTACAAGATAGGCATAAGAGCTTATTGTAAGGTGAAAGACCATCAAAGTCACTTCCCTCCTCATCAAATTGGTATCAAAGAAAGTTGATCTTTGGGAGAAAAAGAGATTAAGAATTTATGTCATTTAAGGAGTCAGAAGGTCAAATTTCAATTAGGGTGACCAATGCAGAATTTGTGAGAACAAGAAGCAGACAAGTGTCTTAGAGAGAATTTGGAAAAGTTGAACGAGCAAATAAAGGTAGGAGAGAAGAAATTTGTGAGAGAAGAAGGGATGGTGAAGAGGAAGAGACCCCTAGGTGATGCAGAGGATAGGGTGATGGACCCAAGTAACAACCCAAAATGAGCAAATTTGTAACAATGTGCCAAGTGACCCTTCTAGTTCCTGATGGTCAAATCCCACAAATGGTCAACTCCGAGAGGTTTTAAGGCTTCAATGAGTTTTTTTTGACATATTCACCATGTTCCAACCCTTACCCTTGAGTTTCAATACCTTTCAAGCCAAAATGCACAACATGCCAAAATGTTGTCAATGCAATTTTACAATTTTGTGATAGTAGCAAGACAAATTGATCAATAACTTTTGTTTTTCCCAAAAGACTCCTTGAAAAAATGGATGTTTTGGATACCCTTTATCCTTGCACAAAACATATATAAAACTTAGATACCCTTCCTTTGGAAAATATCAATGAACTTTCACACTTCTACTATTTTTTAACGATGTAGGAAAGATGCATTTACAAAGCAACCACTAGAAGGACTTAAGATCTGGACTCCAAACTTTGCATAGGCACATTAAATGCCCCAGTTAGAGGATTCCCCAACCAATTTCAGTCTACGAGCTTTCTAACCCCAAAAGCCCTAATTTGCCCTCTTGAAACCCTTGTATCTAGGGCTTTCTAGATCTCCCATGTGCCAGAATTTCTTGGACCAATTAAAGGTGTAAAAATCAATGTTTCAACATCATGAACATGATTCAAAACTTAAACACTGCCACCATTAAGGAAAATCCCTTGCTGTAGGTCTGCACCCTTCAATTTACACTTTCTTTTCACAAGTTTTTGTTTGGTGGCCACCAATTCCTTAGGTTAGCTGCTCATATCAGTGTTCGTATTCATAATATATGTTAAATATGTCTCATTCCATGAAGAAACGGTCAGACATTCCATGGAATGAACATGTTAATAGGAAAAAACCTTCAAAATACCCTTAAAAGTGACTACTACAGCCACCAGTTGGAGAAATTAAATGAACAACACTTCAAAACGAATTCAAAACCTGGTGTAAAACATTCTTACAGATCTTGGAAGGTGTATAAATGCATTTCAAATCAAAAGAAACTCAAAATCCCACAGATCTTCCAATTTGCAACTTAGAAACCAAGCTTTTTCATTCAAATTTCTGTGACAGTCTATACCATGATAAGGTACAGGTCGTACCAACACATATTTATATTTTTGGGAGATAGTTATTAAACCTCTTAACTGACTCCAACTCATTTCACTTCCTATTCCTTCATAAAATTTAAACTATGGAGTTTCCCTCCAAAATGCCCATGTAGCTGTTACATTCAAGATTTGAATTTTCTAAAGCAATAAGCTAAGTTTTAAGTGACTTATTGAATGTTTCAACCTATGAAATGACTTGAAATTATTATGAGACCTTATTAGGACCTATATAATGACTCACTTACCCTATGCAAACCTAGACATTACTATAATTCAAATCTCATGGTCCTTTACAACTTTTCAATATGAAAGTATTTCAAAACATTATACAATATTATAACTCTTTATGCTTTCAAATGCCATGATTGGTTGCAAAATGGACCAATTGATGCCATGAGATCCTCCATGACCTCTATGATGACCTGGATCTCCAAGGTACCTATGATGAGCACATGATGCCCCTGCATCACTGGGTAGGAAGATGAAGAAGAGGTTCCTGCAGAATAAAGACCACTCCTTAATGTCCTTAAGTCAAAATCATGGAGGATAAATAAGTTGACACATTTACTGGAAAGATGGATGCACACACTCTAATAGATTGGTTGGAAACCTTGGAGAATTATTTCAAATGCGAAGGCACACCTAAAGGGCAAAAGGTGAAAATTGCCAAGTCAAAGTTGAGGGGGGCAACTCACACATGGTGGGACTTTGTCCAAACAAAGAGGGAATAGTTAGGAAAGAATGTTATTACTTCCTGAGAGGGAATGGTCTCCAAAATCAAGGATACATATATACCTAAAGACTATGAGGTACAATTGTATAGAAAAAGGCAAAACTTAAAGTTGAAGGAAATGGATGTAAGTACTTATACTAAGTAATTTCAAAAGTTATGCATGAGATCTAGGACAACAGAATAAGAATATGTGAAAGATTGGTTAGGTGTCTGAATGGCTTTTGAATGAACATTCACAAGGAGTTAAAGTTATTATGCCTCGATACTGTGCACAAATGTTATCAGTTGGCTCTAAAGGTAGAATAGAAGACAAGAAGAAGACAATAGTAGAATGGAAGAGGAAGGAGATAAGATAAGATAAGATAAGATAAGATAATGGTATTAATGTCCAACAATCGACCAAAAAGAGGTCTATGGGACTGAAAGATTACAACAGTGAGGCAAACACTCGTAAGAGCACACAAAGGTGTCTGAAAATAAGCTAAAACAACCAAAGAAATAGCAACAAAGAACAGAGATAGAGAAAGAGGCTTTCTTGGGAAAAAACAAAGGTAGATTTGGAGGAAGAATCTCAGGCCACAAGTCTTTTGTTGAGTCCAGTTAAGGAGAGAAAGCAGGGGACTCAAGTAATAGAGGAGACTATAGGGGAAGAAGACATAGTGGAAGAGAAGCAAGTGAATTAGGCAGAGGATCCAAATTTGCTAACATGAAATGCTTCAATTGCAACCAGTTGGCACACCCTCCATACAGATGTCCACAGAAGGCCTCTACTTCCCATGGTGGTGAAAGGACAACACATAGCCCAAGAAGGTGCTAGGAGTGTAACCTTTCTTGAGATGAATTTGGCTTTAGAAGTGGGAGAAACCCTGATGATGGGAAGGACATTGATCAAAGAACCAATCAAGGTAGAGAGGATTAATCCATCACAAAGGATTGGTAATTTGATAGAAAAACACATATAGATGGGGAGAAAAATGCTTATTTCTTATATAAGGATGGGGTGGTATACACAATTCAATCCTTGGTTGAAGAAGAAAATACTAAATAGATTGAGGGAAGTGTAATGATAGTAGGGGAAAAGGAATTTACAAAGACTTTGAAGGAAGAGAGAGTAGGTTTTCCCTTGGTCGTAAAACTTATAGAAGAAAAGAAGAAGGAAGTTAGTTATGTAGGCCCTAAATAAGTCAGGAAACTACTAAAGAAATACAAAGATGCCATAACTAAAGATGTTATTGATTCCCTAGCTCTTGTCAAAGATATAATCCATTAAATTGACCTCATCCTAGGGGCAATACTTCCTAGTAAGTTTATTGCGTAAGGTGAAATGTGAAGCAAGGGAATAGACGCATAGCCCAATACCTCAAAAGGGTAGGGTCAAGGAGAAGGATTCCTTTGAAACAACCTAAGGTTATTAGATCTTAGTAGGTCAATACAATCCAAGTGATAGTGGAGCACTAATGCAAGCCCAGATCTAATGGTTATAGAGATAGATGAAAGAATGTCTTGAATCCTTGAGATCCTAATGAGGTATGAAAGTAAATTACTTCTAAACCTAAGGACAAGTATGGAATAATAAACATGAAATGTAAATTACTAAATTGACAAAAGAAAATAAGATACTTGCCTCAAGGTATGACAAATGATGGAATCCAATTTTTTGTCTACTATGCTTCTCCAATCAGCAAATTGATCTCAATCTAAGCTTGAAATTGTCAAATCTAGGAAACTCAAAAATGTTTTGGCTCTCTATCAGGGTAGACCTAGATTGGCTTGGCTAATCTAGACTAGCATGGTTTATCTAGCAAGGTTGCATTGTGTCCTTATTGAACAATGTCCTATCACAAAATAGCTTCTGAGCCTCCAAAGTTTTGTGACAAGAGAATTTGAATCTGCATTATGTTCCATCTTCTAAGATCATTTGATATCTGAAAATGGGCTATGTTTTGGTGGCTATGTGGGGGTTTTCCTTAGTCAACCTCTTGTTTGGCAGTTCCAGCCTATACGAATAGTCATTGTCAATAATAAAGTGTGTAATGCTTGTGTATGAGCTTTGAATGTGCAATACCAAGATCTAAATCCCTAGATCCAAACCTTAGAATAAAGATTGATGAGAATAATGATGAATCGACAATGCATAGATTTTAGGATGACCAAGAAAGCATACCAAGCCCCCAAGACTAAAGTACTCTAAGCCATACTCATAATTTGTATATGTTAGTCCATGGTTTATTGATACAAGAGCATCCTAGGGTAGTTGGTTATCTTGCATTATTAAGGGATTTTTGTGGAGTTGAGTGGACCTATTTGGGTCTTGGTTAATTGTTTTTGATGTATTTAATAGGTGTTGTAAGAATTTAAAGGCATTTGGTATTTAATTTCTGTTGGAGGCCGACTTATGGCTCTTCAAGTATTTAATGTAAGGGATATTTAATTTGTAGCTTACTCGGTAGACTTGTGGATTAGTGTTGGAAATATAAGGTAGGCAAGGTTACTGAGAGGGGAGGGGTGAATCAGAAACCAATAAAACTTTATCTTACTTCAACAATTAATCTTTCATATAATATTATGATCTAATTGCATGCATGAAAGAATGAGAGCAACACAACATTCATAACACTTTGACGCAAGATATGGTGACCCAGAAACCTTCCAAATAGAAAGTAAAACTGGGGTTGGGGATGATACCCATAAGCTTTAGTACTGTAGTATAAAGTTAACCTATTAAGGCTTACAATTGACCACTTCTGGCGATCTGCCTTGTTAGGAGAAATAAGGACTGCGAGGTCCACCTTGTTAAAGGATTTACAAACATACAATGAAGTATAAACTCGGTTAGGAGATTTAGCAAAAGATTTTTTAAGTCTACCTTGTTAAATGATTTGACAGATGCACCTGTTAGGATGAATCAATGGTTGATCTCTGATCTGCAACTCTGATTTGCTAAATGAGATTCCTTGTATTACAACAATCACCTGACTATGATAGGTAAATCTTTGTTGTTCCTTATATTGCTTGTAGCCTTCTTCAATCCACATTCATGCACTGCATAATCTTCTTCACATACTTATTTGGGTATGATACAATGCATTACATATATACCAATCCAAATCATTACCTATTAGAGTTGACTATAATACCCATTTCATCATAATTCACAAAGTCAGCCCAACTATTGTAACTCGTGTTTTGAAGACAAACTCAGTGATATTCTAATACATGGCAAACATTGTCAACACTCGACAAACTTTGGCACTCAATTGAACTTGAAGCTCAGTCCATACTAATCACTTCCAAGTAGCTCGAACTCGGTTAGCACTATGTGACTCGATGAACATTGAGAAACTCGATAGCTGCTAAATCACTCAATTGACACTGCATGACTCAATGAACACTAGATTCACATTGTTAACACTATGAGCTCGGTAGATATAGTAGAACTTGATTAACATATAAGAGCTCAGTTAACACTACGATCTTCTTCATTTATGTTGAATAGCTCGATAGTCTCTGCTTTGCTCAGTTTGCATTGTACATAGTCTTTGAAGCTCGGTAAACGCTATGAACTGACTCAGGGGCTCAGTAAACACTATGAACTGACTCAGGTGCTCAGGAGCAACTGAAACACTTGATTAACAATACAGGATGAATGATAAGCTCAATAGCAACTGTAGAGATTGGTAGCAATGTAACCATTTGACTAAGTGTTGAGTCGCTAATAGACAATTTGACCTAAATGTCAACACTTAGTTGGGAATAAGTAGAGGGTATTGTGAAGTCTTTAGTCATTATTCATCCATCGTGGAGAAGAGGATGTGGTAGAGGAGCAAATTTTGAGGAGAGCTAGTAGTTGAGGCTTGGGAAACAAGGAGATTGCTTGGGAGGTTTGCGAGCACCAATTTGGACCTTTGCTAGAGTTTTCTACCAAAGTGCGGATTTGGACTAGCTAGGGTTTGGATTGGATCTTGAGGGATCTTGCAAAACTATTACTTGCTTTGTATTTGGTCGTAACTGAGAAGACCTTACAGCTCGACACATTGCATGTAATCAGTTATTTTATGAATAAAGAGTTATGATTTGGTATAAGATCTTGCATTGTTGTTGTGCTTTCGTTGTGTGCTTATTTGTTGAGGGCTACGACATCTCCTTTGGGGATTCTCCTACCTTGCACTGAATCATTTATTCTTGAATGCTTGAATGATATAATGAAATGGAGAAATTGAGAACTCTTTTGTTTCAAAGGATGTTTCCAAGCCTCTTTGCTTCCACCTTGCAATTGCTCATATCAAATTGGAATGTTTACAATAGCTTGTCTACGTGAAGTGCTTACTTGGTCTTGTTTGCTTGAGGTATGCTTACTTATGCACTTGATAACTTGATTACATGATCACTTATGCCAAATGAAGCAATTGAGGGTGTTTATAAGGGATTCAAATAAACTCTCTCATTAATCAACTGGACAATCGAATGGATGCCTTGAACCAACCCCAACTTAGGCACTGATAAGGGGATCGAAAATGGGTCCCAAACAAGGATGCATTGTGTCCCTCATAAGCAGGGTCACACTATGTCCCTAATTCTAAAGTAAGAACATACATCATCCCTTATACCTCCGCATAAAAACCTCTAGAATTCTCCCAAGGCCCAAAATAGGTTGTAGTTTTGAAAAATCATGTGCAAATCTCGAGACTATGATGATTAGAAGAAGAGAAAGGGATGGCCCAAGTAGATATGTCTTACCTCAAACTTTGTGCCATGGAATAGGAATGTCAAGGAGGACCCATTAGATCCTACTTAAATCTCGTCTAAGAGAAATAAAGAGAGAGATGCAAATACATCTTAAATACATATTTGTAATTAAATTACATTAAATAGGCACTAAACAGACATTAAATTAAAGTGCTTCCAACTTAAGACAGTACAATTGCATTTAAGCTACCCCACAACAAAATTTAGAAGCAGCCATACAGGTTCAAGATTTGTTGGATAAGGGTGTAAATAAAAAGAGCCTTAGCCCATGTGCAATGCCCACTTTTGGCACCCAAGAAGGATGGAACTTGGAGGTTGTGCACTAATTCTAAGGAAATCGATAGGATAACCATTAGATATAGATGTCCTATCCCTAGAATGGAAGTGTTAATGGATTATTTAGGTGGGGCTTCTTATTTCTCCAAGATAGACCTAAAACTTGAGTACCATTAGATCAAGATAAGAAGAGATGAGTGGAAATCGACATTCAAGACCAATGAGTGGCATGTAATATCATTTGGCCTATCAAATGCACCTAGCACCTTCATAAGGTTGATAAATGAGGCTTTGCAAGATTTCATTGGCAAATTTGTAGTGATATATCTAGATGATATACTAATATATAACATGAGAAAGGAAGAACACCCCAATATTTGGAGATGGTGATTAGGAGGTTACGTGAACATAAATTACAGAGCAATCTTAATAAGAGTGAATTCATGAAGTGGGAGTTAGTTTATTTGGGTTTTGTGATATCAAAGTGTTGGACAGATAAGATAATTCTAGTAATGTCCAACGAAAGACCAACCATGAAAGCAACAAACAAAAGAACACCAAATAATGTCCGCAAAAGAGCAAGAACAAAAACCAAAAGAAGAAGCGAGCAAGAACCACCCTGACAAGGAGTACGGATCCAAGCTCAAAGAAATAAAGAAAGAAAGAAAGACAAAGAGAGGAGAAGAGGAAGAAAGAAAAACGACAAAAGTGTTGCCACCTAGGAAATGTTTGTAATGTATGTAGCCTTTAGGGCCTACTTCGACCTCAACCCCGAGCCAGCAGAAAAAGTGTCTCGAATCACAACCTTGAGGTTTTTGATCACTGCCCATTTACCCTCTTGTCTAGCAGCCACAACAAGACCCCAAGCCTCCTTAAGTTCTGCCATCTCTGATCTGGTGAGATCCTCATCAAGATAACTCTTGATGGGGAGAGAGAAGAGTTTCCTCTTTGCCCTAAGAGTTTGAAGGCAATCAACAAGTGAAAGGAACCGGATAAAGAGGGTATTGTCATGCCCAACCCAAGCACAATCAAGTGAGATGTCTGGGATATCCAATTGGTCTTTAAGGAAGGAGTAGCCTGTAGCAAGAGGTTTGGGGCAAGGAAGAGGGAGACCGCGGACTCTCAAGTTTAGCTCGCAGGCATACCTGACCCTTTCATCTGCTATCTTATTCTGGACTAGCTCCTCTACATGGGAGAGAGTAACAGAAGGAGGGGAGGAAGAAATGGGGTTGCTGCAAATAGATGCCCATGATTTCAGCTACTGTTTTGTTTCAGTCTGTAGGGAGAGTTGTTTTTTATCGAGTTCCTCTTGCTTCCTCTTCAAATCATGGATATCCAATATTTGTGTTGTGCATCGGATGTTATCTTGCATTTTATCTAGGTTGGTGGCCTAGTTTTGTTGTAGGCAATAGTCAAGATGCTCCTTCAAATCCATCTATATCCCTGTGAGAGAGTTGCCTACATGTTTCAAATCATTAACTGTCTCGCGTAGGGACTACACGGTATCACAAAGAGTTTGATTCTCCGATTCAGCCTCTTTCAACTAATTACAGAGCTTATGAGAGAGTGAGGATGCCGCAACAGCAATGTCTTTCAGGGCTACATTATTAGTCTCAACTTTTGTCATTTGATCAAGTAGCTGCTGGAATGATATGGGGTCCATAGCAGTTGAACAAAGGTCTGACATTCTGTCAAACAGTTTGCATTCAACCCGCAAGTCACAAATGCAAACCCAAGCTGGATGATGTTCAACGTGGTTCAGACAATCTGTCAAACAGTTCACATGTAACCTACTTAACAGCCAATACCAAAACCCGCACCCTCCAAGCATACAATCTCTACCGGAACACGGCTCTAGTCATGGTACACCGTTGCTGGTATGGCAAAGACGACTACAGGATCTAGTGACGACTCTGCTAGCGACTGCGGTAACAAGAGAAGACAAATCCCGTGCAAAGAGAAACCAAAACAAAACAACAAAATGCATTCCCTCGTAATGCCAAAATGTTGGTTCCTGCAACTAGGGTTCCTGTACGTGCTCGGCTATGCCTGCGAAGCTATGAAAGAGATCTAGGGTGTCTGCTAAATCCTTCAAAGATCCTGTCGAAATGTATCCTGTGAGAAACCATAAACATCGACACCAACTTCTCCAACAAGGGCACCAACAGCGAACAACGGCTAACAGCTAGGGCATTGTAGATGGACGATAGCTAGGGCATTGTAGTCGATGGATGATGGCTAGGGCATTCTGCAAATTAATCAAAGCCGAGCTCAAGCCTAAGCAGGAGCCTGTGGCTAGGGCATCATGGGCGTACGACGAGGAATAAAGTGTAAAGAAATCACGGGCCTCACAGGCAATAGGGGTCTGCGGCTTACTTGTCTAGGAATAAAGAGATGAAATTGTTGAAGATAAGACAGAAAAAATTTCGAGCATATCAAAGTTTTGAGGAAGCATATCAAAGTTTTGAGCAATTGACAGGGAAAGTGGCTTAGTATCCTATTTTGGAGTTACTTGATTTTAAGGTTTTCACCATTAAATGTGGTGAAAGCGAATTGGAATAGGTGTAGTGTGAAGCCAAGGAAGAAGTCATGTGGCTTTCTTGAGTGAGAAATTAAATGAAGCAAAAAGTAAGTATCCTTCTTATGACATGGAACTAAGTCATGGTTCAAGTTCTTAAGAAATGGAAGCATAATTTGCCTCCTAAAGAATTTAAAATGTATACTGAGAATCACAATTAAGTTTTCATAATGGACATGAAAAGCTCAGGCACATGAAGTGGGTGGAGAGTTTTCAAGCCTATACATCACTATCAAGCACAATAAAGGGCAAGCTAATAAGGTAGCACATGCACTTGATGGAAAGGTTTTGACAATGCAAGAAATACAACTGAAGAGCATGAATGTTGAAGTTCAACAAATCCAATTTTCAGAGAGATATATGAGGTTTATAACAAGTTTGAGAATAATTTTCATGGTTAATTCTGTGAGTATACATTGCAAAAATTGGCTACTTTTCAAAAGTGATCAACTCTATTGTCTAAAATGCTCCATGAAAAGCACAAGAGGTTGAGGCCGAGGCCATTTTAGGCTCAACAAGACCCCAGAGCTAGTAAGGAGGTTCTACTATTGGCCTAAGTTAGCTATTAATGTTTAAAAGCTAGTTAAGAGTTGTGTCATTTGTGAGAAAGCCAAAGCTTGTGCAAGCAATGCAAGATTGTATCAACCTTTGCCAATACCAAATAGACCATGGGAAAGTTTAAAGTATGGACTTTGTGATGGGATTACCTCAAACAATGATTGGTTATGACAATGTTTTTGTAGTGGTAGACAAATTCAACAAGGTGGCTCATTTTATTCCATGTAAACCCATTAATAATGTCAGATACATTGGAGGCTTATTTTTCAAGGAAATAGTAAAGACTGTATGGGTTACCTTGAGCATAGTGTTTGAGAGAGCACTTCAGCATAGTGTATGACACAGTAGCTTTGCATAGCATTTATGGAGAACCCTGTGGAAAAATATGGGTACAAACTTGACAGTCAGTCTCCAACTGATAGGCAAACCAAGGTCATAAATAGGTATCTTGAGAGTGTTGGGAGTGCTTGACTAAAGAACATGGGCAAAGTTGGCATGCATTTCTACCATAGGCAAAATATGCTTATAATGATTCCACCAATATAAGTATTGTATGAGACCATTTGAGATAGTATATGAACATCTTAAAGGAATCTTTAAATTAAGGAATATGCAAGAGTTGGACAAAAGGAGTGCACATGCAAAAGACATGGTAGAAGCAATGAGAGAAGCCCATGAGTAGGTAAGGGATCATTTGCAACGAAGTTCACAAAAGGCTGAAGATAGAGAATTTGAGGGATGTTTGATTTGCAATAGGAGATCTACTTATGGTTCACTTGAACAAGGAAAGACTACCCAAAGGCAACTACAATAAACTAATCGCTAGAAAAATTTGATCCTAGAAGATATTGGAGAAGTATGGAGTCATTGCTTATAAACTAGAATTACCTCCTAATATAAGTCTATCTCTCATATTAAGTGTAGCAAGCTTGACGTTATTCAAGAGACTTGGTAAGTTGAATTACCCACAAATAGTGAAGACTAGATCAATGAGATGCCTTAGAAGGAAGTACCATAGATTGAGTACATTTTGAGTACAAATGAAACCAAAAAAAGAATGCACAAGACCTATTGAGAACATTTGGTCAAATGTAGAGGACTCTCAAGCAAATTGGATGGTGGAGGAAGACATCAAGAAGCAAGGAGTGGATGTGCAACAATTGATCTCTAAGAGGGCTTAAAAGAGCACCCAAGCATGTAATGAGGACCCAAACCATTAGATTCCAAGTAGACTAGGATGATTGTAACAAGGTCACATAGATTGTGTGGACCAATTATGTAATGGATTGGTGTTATTAAAAGCCAAATATAGCATCAAAATGTACTTGAGAACACAAAGAAAACTTCAAGTATAAGTTCAACTCAAGTCAAACTTATGAAATTGCCGCTTGTCCATGTTTATAATGCTATTTCATGATGTATGTGTCATTTCTAGGTGTAAGTTGTGAGAAAGTTGTCAATGAACACTTGTGATAGGTCCAATAAGAAGTATTCTAAGTGTTTGGAGTGTTAGATGAATCGATTTGCACAAAGAGAAGTACCTTGAAAACAATGTGATATAATCATGAAATTGGTGAGTTTAGTAAAAGGTCCAAATGGGGTACTCAATGCTATGATCAATTTGGGAAGATTACTAGTTGTGCAAAAATAATAGCCAAAATACCACTTAAAGAGGCCTAATTGGGGGTTCATAGACCTAATAGGAAATTTGGTTGAAATCAAGCGTAAATAATCCTAAGAGTTGAGTGATAGTGAAGGGTACAAACACTTGAAACTTTTAAACCTTAAACCTAGTATAAAGGTGGTTTGTGAAGTGGATATGTTGGATCAAAATAGAAAGTTTGATATTATATCATATTGAACAAATTGACAAGGGTAGTATGTCTCCACGAGCTTGTTAAGTAACCCAACATAAATTTCTCTTCTCAAACAACTCAAGTCTTCTCGAGAGGATGTTGCTACCTAGACTACTACTTCCAACTATTCAATTAATTAAGATGGAATATGGTTAAAGGAATTAAAATATTATAGTTACTATTTTAAACCTCTACCATATTACACTTACCATCTTGAACTCATATTCTCAACCATTACCTATACTACCTTGAACATGTCAAAGAAAGATCTTGACCAACCTTGAACATGTCAAAGAAAGATCTTGAACCGGTCAAGGTATTTACATACCCTAGTTACTACTTCCATTTGTTTGGCTAAGATATTTAGGGTATTTACATACCATAATTACTACTTCCATTCATTTGGCTAAGATACTTATTGCAAACTATGGTACTCTCAAGAATGTCTGCGAAATGCATTAATACAAGAGATGAATCAAGAAAGGATATATTGAACTGGTCGAGGGATTTTAGATACCCTAGTTTGTTACTTCTATTTATCTGGCGATATCTATGCCGGCATCAAATCGACAATTGTAAAATAAATTTAAATTTAAAAAACAGTTTAAAATGATTTTTAATTTAATTTTTAAAATCAGTAAATTGCCCATTTGATGCCGGCATAGACATTGGCTATTTATCCAACCAAATTTAATATTGCAGCTATGGTCTTTGAAATCTATATTACGATAGTCTTTGAAATATTACTTGTGATACTTGATTTTAACTGAACTAGAAGCTGTCAATGCTGCTGGCCTACTACTAAACTTTTACTAGTCCGGCAAATGAGAGTTGCCCAGTTATTTTAATCTAAATACTTTGAGACACCAAAATCACCTGATCCTCTTACACTACATTTAAAACCCTATTATTATATTAATGTTTTCAAAATGAATTTTACATACTGCAAGATGCTCTGTCCAATTTGACTGAAACTTGTAGAGAAATACTACCTATGTAGGAAATGACTTTTCTGCAGTACATCATCTTTCACTGCCTGAGTAAGAACTAATGACCTTTTCAACTTTGATTTAAGCTTGAAAGACTTTCCTGCCTTATTTAACTCCTCGGATAGGGGCAAAAAGGCAATAGACCGTCAAAAACTAGCTTTCTCGTTACAGTCACAAACACAGGAGAGGCAAATACAGAGTACCAAATGAAGTCTGATAAAGGCTAAAAGACTGATCTTACAATTTGTAAAACAAATGCTCCGAGACTTGAACCAAAATTCAGAGCTTAAAAAAAGCTAACGTTTATATGTGCACATGCCATGACATGGACAATGCAAAATACAACCAAGCTCAAATCATTGAGTAATACATCTTAGGGCTTCAAAAGCCAAAGCAAAATCGATTGAAAATTACTTTGCTGTGGATGCATTTAATAGTCGTGCAGATCTACTACTGACTGGAATTGTCATACAGCTATTTTTGTTGGAGAATTTTAACAGAACAAATTAATAGAAAATACGAACTAAACATAACTAATTAACTTAAAAAGTGCTTCACCTACAAATAATCATCAAAATGAAACCATTATTCCACTTTCTGTCCTAATACAAAGCAAACGAAAAAACAAGTAAACTAAAATCCTTTGAATGTATAAAGAACGTTTGTGTCTCATCCCCATATGATCAACATGGAATACAAAAATGATCCAGCTGATAGACTGAGAAGGATGGATTCAATCTAGGGAACCGTATTCATCTCTAGGGCACGATAAATAAGCCATAAAGCCAAACTTGTCAGTTCCCTGTTAAGAGACCATTAAAGAAAGGACTGCACAGACTGAATGTCCCATCCTGGAACGATCAACCAGATACAGCGAAATCTAGATCTAGTTGACAAAACTATAAAAGAATTAACGATGAAGTAAATATGGGGCACCCCCTATCTCTAGGGCAACGAAATTCGTTGGCCATAGACTCAAACTGAGTGCCCTATATCAACATCGCTTCTGCGAATTTGATAATGAAAATAGCGTTCAGATTTGCTTGTTTACCTCTCTCTGCAACGAACAATGTCCATAACCCTAGCTTTATCCTCTCTGGAAAATGGTATTTAGGGTTTCAAAGAAATTGGTTGACACAAACCCTAGTTTCTTTAGCGTTTTGACGAATCTTTTTCGCTTCTAGGTCTTTCCTTACGGGTATTTCCATCTCATTGTGTGCCGGGTATTTCCATCTCATTGTGTGCCTAAGTGAGATTTAGAAGTGGGCTAGCTAAAGATTCTTAATTTTAGTGTAGTTTATTTAATAGAATGTCCTAACACTTTCATTATAAATACATATAAAGAGATATATATATATATATATATATATAGATTAATGTGAACAAAATGTTGAGTTGCCTCTCTCCATCAAAAATATATATGTATTGTGCAATAGAGTGTAATTTAATGGATGCATGAGAATTGCCATCTTATTTAGAGATAAAAAAATTTAATTTCATGATTAAAATGTCTATATTATTTATTTACATTGATATAATGACGCTTTTAGGTATTGGGCATTATCAATTATTATCTTACATTTGATAATATGATACTAATGATTATATACATTGTAACTAATTTATAAGAAATAGTGTATGACATGTTCTTCATTATCAGAGGATTTACTCACATGTTTATTAAGTAGAATCTATGTTTCTAGTTCTTATTTTGTAAACTTTTTAAATCTGACATAGTGCAAGGCATGAGAATCCCCAAAGGAGATGTCATATCCCCCAGTAAATAGCTACACAACGGAAGAATAATAATAACACAGAGATTTAGATCCAAATAAAGCCAACTCTTATAATATAATCAATAGATTTACATCCAACATTCCTGGCTATAAGGCCTTCCAGGCTATGGCCAAATACATAAGCAATTACAATTCTAATTTTGCAAGATCGCTCAAGATCCAAACCCTAGCTAGCCCATATCCACAATCTAGTAGAAACCCTAAGAAGAATATAAACTTGTGCTTGCAAGCCACTAATCAACCTTCTTGTTTCCCAAGCCACGGCTACTAGCTCTACTCAATTTCTCTCTTCATAACTACTCCTCTCTAGCTGGCTTCCTCCATATTAGATCCCATGCTCAACTCCATGCTCCATGTTGAATGAATAATAACAAGACAAAACCCTCTACTTATACCAAAACAAGCCACAAGTTGGCCTAACAAGTTATATTAAATAAACCCTCACATTAAATAAATCCTCAAGCCGTAAGTTACATTTAATAATGCCACCTATTAAATGACTTTTTCCTTCTTTTCTCCTTTTTTTTTTCTTATAATTTTTGTCGCTTTCTCTCTCCTCCACAAATTTTTTTTCTTTTTAAAAAAAAATTGTTTTCCTTTTTTCTTCTCTTTTAAAATTGTGTGTTCCTTTATTTTCTGATGCAAAATGCTCCTACATCAAATTTTGAGTATGTTTCATGACTCAATAAGCAAATAAGAACTTATCCAATTCCTCTATCTAGTAAATCCTATTTATATTTTCAAAAATAATATTTTCTTTTCATGTAGTTTTGTTTCAATCTTTAGTTTTAAATTAGGACTAATTGTTTACAATACTTGAGGCAGATGCCTATAACACAATGGTAACTTGTGAGCCTCTCATCCAGAGGGTCATGGGTTCCAGCCTAGTCTAATAACAATTAATTTCAACAAAAATAGTAATAATAATTCTAGGCTTCTGTAACACATAATAATAATTAATCTTAACAATAATAATAAATGAATAATAAATAATCTAGGCTTCGGCCCATCACCTATAAAAAAATAAATTTAAAAATGCTTCCAATACTCTAAGTTTGATAAGTCGAGTATATAGCCAAGGAGTAAGATTATATAACTGCTTGATTGGAAACAATTGTGAACATCTTGTTCACAATGTCCATAAGATAGAAAAGTAGGGTCAAAAGAATATTGTACTTCGTTCACTTGCATAGAATTGACAATCCTAAAGCGCAAAGGTTTATGGTCAAATCCTTATCCTTAGTCATAACTTATTAAGTTGGCCACTAATTCAAAACTCCAAACATTCAAGGTTGGTTATTTCATAGAAATCCTTTAGGAAAACAGTTGGGAACACCAACAAGTTGACAACTCTATTTAAGACAAAGTAGGAATTATATATTGGATTTTGACTTGTGAAGTAATATGGTATTTCCTAGTCATCAACCACCCATTAAACAATCATTTGGGGATTGAAGGGAGGTTGAGCTTTCATGACTAGTATTCAACATGAGCACCACAACTTGGTAAAATAAAACAAGTATTAGGTACTTTCTCATGGTTAATATTGTCATTGATGAAGAAAAGAAAAGAACTATGAATATTGTTGTTATCATTGCAATAATCCTTGCTAGGTAAGGAAGCACAAGTTAGTAATTTAAAAAGCCTTGAAGCTTTTATTGTATATTACCATTCCAAATAAAGAAATCAAATTTTCCATGTCCCTTAGACAAGGGAAGTGAATCACATACTATCCTAACCATTTGCTTCAAGGTCTATAAGAATTGTACTTACTACTAGTAAAGGAACAATAAAAACTAGAGCCAAGTTGGAGGCTAAAAAGAAGCAACTATAAGTAGAGTTAAATTTTAGACAATAGACATTATAGAAAATATGGAAACCTAAGGCAAAAAATACATAAACTCCTACAAATACCCCAAGTCCTACTAAAAAAACCATTTTATACATAATGATTTAAGGCCTTTAAGAATGTTTTTTGAAGGAAGAAATTTGTATTAGGTATTGTCCCAAATCTCCCATTTGGATCCAAATTCAAAAGGCCAAGTAGTTGTCTTTGGTTCTCTAGCACTTACTACTTTTGCATACCATCATATACTATTAGAATGTATTTCACCAGGCCTAAAAGAACCTTTCCCAATATTATAGAGTTTGTTAATTGTTAAGATGGTTGCAATAATCAAATAATTTCAAGAAAAAAAAGGAATCTTGTGCCTTTTTCCATTTTAATAGGAACATAAACCATAATATCCAATATTCCTATCATTACCCATTTTTACCAATGTTAGTTCTTGTTCCACTTCTTATTATTAGCCTTTTGATGACAAGTTAAGACAACAAAATAAAGATTTGAGGAATTGTGTAGAAAGATCCAAAAGAGAAGGAAAATGAATATTTATCTCAATAGTTGTTTGCATTAAATTAAGGACCAACTTTTAATACAAATTGGAAACCTAATGCAAATACTAATGCTTCACTTTTTTTCAAAATGCTCATAATCTTAGACATACACAAGCATGACCACCAAATACATCCATATTTGCTTATTCCATTACAAGTACAACTATGTTACCCCAAAATGCTATGGTAATGGAAAATACCTAAGCATCTTAATTTGGTATGCAAGGATCTACAACGTCTATTGCTTCTATTATCCCATGCTCAACATTTAATAATTTTACAATCTAAAATCAAACTATTACAAGTGCACAAGCTTTAACCTATGTTCAAAGTACATGTGGAAATACTTTGCTATTTAATTCAAATCTTTTTTTGGCAAAAATTGCCACCTTTTTCTCAATCATTGATTTCATGGCCTCAAAATTTTGGTGCACCTCCTTTGGAATATCTAAAATTTGAATTTATTAATTTTCAAGCTTACGGGAACTGGTGATATATAATTTGACAACCATGTGTGTTTCAAGTTAAACAACAAGATCCTATTTTATAACAAGCACAACCATAAGTTTTCACTACTCGAGTGGGTCCACAACAACAAGGCCAAGCATAAAATACACAAGGGTAGGGTAAAAAGGGAATCAATCAAGGTGTAAGAGCTCATTTTCATTTGGAAAGATCTAGGGAACTTGACTTTAATGAAAATCCTATTTTTCTGATTCAATTAATAATGAAATTAGGATACAAGTCCCAAAATTTATAGGAAATAATGTCATATCAAATGAAGAATAGTTGAGAGCTTTTATTATCTTTATAAAATAAATCCAACGTCAAACATGAAGATGTGGTAGCAAAATTGTCTATGTAATATTTAGTAGATGATTCTAAAGATTGGTATATGAGTTTTTCAAATTCTTCAATAAGTTCATGGAATAAATTCAGATATATATGTAAAGAGTAGTATGGTAACCATTATGATCCTAAGTTTGCATCAAAAGAATTGGCAAGTATCCAAAAGGGTATTAATGAGGCGACTACAAGTTTCAATGCAAGGTTCCTTAAGGTTCACAATAGAATACCAAATCATTTAAAGCCTCTCAATACAACATGTTTAATATTTTAAATTAATACCTTTGATTTTAAAACTACATATTTCAAGGAACAAAAACTTGGCAATGGTGTAAGAGATGCTTTCAACATCGCTTTAAACATTGAAAATGATATGAAAGCTTCTATCATACTTTAAAAAAAAGAGATGAAATAAGAATCTCACAAAATCCTTTACATAACCATTCAAGGCAAGATAAAATGAGGAAAAGTTAGATGGGATGATGAGTAAGTTAAAGGACAATAATAAAAAATTTGCAAGAGGTGTAAAGGAAATTTAACAAGATAAGATATGTTTTCATAGGCAAGAAAGGTCTACATTAAGAGTGTGCCTTAAAACATAAATTCAGAGGATCGGGTCAAGGAGAAGGATTAATTCTAATCAACTCCAAGGTTATTAGATCTTAGTAGGTCAATGCAATCCAAATGATAATGGAGCATTAACATAAGCCAAGATCTAATGGTTGTGGAGATAGATGAAAGAATGTTCAAATCCTTGAGATCTTAATAGGTAAAGTAAATTACCTCTAAATTTAAGAACAAGTATGGAACAATAAATTTGAAATGTAAATTATTGAATTGAGAAAAGAAAATAAGGTACTTATCTTGAGAGATAAAAAAATAAATGATGGAATTTGAAGTTATGCCCATTGTGTTGCTCCAATCAATAAACAGATCTAGTTTCAAATCTAAAACCATGAAATCTACAAAACTAATAAATCTTTCAACTCCCTATAGGGGTCAACTTGGAAGAGTAGGGTCAATCTAGAAAGGAATTAGGGTCCTAGTACGCCCCTAATCTTCAGTATCCAATCACAAAACAACTTCTGAGCCTCTGAAGTTCTACGAAAAGGGTATCTTAATCTGCACTTTGTTTCATCTTCTGAGATTCATTGATGTTTGAAAATGGGAGGTTTTTGGGTGGTTGTGTAGGGGTTTTCCTTAGTCAACCCCCCATTTTGGAAGTTCCCACCTCCACAAATAGTCATAGAATCAATAGTAAAGTGTGTGATGTTCTTGTATGAGCTTTCAATGTGCAATGCCAAGATCTAAATCCCTAGATCCAAACTCTAGCATGAAGATTGATGTGAATTATGATAAAGCAACAATGCATTGATTTGAGAATAACCAAGAAAGCATACCCAGTCATCAAGGCTAAAGTGCTTTACTCATTATCTTTATTTGCTACTCCATGGTTGAATCTTGAATGCTTCAATGATAGAATATAATGGAAGAGTAAAGAACTCCTTTGCTTTAAATGATGTTTCCAAGTCTCTTGTTTCCACCTTGCAATTTATCTTGTTTCAAATTGGGATGTCCAGAATAACTTGTTCATATGAAGTATATTTGTGTTTTCTTGATCACTTATGCAAAATGAAGCAATCAAGAGTGCATATAAAGGATTCAAAATATATTTTCTCTCACCAGTTGACCGGACAATCCTAATGATGCCTTAAATCAACCCTGGCATTGGGGTCGAGAAGGGGACCAAAAATGGGTCCCAAGAAGGGATGCACTACACTATGTCATCAATGATGCACTACACCATTAAGGTTGTACTATGTCCTTGATTCTAAGGTCAAAAAACCTTTAGGATTCTCTTGAGGTCCCAAAATAGGTTTTAGTTTCATGAAATTAGATGCAAAACTCAAGAAAAGCTTGTTTTAATGCATAAAGAATATTGTGGTGATTGGAAGAAGAGAAAGGAAGGACCCAAGTTGGTAAATCCTACCTCAACCTTTATGTCATGGAATAAGAATGCCATGAAAGACCCATTAGATCCTACCTAGTTTCCATCTAGAAGAAATAAAGAGAGATGCACAAATGTATCTTAAATACAAATTTATTATTAAATTATATTAAATAAGTGTTAAATGATAATTAAATTTAAGTGATTCTAATTTGAGATGGTAATCAAGATATCAAAGGAATAAAGAAAATCTTGATGCATTCAAAAGGACTAGTGTTCATTGTAGGATGCATTCAAGATAATTATAGTTTCTCAATCCATTAAAGAATTTGGTCCTATGGATAAGGAATGTACCAATGAGGATTATGAAGATACTTACACCTTAAACATGTTGTCAATAAAACACTTCAAAAAAGATAGTAATATTTCTTGTAAGGATGAAGGAGACATTATTTATTTTGATGTGAAAATACATAGAATTGATTCTTATCATCAACAAATATTATTACCCAATCAAGAATAGTCCATGATGAGTTATGAAGAAGATCAACGTAATGCCCCGCCAAGGGATCCAAAGAATTAACCTAGACTTTCACTAAGTTTGGTAGCATTTTTTTTTTTAAACATGAAAGTAAATACCACATATAACTTATGCACAATAACAGAAGCAATAGCAATGTCCATCTGAAAGTAAACATAACATACATAACAGATTACATTCTTTAAGGATCCCTTAACGTTGAATTACATCTAAAACATCTAACATACATGAATCCATCTAGTGCAACATCCACATGAAATAATAATGATAAGTCCAATATTTATACATTACATTTCAAATGCTTAATCATCCACTGTACATGTCACAGGGTATGAAAAGCTCAAAAGAATATACATATGTGAAATAAGGTACATCATCCTATTCTAATCCATGATACATCAAAGTAAAGATAATCACATGATACATGATCATAGAAGACATATACATCCATCATAAAGATCAAACATAATAAACTAAGTGCACGGTTCCTCCCAACCGTTAATAGCATCATTAGACCATTGTGGGCCCTAGCCATCCCTCCGTGCGTAACATTCCAAATCACCGAAGAGATTATCGGTATTAACATAGTAGGAATGTCACTCCTAACATATACTATATCATATGCAAAAAGTAATCTAACATGCAAATAAAAGCATAAGATAACATCATCATCAATGAAAGGATACATATCCACCATCAAGAAGGATGCATCAGCCATGATGTCTCAATAAATCTCAAATGATAAGAGTGGAAAAAAACTACCACCCGACTGCGTGGTACCTAAGTGGTCCACTCCCACCGTGCTGAGGAGATAATCTCAAGTCCCAAACAGGCCATCTAAAATACATAGCATAAATCTCTATAAGTCTAGGAATCCTAAAAGTATACTAACTCAAAGGTTCCAATCACAAAACTGATATCTAATCCTAGAGGCACACAATGACATGTAGGAACCTACTATGCATCGGGAAAGTATCATCGCATTTATCACGTACAAGTTACCCTGGCAGTTAGCTAAACTCCACGGGTCCATACTAATCTCATGCGGCCACTAGTATCCTCTCATACTGACAAGGCATACTATGGAATGTAAGGTTGCAACCATGCGTTCTCACTACTCCCATCCTAGCCTGTACAAGCACTCAAGGCATGGGCAAGAACCAAAACTCTTATCTTTTTAGGTTCATTTAGTTAGTATTAGGTGTGAATGTTATCACTTATTAATCCAACTTACAATGAGTTACCCTGGCAGCCTCTTAGGGCCCCAGCCCCCATTGCAAGCCACTTCCTGACACTACATGCAGATATCCTACCCTAAGCTCATGCAATCATAAATCTCAAAATCACAAAAGATAATCCATAATAAAATCATCAAATATGCATAAAAGCATCAAATCTCCATGAGCAAGCATCCATAGAAAATCATGATCACAACAACTCTCTATTGGCAACTGAAGTATCATTGATAATCAAAGTATCCAATGGTTCTCAATAACCAAAATATATCTCAATCATACTGATCGAAGACTCCAAAATGGTTGAGTCAAACATGTCACAACATGACATCATCAAGAATAAATCCACATTTTAGTCCCATCATGGTGACTAGAAAATAATCAAGGATAACTAATCGATGACCAAAAATGGTTAAGTCAAGTGTCTCATACATAAGAATCTCAACTATAACAATCATTAATTACAACCAATACATAGAGCATTCCATCACATAACCATGGTTGGGTTTATAAAGATTGAGATTAAAACATCATCATGACATCACAATCACATAACCCCCAAGCCTCTAGTAGACGTCCTACAACTGGTCAACACTAGTCAACCCAAAACCCAAAACAATAGCATAAAGAATACACAATGCAAACACATGTTTTGGTTTTGCTAAGTTCACAAACTTGAATTTAAATGTAGAGGTCTAAATTTATGTTTCCAGGTTTGGAGAATGAATGAGAAATATTTTGTACATTTTGGATGAATAAAAGATTTCCTTAAAATCCATCTTCCAATTATAATCTTTGTTTGAAAACGTCCCCCACCAAACTATCAACTAAATTTCATATTCTTTATAAAACAATTAATTAAATCTTGAAAATTATACAAGAGTTCACCATTATGAACCTTTGGTATAAATCATTTATCAATTATATAATTATAATTCAAATTATTTTTAACATATTTAAATATTATATATATATACATATATATATATATACATACATACATACATATGTAAATATATAAATAATTATTATTGCATTTTACAAAATTGAATTAATAATTTCGATTGAAAGCATATAAAAATTTAATATCAATGAAAGTCAAATTCATATGAATCGACACACATATATACATATCAGTGAGTACCTTTGGCGGTACGCAGGGCCCTGCGGTCGTAGGGCTTGTGACGTCAGTGGATACTATGTACCCCTGCTGTCGCAGTACCTACGACAGTCGGTACACTGCGACGCTGTGGACACGGGGGCGCGGGTCTCGTCCCCCCTCCCCCCCCCCCCCAATTAATGCATATCACTTTTTTTTAAAATCGCATAAGCGATTTTCCATTCGCCAGTATGCGATTCGGTTTTTAATAAAGTTTAATGTTTTTCAAAACATTTTTGATTAATGATATGATATTCAATTTTTAATTATATATATATATATATACCTTCATATATATATATATATATATATATATATATATATATATATATATATATATATATATATATATATATGCAGAATTAAAAACATCACAACATATAAACATGTATACATATGCAGAATTAAAAACATCACAGCATATAAACATGTATACATATGCAGAATTAAAAACATGTATATCATATGCAGAATTCTGCATATGTATACATGTTTATATACTCAAAATTCTGCATATGCAGAATTAAAAACATGTATATCATATGCAGAATTCTGCATATGTATACATGTTTATATGCTGTGATGTTTTTAATTCTGCATATGTATTCATGTTTATATGCTGTGATGTTTTTAATTTTGCATGTGTGTGTGTGTGTGTGTGTGTGTGTGTGTGTGTGTGTGTGTGTGTGTGTGTGTGTATGTGTGTGTGTGTGCAAATTAAAAATATAAACATGTATATACACGGTTTATTTAGAAATTCTAATTTTCAAAATTTTCCTATAAACTTTTAATCTCAAATTAATCCAAATATTAATCTAATGGATTTTGCAACAATTTAAACCCTAGCCCCATGTTCTTTTCAGATCTATGCATATAAGTTTCTCAAATAAATTTATCTACCCATATTGAGAATGCATACAATAAAAAAAAGAGGAAAATCCTCAGAAGACATATGGAAGACACGAAGAAGACAGGGAATGCAAGATGTGGAAATAGCATAAGTAAAATCACAAGAATCTACCCGAATTCTGATGCTAATTCACTCTTCCTCAGAAAACCTGCAGAGCAAGCTCCCTTCTTCAGAGTTCTCGAATCCTCCAATGCTCCAATTGCTCCCCAAACGCTATGTCTAAGCTTCTAGGAATGCTTGAATATAAAGAGCTCTCAGGAAACATCTAGAATGCCTCTAGAAACAGCTAGAAGGTGTCACCAACTAAGCATGTGTCATTTCCAACCTTCTAGATGAATCATAGGGTTGTAGACACCATGTGCTTAATTGATGCACTAACCTCCATGCTGTTGACATATGAGAAATGAAAAGGTGCGTTAACTCCCATGCAAGCTTATAACTCCAATTTACTTTTTATATAATTTCTATTTAAATCTTTATAACTTTCATTTTAATTTTATAACTTTTATTATTATTATTTATTTATTACTTTATTATTATTTTATTATTATTATTTTTAATATCTAATTTTCTTTTATTTAATTCTTTTTTCCTCAATTAATTCTCATTTAATTAATTATAGTCAAAATATCAAATAACATGATATTTTATATTAATTTTCTCAAGTAATTAATTAATTAATTAAATCTATTTATTAAGACTTAATTAATACAAAATTCACCATAGACCTCCAAGATAAAATATGAAAACCCATCATAGAGCAATTCATAGAAAATCAGTCTAAAGGGTTAAAAATCACGAATTATGTCATCTGACACATTCGGTGGGTAAAATATCTAGATACTTGTCCTACTTCACTAGGACAATTGGTTTAAGGGTTTGGGATTTGGACTTGAGAATTTATCTCTCTTCTCTTATCATTGAGATAGTATAATAGGGTACGCTCATCCTGGCAATTCAGGGAAGTCGATACCCGATACCTGCAACCTGCAAAAAAACCATGCATGTACATACAATATATATAATACTAGGCTAAACAGACAATGGTAGGAAGTGGTGCATCGTGTAGATCCCGACTAAGCAGGTGACTACGACTCCCTTCCTTAACCACATCAAAAATGCCATACAATAAGAAAACACACACACCATACACATGCAACTATGGGGTAAGCATCCATAATAAAACACATGAGATAATAAACCATCCAACCAATCATCAAAAATAACTAAAAGCAATGTAATGATCATCATGCGTACATGAAATGTAAAGTCTAAATGATCTTATCATGTAACCACTGAATCCATAACATAATGTCTGATAGTCTGAAACCACTAATCCATCAACATAAAACTAGTCTATCATAATTTGATAATAATAGCAACAATATGTCCAGAAAAGATGTGAACGAGGGTAGGCACTACATCCACCCCCCCTTGGGTTAGGCTTACTCGTGGAAGCCTACAAACAAGTAGGGATATAACTCCCTCAATCTAGTTGCATCCTCCCATGTAGCTAAAGAATCATCAGTAGGGTCCCATTGGACCCTTACCTGCTTGATGGTTTGACCCCTGAGGGTCAACTCCCGCTACTCCAGAATACGAACTAGCTCCAAAGCCAGCTACTCGTCCTCTACCTGCAACGCATTCCAATCAAGATCATGTACAATATTAGGAATATACTATTGAAGCACTGAAATGTGGAAAACATCAAGAATGCGAGCTAGGCTGGGCGGTAGAGCAAGGCGGTAAGTAACTGGGCCAATCCTCTCCAAAATCTTGACTGGTCCCACAAAGCGAGGTGCTAGCTTAGAAGCCTTTCTGTATCGGATCGAACTCTTTCGCAGCCGCACTCTCAATAAAACCTTATCACCCACAACAAACTGCTTATCAGTCTTATGTGCATCAGCATATTTCCTCCTGCCTATCCTATGCCATAGTTAAATGCTCACGGATGTGCACTACCTATTGCTCCATATCACGAAGCATCTCAGGACCCAACAGGATGCGATCCTCAAGGCTATCCCAACTCAGTGGTGTACGACAAGGACGTCCATATAATGCCTGAAATGGTGCCATGCCAATAGAACTATGATACTCGTTGTGTTAAGAAAACTCCACTAGGTAGAGATAGTCCTCCCAATGTGTCTGCCTATCCATCACATACATCTGTAACATATCCTCCAAAACCTGATTCACCCTCTCTATTTGACCATTAGTCTCTGGATGATATGCCGAACTGAAGTTTAACTGCGCTCCAAGCTCATGCTGCAACGATGTCCAAAATGTAGATGTGAAAACAGGATCCCTATCAGAAATGATCTTTCTAGGAATACCATGTAATCTCACAATGTCACGCATGAAGACATTAGCTACAGAAGTTGTTGTGCAGGAAGACCTGATTGGTGAGAAATGCACCAACTTAGTCAACCGATCAACGATGACCATGATAGCATCATGACATCGAACAGTCATAGGTAATCCTACTATGAAATCCATAGAGATGATATCCCATTTCCAAGAAGGAATGAGATTAGGCTGCAAAAGTCTAGCCAGGTGCTAATGTTCTACCTTAACTCTCTGACACTCGAGGCACCTAGCCACAAAATCAGCAATATCACACTTCATCCCATACCAAAAGAACAAACGTCTCAAATCAGCATGCATCTTCTTGACACCTGGATGTGCTGAGTAAGGTATACGATGGGCTTCTACCAGAATCAAGGTGCAAAGCTCATCCAAAAATGGCACATAAATCCTCCCCAAATGTCTCAAAAGGCCATCTGATTCTCGAACGTACCCTACAAACTTGCCTTCCAAAGATCTTCTTGAATCCATCTCACTGCACACTTCCTCATACCAAGAATCTGTAGGAAGTGCCTGAAGAATCTGACTCCTCAAGTCCACACTAAGAGTCATCAATGATACAACATGTCTCCTGCGACTCAAAGCATCTACCACCACATTCTCCTTAGCTTGAATGTACTTAACCTCAAAATCATACTCACACAGAAACTCCATCCATCGCCTCTAGCGAGCATTCAAATTAGGCTGAGTGAAAATGTACTAAAGACTACGATGATCCCTATGTAGCTCAAATCTGTGCCCCAACAAGAAATGTCTCTCAAACACTGCAATACCAACCACAGGTGTTCCTCATGCTCCTTCTGAGTCTTAGAATATATCAATATGTCATCAAGAACACAAGTACAAACCTATCCAGATAAGATCAGAACACACCATTCATTAAACTCATGAAAATTGATGGAGCATTAGTCAACCCAAAAGGTACCACTATGAACTCATAATGCCCATAGCGAGTTTGAAAAGTGGTCTTGTGAATATCTGCTTCCTTAATGCGAAGCTGGTGGTATCCTGACTTAAGGTCAATCTTGGAGAATACTATAGCTCCCTTGATCTGATCAAATAAGTCAGCAATCCAGGCAAAGGATACCTGTTCTCAATAGTCACCTTATTCAACTGTCTGTAATCAATACAAAGGCACAAAGAATCATCTTTCTTCTTCACAAAGAGCACTGGAGCTCCCCATGGTGATACACTAGGTCGAATGCTCCCTTTGGCCAGAAGTTCCTCTAGCTGAAGATGTAGCTCACCCAATTCCTGTGTAGTCATGCGATAAGGAGCTTTAGAGATAGGCTCCGCTCCAGGAATCAGATCAATACTAAAGTCAATGTCCCTCTTCGGAGGCATGCCTGGAACCTCACTTGGAAAGACATCTGCATACTCCTGTAAAATCGAGTGATCTAAAGTCTTCCTCACTAGATCTTCCTCATCAAGATCATTTACCATAATAGAAAATATCTAACATCCCTTACGGAAACTCCACTTCAATTGCATAACATAAATCATCTACAGAGATATAGGCCTTGGTATTCCAACTATCTTCACATCATTCCCTTGGTCATCTTGGCACATAATAATCTTCTTCCTGCAATCTATACTGGCTCTATGAGATCCAAGCCAGTCCATGCCTAACACGACATCATAGGAACCAAGAGGTATGACTCGAAGATCCACTGCAGTATCAAAGCTTCCTGAGCTAAGCCCACACTTATGAATTACAGAATCTATGGAGACCTTAATGCCTGAGGCTAGTTCCACTTGCCAACCATGGTCTTGCTTCACCGCATCCAACTTACACTTAAAATCTATAGATGGTGAAATAAATGAATTTGTAGCTCCTGAATCAAACAATACTGAAAGAGATATACCTCTAATAGCACCTTTGGTCTCAACCACTGTTCCCTGATGATCTGCCTGACCCTGATCAACTATTGCAAAAACTCTATGAGCTCTACCTACATCACCAACTATAGGCTCTGAAACTGTAGGTCTAGGTCCTGACAACTAAGATGCTCGCTGTGGACACTGAGCTATATAATGTCCAATCTGACCACAAGAAAAACATTCTATATTTCTGCCAGATCCTCTACCCATAGGTGGTACATTTGATTGCTGACAACTGTTCCTGCTAACAAAAGACTGGCTACTCTGAGTTGGCTAATTGGACTGATTTTGTTTATTGCATTGAGTACTGCGATTGTTCTTGGTGTTAGAACCTTTGCCACCACCTTGAGCTTGAGAATTTGATTCCTTCTGTTGCTATGTCTATTGAGATTGCTGCTGATACTGTTTCCCCTCAGAGAAAGAAGACTTCTTATTACCACCTGAATTGTAGTTGCCTTTAGATCCTATTGCTGCTGGAACCCCTAGAAAACCTCCTTGACCAAGGTTGACACTTTTCTCAACAAGGATAGCTCGACGTACCGCATCCTTGAGGGTTTTTGGCTCAAATACCTTGACACCCCCAATTATACGATTATTCAAACCCCTAATAAAGTGTTGTGTCAACTGAGCTGAATTTTCACTGAACCCTGAAAAAGACACGAGCTCATAAAACTTAGGCTCATACTCGGTCACTGACAAAGTGTACTTTCTAAGATTATGAAATTCATTAGCCCTTTGCTGTTTCCATTCCTCTGGTAGGAATCATTCCCGAAAACTTTCTAAGAATAGTTCCCACATGACACTGCTCATATTGATTCCCAACTTCTTCTCCTCAATCATCCACCAAGTGGCCCCAAAATTCTCTAAATTAGTGATCGCAAATCTTGCCTTAACATTGTTGTCGAACTCCTGCATGGCAAAAATCCTATCAAGGGAAATAAGCCATGGCTCGGCCACATAACCAAAACCTTGCCATTGAAAGGCTTAACCTTGGATCTTGAAAGATCCTTCATCTGAGTGGACACAATGGACCTCTGACGATCCTTCCGAGGACTCCTAGATCTGGGTCTATGCTCTTGTTCTGTCTAATGCACTTTAGACTATTCTTGAATAGGAGGTAGATGTTCTAGAATAGTCTGCATCATCTGTCTCAAACCAACCTCTTCAGACTTAGCTTGGTCCTCTCTACGGCTCTCTTCTTGCTGCCTACTAGTGTGCTCTTCCCTACTCTCTACATGAGCCGATCCCTCATGGGCAGACTCATGGAAACTGATAGCTCTGCCACGACCATGACCTCTACCACGAACTCTACCATGGCCTCTAACAAAAGACCCAGTCCCATATACCATCCTACAACAGTACAAAGTACTATTACAATCACATGTTGCAATAGACTAAGTTCAATTCTATGTTTAGGTTTAAGTAAAATTTCCAGTTTTGAAAGCTAAGTGTTGAAGTATGAAAAATATGCAAGTAACAGTTCAAGTTCTATTTCAGTTCACCTAGTTCCAAGTTTGAAAAGATACACTTAATAGTTCCAAGTTCTAGTTGTTCCAAAATACCCAGAGCTCCCAATGTAGAAACTCGGGCTCTGATACCAAATGTAATGCTCCGCCAAGGGATCCAAAGAATTAACCTAGAATTTCACTAAGTTTGGTAGCATTTTTTTTTTAAAACATGAAAGTAAATGCCACATATAACTTATGCACAATAATGAAAGCAATAGCAATGTCCATCTGAAAGTAAACATAACATACATAACAGATTACATTCTTTAAGGATCCCTTAACGTTGAATTACATCTAAAACATCTAACATACATGAATCCATCTAGTGCAACATCCACATGAATTAATAATGATAAGTCCAATGTTTATACATTACATTTCAAATGCTTAATCATCCACTGTACATGTCATAGGGTATGAAAAGCTCAAAAGAATATACATATGTGAAATAAGGTACATCATACTATTCTAATCCATGATACATCAAAGTAAAGATAATCACATGATACATGATCATAGAAGACATATACATCCATCATAAAGATCAAACATAATAAACTAAGAGCACGGTTCCTCCCAATCGTTAATAGCATCATTAGACCATCGTGGGCCCTAGCCATCCCTCCGTGCGTAACATTCCAAATCACCGAAGAGATTATCGGTATTAACATAGTAGGAATGTCGCTCCTAACATATACTATATCATATGCAGAAAGTAATCTAACATGCAAATAAAAGCATAAGATAACATCATCATCAATGAAAGGATACATATCCACCATCAAGAAGGACGCATCAACCAAGATGTCTCAATGAATCTCAAATGATAAGAGTGGAAAAACACTACCACCCGGCCACGTGGTACCTAAGTGGTCCACTCCCACCGTGCTGAGGAGATAATCTCAAGTCCCAAACAGGCTATCCAAAACACATAGCATAAATCTCTATAAGTCTAGGAATCCTAAAAGTATACTAACTCAAAGGTTCCAATCACAAAATTGACATCTAATCCTAGAGGCACACAATGACATGTAGGAACCTACTATGCAAGTGGGAAAGTGTCATCAATTTATCACGTACAAGTTACCCTGGCAGTTAGCTAAACTCCACGGGTCCATACTGATCTCATGCAGCCGCTAGTATCCTCTCATACTAACAAGGCATACTATGGAATGCAAGGTCACAATCATGCGTTCTCACTACTCCCATCCTAGCCTGTACAAGCACTCAAGGCATGGGCGAGAACCAAAACTCTTATCTTTTTAGGTTCATTCAATTAGTATTAGGTGTGAATGTTATCACTTATTAATCCAACTTACAATGAGTTACCCTGGCAGCCTCTTAGGGCCCCGGCCCCCATTACAAGCCACTTCCCGACACTACATGCAAATATCCTACCCTAAGCTCATGCAATCATAAATCTCAAAATCACAAAAGATAATCCATAATAAAATCATCAAATATGCATAAAAGCATCAAATCTCCATGAGCAAGCATCCATAGAAAATCATGATCACAACAGCTCTCTATTGGCAACTGAAGTATCACTGATAATCAAAGTATCCAATGGTTCTCAATAACCAAAATATATCTCAATCATACTGATCGAAGACGCCAAAATGGTTGAGTCAAACATATCACTACATGACATCATCAAGAACAAATCGACATTTCAGTCCCATCATGGCAACTAGAAAATAACCAAGGATAACTGATCGATGACCAAAAATGGTTAAGTCAAGTGTCTCATACATAAGAATATCAACTATAAAAATCAGTAATTACAACCAATACATAGAGCATTCCATCACATAACCATGGTTGGGTTTATAAAGATCGAGATTAAAACATCATCATGACATCACAATCACATAACCCCCAAGCCTCTGGTAGATGTCCTATAACTAGTCAACACTAGTCAACCCAAAACCCAAAACAATAGCATAAAGAATACACAATGCAAACACATGTTTTGGTTTTGCTAAGTTCACAAACTTGAATTTAAATGTAGAGGTCTCAATTTATGTTTCCAAGTTTGGAGAATGAATGGAGAAACATTTTGTACTTTTTGGATGAATAAAAGTTTTCCTTAAAATCCATCTTCCAATTATAATCTTTGTTTGAAAACGTCCCCCACCAAACTATCAACTAAATTTCATATTCTTTATAAAACAATTAATTAAATCTTGAAAATTATACAAGAGTTCACCATTATGAACCTTTGGTATAAATCATTTATCAATTATATAATTATAATTTAAATTATTATTAACATATTTACATATTATACACACACAAACACACACACACACACACACACATATATATATTTATATTTAAATATATATATATATATATACATACATATATAAATATATAAATAATTATTATTGCATTTTACAAAATCGAATTAATAAGTTCGATTGAAAGCATATAAAAATTTAATATCAATGAAAGTCAAATTCATATGAATCGACATACATATATACATATCAATGAGTACCTTTGATGGTACGCAGGGCCCTGCAGTCGTAGGGCCTGTGATGTCAGCGGGTACTATGTATTGTACTCCTGTCGTTACAATACTTGCGACAATCGATACACTGCGATGCTGTGGACACGGGGGCGCAAGTCTCGTCTCGCCCTATTAATGCATATCACTTTTTTTTAAAATCACATAAGCGATTTTCCATTCGCCAGTATGTGATTCAATTTTTAATAAAGTTTAACATTTTTCAAAATGTTTTCGATTAATGATATGATATTTGATTTTTAATTAAATAAATATATATTATATATAAATGCAGAATTAAAAACATCACATCATATAAACATGTATACATACATACATACATACATACATACATATATAATTGCATATATATGTGTGTGTGTGTGTGTGTGTGTGTGTGTGTGTGTGTGTGTGTGTGTGTGTGCAAATTAAAAATGTAAACATGTATATACATGGTTTATTTAGAAATTCTAATTTTCAGAATTTTCCTATAAACTTTTAATCTCAAATTAATCCAAATATTAATCTAATGGATTTTGCAACAATTTAAACCCTAGCCCCGTGTTCTTTTCAGATCTATGCATATAAGTTTCTCAAATAAATTTATCTACCCATATCGAGAATGCATACAATAAAAAAAATAGGAAAATCCTTAGAAGACATATGGAAGACACGAAGAAGATAGGGAATGCAAGATGCGGAAATAACATAAGTAAAATCACAAGAATCTACCTGAATTCTGATGCTAATTCACTCTTCCTCAGAAAGCTCGCAGAGCAAGCTCCCTTCTTCAGAGTTCTTGAATCCTCCAATGTTCCAATTGCTCCCCAAATGCTATGTCTAAGCTTCTAGGAATGCCTAAATATAAAGAGCTCTCGGGAAACATCTAGAATGCCTCTAGAAATAGCTAGAAGGTGTCACCAACTAAGCATGTGTCTCTTCCAACCTTCTAGATGAATCATAGGGTTGTAGACACCATGTGCTGAATTGATGCACTAACCTCCGTGCTGTTGACATATGAGAAATAAAAAGGTGCATTAACTCCCATGCAAGCTTATAACTCCAATTTACTTTTTATATAATTTCTATTTAAATCTTTATAACTTTTATTTTAATTTTTATAACTTTTATTATTATTATTTATTTATTACTTTATTATTATTTTATTATTATTATTATTATTTTTAATTTCTAATTTTCTTTTATTTAATTCTTTTTTCCTCAATTAATTCTCATTTAATTAATTATAATCAAAATATCAAATAACATGATATTTTATATTAATTTTCTCAAGTAATTAATTAATTAATTAAATCTATTTATTAAGACTTAATTAATAGAAAATTCACCATAGACCTCCAAGATAAAATATGAAAACCCATCATAGAGAAATTCACACAAAATCAATCTAAAGGGTTAAAAATCACAAATTATGTCATCCAATACATTCCATGGGTAAAATATCTAGATACTTGTCCTACCTCAATAGGACAATTGGTTTAACGGTTTGGAATTTGGACTTGAGAATTTATCTCCCTTCTCTTATCATTGAGATAGTATAATAGGGTACGCTCATCTTGGCAATTCAAGGAAGTCGATACCCGGTACCTGCAACCTACAGAAAAACCATGCATGTACATACAATATATATAATACTAAGCTAAACAGAAAATGGTAGGAAGTGGTGCATCATGTAGATCCCGACTAAGTAGGTGACTACGACTCCCTTCCTTAACCACATCAAAAATGCCATACAATAAGAAAACACACACACCATACACATGCAAGTATGGGGTAAGTATCCATAATAAAACACATGAGATAATAAACCATCCAACTAATCATCAACAATAACTGAAAGCAATGTAATGATCATCATGCATACATGAAATGTAAAGTCTAAATGATCTCATCATGTAACCACTGAATCCATAACATAATGTCTGATAGTCTGAAATCACTAATCCATCAACATAAAACTAGTCAATCATAATCTGATAATAATAGCAACAATATGTCCAAAAAAGATGTGAACAAGGGTAGGCACTACAATCAATCATCTTTAACAAAGGATAACATTAGATTGATGAATCTCATAGAGGAAGAGAAGAGATCACTCACTATTGTTACTTTTCAAAAAGCCAAAAGTACTTATAATTTGAGAAATAGAACTATGGATATAGATTAGGAACAACTAACAGGCATGTTTATGGAATGTGTTGGTTCTCAAAATTGTTGGTTGAATTTCTACAAGCCTTGCCTTCTCAATATTGGGATCACAACACAATCTTGGCCAACTTTTGAGACTACAACTAATTATTCAATCTTCACACTTTAGGCTCTGTGGACCTAGGCAGGTGTACCTTTATCTCAACTCTTGAAATGGATTAAGGCTTGTTGACCTAGACATTAGGTTGATGCTCTTGAGATTTCAAGTGTGTTAAATGTTATATATGGTATAATCAATGGCTCTTTTTGGCAATGCATATCACTTCAAAATATGATGAGAATCTAGTTGTATATGGAACAAAAACAAGAAAAATAAGCCCTTTTCTAATAATGTACAAGTATTGAACATGCCATATTAAAAGAAAAAGGGTTTAAGATATTGGCCATGAATAGGAAACTCCTATATGTTCCCATTAGTATTCTGTAAAAAGCATGAGTGCTCTCCTACTTTCTTAGATGTGATAAAAAGAACTAGCCATAAAACATCAAATTTTTCATGATTTCCTTTATCTTGATCCTCTACATTCCATTTCAACACCCAATCACCAACATTAAATGTTATGTCCATTGATCTTTTGTCATGAAGATATTTGAACTTTTTTTTGCTTTTCAATGTTATGCTCTAATGTTGTTATCTGGTTCTTATCTAATTCTGCCAATGCATTGATCCTTTCATCTGTAAAGTCAATGTTATCTATTTTCTCTTTCTTAATAAATCTATAAATTGGCAATATGTTTTTCCCAAGAAGCCTGGATTCTTTTTGATATACAAGTTTAAATGGTGAGAATCCAGTGGCCTTTTCTATTGTAATCCTATCCGCCAATAATACAAGATGGGATTTTGAATCCCTGTCCCTTTTTTATCACCCAACATCCTTTTGACGATCTTAAGTATATTCTTATTACTAGATTCATCTTGATCATTCCTTTAAGGATGATAAGAAGAAGACTAGTATAAGACATATATACCATATTTATTGCCAAATTTTGAAAACTTCTTTAAACTAAAGAACATACCATTATTAACAATAATCTTTCAAGGAACTCCAAATGTGGTCATTATATTGTTCATTAAAAAAATTATAACAACCATGCTAGTGGAGCGTCTAGTTGGGATAACTTCTACCCATTTCATAAAATAATATGTGGCAACTAGGATCTAACTTTACCCACTGCTTGATTTATTACTTATCTCCCTATAAATTCAATCCCCCACATCTAGAATAGTCCTTCTTGCAAGATTCTGAGAGGAAAAGTTCCATTGAATCTCAATTTTCCTAAAATTTTATGGCATACTTCACACATTCTAATATAAAGGCAACAATCCCTCTAAAGATGTGGGCAGTAATACCCTACTTGTAGAATCTTGTGAGTAGTTGTTTTTGAAAAAAATTTCCTCCACATACCCCTTCATGCATCTCTTTCAAGATTGCAAATGCTTGATTAATATTTGGGCAAAAATTTAATATGTCATCTCTACTTTCCAATAAAGATCTCCTTGGATAAGGATATATTTTGTTGCAAGCAACTTTATAGTTGTTTTATGATTCTCATTCAAACCCTCATAATAATTCATACACCTTAGGTAATATACAATAACAAACGCTTCATCCACTTGATTTATTTGTGTTGCTTCCAAGTTAGAATTAGACATGAGATTAGCTAATCCTTGATGATGCAGGAGCATCCTAGGTGTAAGAGGAATCTTACATCACCCAAAAAATATTTGTATTCCAATCTTTTCTATTTTAATAAGGACTAGTAGACAGGGTGGTTACTATTTATGGGAACTTGCTACTTTTAGTAAGTTTGTCATATGAGCTCACAATGTTCTCATTTTCTATAGGAAGGTTCATTTTAGAGTTGTAAGCCTACCATACAAATTTCATTGCTCAAGCATAAGTATTAGAGAAGTTATTATGGATTTTCAATGGAAACATTTGCAGAAAAATCTTCAGCCTCACAATTGAAGACCTTAGAGTGCTCGAATAAGGTCTGAAAACTCGACGAAAGGGCACTAGCATGGTTTCCAACCTATAGAACATCAGATGGCATTTTTGAAAAGTGGTTATAATAGCCAATCAGAGCAATGGTTCGTGGGTTATGGCCTTTCAAAGTTTGGCCACCTATGTATTGTTAGGGTCTATCAACCCTAGGTATTAAGTTTCAATGTCTAGAACCTTCCTGAGTAGGATAAAATTGCCTATTTAAGAAAGGCCTAAATATTGTCTAGAACAAATCTTGGTGATAGTTCACAGCTTGTCTTGTAGCTTATTGTAATGAAGGCGCCCATGTGGGTTAGCATATTGTACTTGAGAATTTTGTAATTTCACATTTGTAATGCAAATAAGAAGTCCATATATTTGTTCTCACATTGGCTATTGTTTCTTTGTTTCTGTTATGAGTTTATGGTTTTAAGGGGAGAACCCTTCATCACTTGACCTCTTACTAACTTGGTTATTTGAATATTGATATTGAATTCTTGGATTTGACTAATCCATCAACACCCTCTTCCTATGATGCAAGAGCATCGAGCTTGGATTTTGGTGGAGTTATGCTTTTCATGGTTAGGGATGTGTTGGAGATGCATTAGGGAACCTTTCCTCATGATTGCATAGAGATTGGATGGATTGAGTTGAAGTTTGAACAATTTTTACCTTGTTGTTGGAGCTATATTTTCTAGTTTTTGGCTGCCTATTGCAGGCTGTGTAACTAATTTTGCACAATGAATGAGAGGATGTGTAATGCCCTGCCTGGAGATCATTGGAACAAGGATGAAATACAAGCCAAGATAAAAAAAAATTTAAACAAGTGTAAGTGCACAGGACAACAACATACACGAATCACAAAGATCAGAATGGAAGACTAAGCCACATCCCAACAACCTACAAATCTCTTGACGCCACTACTTGAACTAACACAACACTACAAGAATGGAAACCTGAAAATGACAACCAAAACTAATAATCTCAAAACTGCCCAACCAAGGTAATTTAAGGCAACCCAAAGGGTACTAGATACTTTGAAAATTGAACCCCAAAAATTGAGGGAGACACCCCTTGTTTTTTGCTCGAGAACATTCTCTACCAAAATTTCGCACAAAGAAGTGCATCATGCCATGTAAAGAAGTACCTTCTCACATGAAGATGTACACAATGGCATGAACCTATTTTTGGTCGTACAACCAAAATACCATAAAATTGATGTAAGGTTTCACACAAGGAAGTGCCCATCCATGTGAAGAAACCCACTACACTACATGAAGACTTGCATCCTTGCGCGAGAAAGTGCAATCTTGTGTGAGATCTTGAGTTAGCACGCAAACACAAAAATTAGAAAAAAGCTAAAAAATCTAAGTAACGAAGCTCCTCCACACTAGGGAGTACTAGATCCACAATTTGAGGTATAAACACTCTAACAAAGCTAAAATATAGAAAACTGGAAATAACATCTAACCATCTAATCATACTGTGAGGGAAAAGAATAGAAGGGAAACATCACAGAGTCCTAAAAGAAACATCACAAAAAATGGAAATAAAATCACAATGAGCAGTACAACCAAACTAAGTATGTAGTTCCTCCCAACTATCAATGGCATCATAAGGCTATCGTGGGCCCTAGCCATCCCCCCACGTAACATCCCAAGCCACCAATCAGATTGTCGATACTATCATAATAGTGATGTCACTACTAAATATGCTACAACATAAGCATAAGGAAATCTAACATGCTAGAAATAAAGCATAAGATAATCCTACAAGTAGATAACATCACCTATCACATGCTAATCATCATAATAAGGAAATGTGTCAATAACTAACATCATCAAAACATGATAAACAAGCATCCCAATGAAAGCATAAATTACAAGAAAGCATACTTTGAAACCTAAAGCATCGAGTGAAAACATCTAGCAACGGTCACACTAGGACAAAGACCGTCTCTATACACTAGTCCCTAGTAGTGGTGTAGGTAGCTACACCTCGCAACCACATAGTACCTACTGGTCCACACGTGTCGTGCTAATGGAGATAATGATCTAACCACAAACACACAAAAAAAAAGTCCATGGCTCACACACACACCAAGCAATATGATGATTGAATCCAAGACAAAGACAATGCATAAACTATAGGTCTTGGTCAGACAACTCAATGGGCTACTAAGTAGGGGCTAACATCATGGAGATTCGCTTGGTATTGACAAGCCCAAGCTAGTATTGGTAGTTGCTCTCCCCAATAGAAGTGACACAATCTATTTTTAATTATCTTAAGTTTATTACCACTCAATATTTTCATTTGGTTATCACTTAATTAGAACTTCCTTCGCCAACCCTCTAGGCAAGATGATCACCAATCTATGAGGTAGAAGCCCCCTCCATATGTTACCCTATCCTAACCATGCTCATCCAACAATGAGTGCCCTTAGGCATGCAGATTCCCAACCCAACCCCAATGATCATAACTTCTAGAAGTACCATGAAAGATCAAGCCCTGCAAGTCACTCAACAAATGTATGCAGATGTACTCATGTGTAGTGCATCACCATCATGAAGATCATAACACAAGGATTGGATGAGAATACAAAGCAAAAATTCACTCAACCAAAAACAAACTTGGGAGGATAGATATGACATGCATCCCAATGTAACATAAAAAGTGCAATAAAGGTCCGATTGACATCTAAATGGATAATCTAGGTCCACGACCCAACTCATGCCAAGAAAACTCGAGAAAATTGGGTGACATGCAAAATGAGGTAAAAACCCCAAAAACTAGAAAATTTCTAAAATTAAAACCCATCTGACCTTTGGGTACAAAAATCTCAAAAATTTAATAATAAATGAGTTCAAACACCATATACAAAAATAACCAGCATAATGGCTCAAAACCCCAAACCCCCATCTCAAAAATAGGAAAAATGTTTGTACTTGACCAATCAAATAGAACCAACAAATAGAAATGGAGGGGAACACTATTTCTTAGCCTCCTAACATATTGCTACAAGAAATAGAAATAGAAATAGAACAAAAACAACAAAACGGGAAGGCCATACTTGACAGCAAAAGGGGCAAAAACTAAAACCCATAGAATAAAATAAATATATTGTCGAAACTATTGATAGGGATTGCAAATCAAGAACTCTCGGAGCTGGATCCAATGAGACTGATCCCACAAAAAACCCACACTCATAGTTCCCAGAATGAACAAAATTTGAATCCTTTAGGAGAGGATTCTCAAAAAGCTATCAAATTTTCTATTTCAAAAAGTGAGAAGTGCATAATAAAAATCTCTTTTCAATACATATTCACTTTTTGAGAGAATAGTCAATTAGGGGAAATAACTAGTTAGACTAGTTAAACTTTAAATCAACCCAAATAAAATAGGTTATTCTCCATAAAAAAAATTCACCTAAGGCAAAGCTGCCAGAAATTAAATTCAAAAAGATTTAAACCCTGAAAACCCAAAATCATAGAAATCACTAAACAACTTTTGCGACAATATGAACCTCTAAATGTATAGACATGCTTACTAGTCTAACCACATAATGCAGATGAGTTCAAATTTAATAATCACCAAAATGTTTTAATTTAAAGAATTAAAATAAGGATACATCCACCATATAGGGACGACATTGGTAAAATATGAATAACTAAATCACTAACTCCATAAGCCACTACCAGGGATATAAATCCTACACACTAAAACACATGATCAAGTGGAATTGTATATAATATAATAGCCAAAGTAATTGATGCATTACATACCTAATTAATCCATTTACATCACTCACATTTGCATAAAGCATAAAGAACAAGAATGAAGTAAATAGCCATAGCATAAAATCCATCTCATAAAATAATCCATTAATATGTCTAATAAACCATATAACTAGATATCATCATAGATCTATTGTCATCTCAAAATAGCATCAACATGCAAATATGATCAACTAAACAAAATAGTAAAGCATCTATGGTATTGAATCAAAGTATAACATTCGACCCTCAAGTCCTCACAAGGTACAAATAACAATAAGAGTATCAAGTATCTCTCGAATCAAAATACACAAGGTATAGAATGTAAACATGAGAGGCACTATAGGATGTGCATTACATGGATTGAAGAGGTCCTAGAGTACTTCCTTCTATCAAAGGCACAAGTTCTAATTCATTATAAGTTGGGAGATATGGCAATTCTCCTAGAGTATCGATTTCTAGAAGTTTGTGAGACAGGTTTTTGTGCATGAATTTTAGGATGGATGCACATATATCCTTAATGAATCAGCCTTTATGAATTGTAGGGGTTGTAAAGGACCTAAAGTTATACCTTTGGTTTCAAGCACAAGTTCTAATTCAATCAGAGCTATGAGATATTACGATTTTACTTGGGTATCAATTTTTAGACATTTAATTTTTGTTAGAGGCCAACTTTTGGCATTTAATTTATGTAAAGGTATTTAATTTGTATTGTGGCTGACTTGTAGCTTAGTTGGTATAAGTAGGGGGTCTTGTGGAGTATTTTAGTCATTCATTCATAGAGTGATTCATTTAGAGGAGGAGGAGTGGTGTGGAGAGTAGCTGAAGAGTGAGTTTTTCCTGAGTCTATGGATAGAGCACTGAATGTGAGGTAGTTTAGAATAGGATTGTGATGGAGTTTTGAGTGTGTAGAAAAAGTATCAAATGTGAGGTAGTTTACACTTAGATCTTGAATCAAGTTTGAGAAGGGCTAGTAGATATGACTTGAAAAACAAGGAGATTGCTTGGTGGGCTTGTGAGCACAAGTTTAGATCTTCCTTGGAGGTTTCTACCAAAGTGTGATTTAGACTAGCCAGGGTTTGGATTGGATCTCAAGGGATCTTGTAGAACTATTATTGTAATTGCTTTGTATTTGGTCATAACAAGGAAGGCCTTACAGCCCAACACATTGCATGTAACAATTATTTTATGAATAAATTATTGTATTTTGGTATCAGATCTTGAATTGTTGTTGTGTTTTTGTTGTGTGGTTATTTGCTAGGGACTAGGACATCTCCTTTGGGGATTCTCTTGCCCTACATTACATCATCCTATAGTCTCCATTTGTCTAAAGATATGTTTAACTGCAGAATTAGGTACATATGCTACAACATCCACACCTACCAAATATGGCCTGAAAGCTTGAACTATTTTTACCAAAGCATATGCTTGTTTCTCATTGATGTCATATTTCAACTCTAAGCTCTACAAACTTCTACTAAAAAAGACAATTGGTTGTTTATGCCCTTCTTCATTTTTTTGGAGCATGACTGCAACTATTACATGATATGATGAAAAGGAAAATATTTGAAAAGGTTTCTTGATGTTTGGCGCCTTAAGAACTAGAGCTTCTTTTATTGTTTTCTTTATATTTGCAAAATCACGTCAAGATTCATAATCTGAAACCAAATTTTCTCCTTTTTTATCATTTTGGACACGAGCTTAATTATTTTTACAAAATTGGGTACAAATCTCCTTACAAAATTAATCTGCCCAAAAAATGATTGAATAACTTGTTAGAAATTTATTTAGTGCTCCCCTTAGGATTTGTGACAAAGGCTTAACCACCTCCTATGTACTATAAGTTGAGTGGTTGTATCAGACATTGATGGATTAGTATTTTGGTGCAACGACAACCCCATTCTAACAAGTGGTATTAGAGCTTGGTCATAAGTTTGAATCCTTGGACCCTTGGGTAATGCTGAGGGAGAGATTGTTAGAAATTTGTTCAGTGCTCCCCTTAGGATTTGTGACAAGGTATTAACCACCTCCTATGTACTATAAGTTGAGTGGTTGTATCGAGCATTACAAATCGGTCTTTTGGTGCAATGACAACCTCATTCTAACATAACTTTAATAGTTTTAGGAAATTCTATGCTATCAATTAATGCAGGAGCATCGATCTTGGATTTTGGTGGAGTTATGGTTTGCATGATTTAGGATGTGTTCAAGGCATATTGGTGAACCTTCTCCCATGTGGGCATAGAGATTGAATTTATCATGTTGAAGTTAGAGTTGTTTTACCTCACGGCTAGAGTTGTATTTGTTGGTTTCCATTGGCTTCTTGCAGTAGGTGTAACTAATTATCATAAATGAATGAGAGGATGCAAATTTTACAAATTTAAGAGGGCCTATATTAGTCCCCTTTGTTAAGAGTATAAGTCATAATTCATTATGAGTTGGGAGATATGACCATTCTCCTGGAGTATCAATTTTTTATCAATTTACACGTCTAATTTTTGCGCGTGACTTTTGAGATGTGTAGAAAATTATAATTAAGGGATAAAAATTTTCACACTTTGGGTCATAAAGAGGACCTGTTATGAGTGTAGGTCTTAATTCAATTAGAGTTAGGAGATATCTCATTTTCCTCAAACATCGATTTTCAGGCAATTTTTGTGGAAACATGTGGAGTTTTTCGTCTTGTGCAGTTTCATGTGATGCAATGGGATCTTTTTAAGATAGGTACATGTTATTGGGTTATTTGTGGACCTAAATATAACTTTTCATTGTGTTTTTTTCATATTTGGAATAGTTTTAGTTTACTCTTCCAAGGTAGACCTATATTGTAATTAATTGTTTGACTAGCCAACTTGTAGCTTAGCTGGCTATTTAAGGAGGGCTTGGGTAGTGTCTTAAGAAATTAGAAGGAAATTTAGTTTAGTGTGGGATCTAGAGAGAAACTATTTGAGTTGGAATCTAGAACGAGAGTTTGTGAGAAGAGCTACTAGCTTCAGTTTAGAAACAAGGAGGTTGCTTGGTAGCTTGCGAGCACAAGTTGAGCTCTTGGAGGTTTCTACCAGATTGTTGTTATGTTAAAAATCTATGCTAGCTAGGATTGAGTTGAATCTTGAGGGATCTTAGAGAATTACTAATGTAATTTCTTTTGTATTTGGATGTAAGCTGAAAGGCCTTACAGTCGGGCACATTGCATGTAATCAATTATCTTATGAATAAAGAGTTGTGAATTGGTATCAGATCTTTGTGTTATTGTTTACATTCCACTGTGTGGTTATTTTATGGGGCTGGGAAATATCCTTTTAAGATTCTCCTACCTTGCACTACATTAGGTGGTATTAGAGTGAGGATTGATCTGGCTGGTGAACTTATTTTTAAGGTTAGATCTGGTTGGTTGGTTGATCTTATCTGAGCATAGTTGTTCCCGAGCATGTTGATAGATCACCAAAGTTGAGGTAGTTTGCACTAGGACCTTGGGTTGAGAGAAGTTGATCTAAGAAGATCTTGATCTAGTGGTGATTGTGTTGAGGATCGATGGATGCAAAGATGGAAAATTGATCTTGGTTGGCCGTAGAGAGTTTGCATGATGTGTATTGTAGATCTATGTTCTTGGACTTATGATTTATTCCTAGTTATTTGTGCAAGGTAAAAGGTTGCGATCTAACTTGCAGAAAATTCAAGGTTATCACAATGAGTGAGGAAAATATTTGTAGGAGAGAGTTTGCAAAAATCTTGGAGGATGGATCCAAGAGGATTGGACCTTGAGATGATTGCATATCTCTATGATATGGTGGAGAGGAGGATTAATGAGACAATAGCTTGGGTCATGGATGCTATTGTGGATGCTACTTTTTCTAAAAGAGTTTAGAAACAAAAGAAGGAAGTTGTATGCTATTGAATTTGGAGTCTACCAATCCAAAAGAGAATTGTTTGGTTGATTAAGAGACTTGTTCAAGAGAGAAGATGGCATAGCAAGGTTGAGGTGGAAGAAGTTGGTTTTGTTGGTCAATTTGTGGAGTCTAATGTGAAACCTGCAAGGCAACTTGAATTTTTTGCTAAGGATATTATTAATCTTGTTGATGTTGGGATAGAGATTTTTTTTTATGATCAGTTCATTGAGTCTGACATGGAAATTGCAGAACACTTGGTTGTGGATAATCAAGTTGTTGTTGGTGATGAGTTACATGTTGTAGAGCATCTTGTTGTGAGCAATGAGATTGTTGAGGATTTGAATATTGATGAGGATTTTCATATGGTTATTGATATGGATCTGAATTCATATGTTGTTGCTAAGTTTATTGTGGATATGGATGTTCCTATTGATGTGGAGTTTGATGTTGCTGGTGTGGATTCACTAGTTGCTGATTTAGTTTTGGATCTACATGATATTGCAGATTTGTATGCTCCTGATTTGCTTATGGTTGACATTGTTGATGATTTACATGTTGTTCTTATAGGGGATTTGAGACTACATGTTTCTGACTTGGTTTTCCTAACATGGAGTACATGTTTGACGATGTTGTTGTTGCTAGTTGTGATATATTGCAGAGATTCTTAGTGAACCATTGTATTCAATTTGTTCCTATGAGTGATGCCGATTGGGTTGCTAAGATTATTTTTATTTTTATGTTTCATTGGATGAAGCATAGATGTTTTTTTTCTATTGACTTTGATGGAGTGGAAGCCTTTGGTAAAGATGAAGTTGGTTGCAAATCTTTTTTTGGCGATCAAAGTAAGGGACATACTTTTCTATCTACCTGGGGAGTCTAATGCAAGAGTGTCGAGCTTGAATTTTGGTGGAGTTATCATTTGTGTGATTTGGGATGTGCTCAAGGAATATTGGGAAGCCTTATCCTATGTGGGCATAGAGATTGGAGTTGTCGTGTTGAAGTAAGAGTTGTTTTACCTCATGACTGGAGCTGTATTTTTAGGTTTCTGCTGGATTATTGCAAGAGGTGCAACTAATTATAATTAATAAATGAGAGTATAAAAATTTCAAATATTTAAGAGGCCCTAGAATAATACTCTCAATTAAGGCTGTAAGTCCTAATTCAATATGAGTTAGGAGATATGACAATTCTCTTGGAATATCAATTTTTTGTCAGTTTACATGTCTAATTTCTGCACATGACTTTCAAGATGTATAGAAAATTATCCTTAAGGGACCAACCTTTTCACACTTTTAATATTAAAGAGGACCTAAAATAATATATTGGGTTAAGAGTGCAGGTCTTAGTTCAATCGGATTTAGGAGATATTGTCATTTTCCTTAGACATTGATTTTTAGGCAATTTTCACGAAGACGTGGAGTTTTTTGTATTGCATAGTTTTGTGTGATGAAATAGGGTCTTTGTAAGGTAGGGATATTTTATTGGGTCATGTGTGGACATAAATATAAATTTTCATCAAGTTTTGTTCATATTTGGTATAGTTTTGGTTTACTCTTCCAAGGTGGACCTATATTGTAGTTAATTGCTTAACTAGCCAACTTGTGGCTTAGCTAGCTATTTAAGGAGGGCTTGGGTAGTGTGTTAATAAATTAGTAGGAAATTAAATTCTATGTGAGAGATGGAGAGAAAATATTCAAGTTGGAATCTAGAATGGGAGTTTGTGAGAAGAGCTAGTGGCTTCAATTTAGAAATTAGGAGGTTGTTTGGCAGCTTGCCAGCACAAATTGAGATCTTGGAGGTTTGTACTAGATTGTTGTTATGTTACAGATCTGGGCTAGCTAGGATTGAGTTGTATCTTGAGGGATTTTATATAATTACTATTGTAATTACTTTTGTATTTGGCCATAACCTAGAAGGCCTTATATCTAAGAACATTGCATGTAATCAGTTATTTTGTGAATAAAGAGTTGTGAATTGGTATCAAATCTCTATGTTATTGTTTATACTCTATTGTGTGGTTATTTTTTGGGGGTTAGGAAATCTTATTTGGGTATTCTTCTACCTTTTACTACATCAGGTGGCATCAGAGTGAGGATTGATATGGTTGGTGAACTTATTAGAGCGAAGTTAGATCTGGTTGGTTGGTTGATCTTATCAGAGCATAGTTGTTCCTAAGCATGTTGAAAAATCACTAAAGTTGAGGCAATTTGCACTAAGACCTTGGGTTGAGAGAAGTTAATCTGAGATGATCTTGATCTAGTAGTGATTTTTTTGAGGATCGATGGATGTGAAGATGGAAGGTTGACCTTGGTTAATCGCAGAGAGTTTGCATGATGTGTATTGCAGATCCATGTTCCTAGACTTGTGATTTGTTCCTAGTTATTTGTGTGAGGTGACATGTTGTAATTTGACTTGTAAACAATTTGAGGTTATCATAAGGATCGTGGCAAATATTTTTGCAAAAGGTTTGCAAAAATATTGGAGGATGGGTCTGAGTGGATTAGACCCTAAGATGATTGTTAATCTTCATGATGTGGTGGAGAGGAGGATTAATGAGACAATAGCTATGGTGGATGTTTTTGTGGATGCTACTTTTTCTAAAAGAGTCTAGAAACAAAAGAAGGAAGTTGTATGCTACTAGATTTGGAGTCTACCAATTCGAAAGAGAGTTGTCTAGCTAATGAAGAGAATTGTTCAAGAGAGAAGATGACATAGCAAGGTTAAGGTGGAAGAAGTTGGTTTTGTTAATTAGTTTGTGGAGTTTAATGTGAAACATACAAGGAAACTTGCAGTTGTTGTTAAGGATATTCCTAACCTTGTTGATGCTAGGATAGAGATTTTTTTTCATCATTAGTTGGTTGAGTCTGACATGGAAATTGTAGAGCACTTGGTCGTGGATAATTAGGTTGTTGTTGGTGATGAGTTACATTTTGCAAAACATTTTGTTGTGAGCAATGAGATTGCTGAGGATTTACATATGGATGAGGATTTTCATATGGTTGTTGATATGGATTTGAATTCATATGTCTTTGATGATTTAATTATGGATATGGATGTTTCTGCTGATGTGGAGTTTGATGTTGTTGGTGTGGATTCACTAGTTACTAATTTAGCTTTGGATCTACATAATATTATGGATCTATATGTTCCTAATTTGCCTATGGTTGACATGACTAAGGATTTACATGTTGTTCCTATTAGGGATTTGAGCTTACATGTTTTTTGACTTGGTTTTGGAGTTACATGATGTTTCTAACATGGAGTACATTTTTAAGGATGTTGTTATTACTGGATGTGCTTAGTTGCAGAGATTCTTGGTGAAGCATTATGTCCTATTTGTTCCTAGGAGGGAGCATGCTGATTAGATTGCTAAGATTATTTTGATTCTAATGTTTCATTGGATGAAGCATAGATGGTTTATTTTTATATTTTTTCTATTGAATTTGATGGAGTGGAAGCCTTTGATAAAGATGAAGTTGGTTGTAGATCTTTCTTTGGACATCAAAGTATGGGACATACTTTTCTATCTACCTGGGGAGTCTGATGCAGGAGCATTGAGCTTGGATTTTGGTGGAGTTATGGTTTGCATGATTGGGTATGTGTTCAATGCATATTGGAGAACCTACTCCTATGTAGGCATAGAAATTGGAGTTATCATGTTGAAGTTAAAGTCGGTTTACCTTGTGATTAGAGCTATATTTTTTGGTTTATGTTGGCTTCTTGCAGGAGGTGTAACTAATTATCCTTAATGAATGAGAGGATGCACATTTAAATGATTGAAAAGGGCCTAGATCAATACCCCTAGTTAAAGGTGAAAGTCCTAATCCATTATGAGTTGGGATATATGACCATTCACTTGGAGTATTGATTTTCTGTCAATTTACACGTGTGATTTTTGCACATGACTTTCAAGTTATGAAGAAAATTATCCTTAAGGGATCAATATTTTCACACTTGGGGTCTTAAAAAGGAAATTAAATAATAAATTGGGTTAACAGAATAGGTCTTAATTCAATCAAAGTTAGGAGATATTGTCATCTTCCTCAGACATCTATTTTCAATCAGTTTTCACAAAAACTTGTAGAGTTTTTCATCTTGCACAATTTCATGTGATGCAATTGGATCTTTGTAAGGCAAGGAAATGTTATTAAGTAAAGTGTGGACCTACATATAACTTTTCATTTATTTTTGTTCATATTTGGTATAGTTTTGGTTTACTCTTCCAAGGTGGACCTATATTGTAATTAATTGCTTGACTAGCAAACTTGTGGCATAGCTAGCTATTAAAGGAGGACTTGGGTAGTGTCTTAAGAAATTAGAAGCAAATTTAGTTTAGTGTGGAAGCTAGAGAGAAAATATTCAATTTGGAATTTGGAATGGGAGTTTGTGAGAAGAGCTAGTGGTTGTGGTTTAGAAATAAGGAAGTTGCTTGCTAACTTGTGAGCTCAAGTTGAGATCTTGAAGGTTTCTACCATATTTCTATTATGTTATAGATTTTCACTAGGTAGGATTGAGTTGGATCTTGGAGAATTATTATTGTAATTTCTTTTGTATTTGGTTATAATCCAGAAGTCCTTAAAGTCCGACACATTGCATCTGGAATCAATTATTTTATGAATAAAGAGTTGTGAATTGGTATCAGATCTCTATGTTATTGTTTATATTTTGCTATGTGGTTATTTGCTAGGGGCTAGGACATATCCTTTTGGGATTCTCCTACCTTGCACTACATCATCAATAGAAGCAACTCTATTAAGATCTATCCTTACATCTCCTTTGGATAGAATATGTCCCAATAATGTTCCATCTGTGACTTCAAACTGACACTTTTTTGGATTGAGAGATATCCCATACTCAAGGGATCTCCTAAATATTTTTTTCCAAATTATTATAGTGATCCTCTAATTTTTTGAATAGTTAGTAAAGGTCATCTTGATAGACCACCAATATGTGATCAATGAGTCTTTCAAATGCGACACCCATCACTCTTTGAAATGTTACTACAACATTTGTCAATCCAAATGAAATTCTAGCATAGACATAAATTCCTCATGAAGTAGTAAATGTCATTTTATATTATTTGGTTTCATTGACATTCACTTGGTTGTAACCAATAAAATCATCCATCATATACAAGACTTCATTTCCTATAACCTTTTGCAATAAAACCTCCATGTTTGGAAAAACATAACCATCTTTTAAAGATGATATATTAAGATTTCTAAAATCAACACACAATCTTATATCTCCATTCTTCTTTCTAATAGGAACCAAATTAGAAAGCCATGTGTAAAATCTAATAGGTTTATTGTTCTTCTTTCATTTTAGGGGTTAGTATGGGGTTTATTGGTCTTTGCTTCTACCTAAAAGACTTGACATTTGGTTTCAAAAGTATTTCATGTTGGAACAAGTCTTCTTTATATGCCTTTAAATCATCATATGGCAAGGCAAGAACGTGCCTATATTTCCTTAATAAAGAAATTTATTTTTGACCTATTCTAATTAATATATATTTTCCAATAAAAACTTCCTTGGGAGAATGCTCATTCCCAAGATTAACTTTCTCAATCTATCCATGTATAGCAATAGGGGTGTGAGTCTTGATTTTTTCATGTTCATCAAAAATGTGCTCCAAAGCCAGTAATCCTTTTGGTATCTTGTTAGACTTAAATTGTACAATCTCATCTCAAAAAATTGTATCCTTGCAATCTTGATTATCAAAAGGACCACTCCAATCAATACCAACATCTTGATAATCTTCCTCACGTGTCAAGAATTGTAGAAAATCTTTGTCATCTTTGAAAACTTCCTAGTTATGTACATTATCAAGAACAAATGATACATTTTTCATTTCAAGCTACACAACTTCTCATAATGGAATGCCAATTTGTTTGATGGATAAATTATCCATCATATCAGCTAAAAAAATTACTATTTCTATCAATCCAATTAATTTAAAATGCAAATAAAAATTCCAATAAATCCCATACATAAATTTATATGCCTTTTAACCTTGAGTTATTTGTCATAAATTTATCTCTAATATGATATATTATTAATTTGTAATATCCAAATATTGAAAGAAATTTTATTTTATGGAATTTTTCCACATATAGTCTTGGGATTAGGAACCTAATATTCAAAAGTATTATTTGTGCATTCAAAGTTCAACAAAAAAGAGTACCTAAACACTTTACTTAACGGGGATGTAGGGATTACCCCAACATCATTACCTTCCTTACAATAGGCTTCATCAAAATGCATGTGTCATACTCCATTATTCTCTTCATGCATAGGAACCCCATTAACATCTTTTATAATTTGTATGGGTTTATTTCTACTTACTTGGAAGTTATCAATATTTGTCTAGTAGAAGTTGATTCCAATATCAAGATGAAAGATTTCAACTACGTAATCAAATCTCAATTCCCTAGAAATTCTAATGTTTTGTCCATTTATTGGAATAATTACATAAGAGAAATCCAATTTTGTATGTCCTCTAAGTAAATTTGACCTTTTTATGAAATTAACATGTCATAACATGTGGGAACTTCCACCACAATTATACTTGCCTTATAAGAGACATCACGACAAGCGAGCAATCTAAAATCAACATTTTTTATTACGCCAACCATATGCACTTACTTGTTGTCCATGATGACATAACACTTCCCATAAGGAATATCAAGTTTCAATCCTAATTCTTTCATAACATCTATTGGCATTGTGTTCATTGTTACTGTGGAATCCACCATGCAATTTCTCACCAATTTGTTATTAATCAATGAAGTTAGATAAAAAGGGTCTTTCTGTGGGGTAATCTCATTAATATTTGTCCCAAGGTAAATAATTAGTATTTCCTCAACATTCTGATCTTTGACATACCCTTCTTTATTAGTTCTAGACAAGAGATTTAAAACCTATCTTCCATATTCATGAATTTTAACAATTTCTAAAAATGGAACTTAAACTTTCAATTGTGATAAAGTATTATAAATGAATGAGTTTCTACTTACCATTAGCTTTCCTACTGAAGGATGAGTTACCTATGGGTTGACTTGTTTTTGATCCTTGGGCATCACCTTCTCTTTATCCTTCTTATATAAAGTAGGCATTTCAACCTTCTTTCTCATGTCTAGATTTATAAATTTGTTTCTTAATTTGTAATTACTCCTTTCTTGTTCAATTGCTGAAATTGTAAGAGCCCTTCTTTATTCATCACTTGATAGCCTCATTATAGGATTTTCATCATTATCAAAAAAGACTTGTTGGGTATGTTAGTTTGTGGTGACTGATCAGGGAAGTACTGTACATAATAAATTCTTTCAGATTCAGGGCATCTGCCCGACATGTTTTTGGACCGTGGCCAATGTATGGCTAACATAATTCCAACATGTTGTAACCCTAAAGTGGCATAAAATTACTTGTATAAAAGGGCTTAGAGTTAGGCATTTTCATAAGGTGATATGCAAAAATTGGTTCTTGTGGTGATATTGAGCTATAAGGGATTACAAATTGTAATTAGGTTGTAATCATTGGATTGTAATAATATTGAACTTGATGTTTGGTGGATGTAGCCTAGGGATTGGGTGAACCATGTTAAATCTTGGTGTTTTGTATTTCTTTTTGTGTGATCTATTATTTTATGATATTGTTTATATTTGTATGTAATTTTTATTTTTGTCTATGGTTAAATCCTAACAAGTGGTATCAAAGCGAGGTTTTTTTTTAAAGTTATCCTCTATAGAAAAGTCTCATGGTGGAGTGGGAGTGATGGAAGATAAGGGTAAGTTGAGGGTTGACAAGTTTAATGGGAAAAACTTTTAGTTATGGAAGATGCAAATGGAAGACTATCTTTATCAAAAGGATTTATGGAAGCCATTGGAAGGCAAAACCAAGAATCAGGGATCTATGTCAAATGATGATTGGGATCTTTTGGATAGAAAGGAACTTGGAAGCATTCGATTATGCCTTGCACCATCGGTGGCATTTAATATTGTAGAACAAGAATTTTAGTGTGCAAAGAACATTAACATTAAAGCAAACATTCACAAACTAAAACTATATTCACATATGAGATTAGACAAAAGAAACAATTAGAGAATGCAAACCCAAAAAAGGAAAAAAACTCCATGCTTCCTTGATTTTGTAGATGTGTCCTTTTGCTGTGGATATATGCTCAAGATGCTCAAAAGTTGCTTCAATGGAGATGGGTAATGGAAAATTGGTAGCTTTGTGAGCTCTCAATTTGGCATTATAAGGGTAAGATTGATGGCTTTGGTTCTCAAAATAGCATGGTAACTTTAGCTCAAAGATTGTTGATGAAATGGCTTGGGATGGGATTCAATTTATAGGCTAAGGGGTAGAGGGATGGAGGGCTTAGATGCAAGGATGGATGAAGGCTTAAGGAGGGCTAGGATGCACTCAAAGGAGAGCACATGGATTGTGCTTGTTTAGCACTAATGGGAAGGTGACACTTGTCACAAGGAGGATGAGTGTGAGAGGGTAGGGTAAAGGGTTGGTTAAAGGCATGATGAGTGGGGTTGAGTATGTAAGAGGGATGTAAGAGGAATGAGTGTGGAAGAGGGAAGAGTGTGGAAGATGGGTGTAAGAGTCATGAGTGGGCTTGTAAGAGTCTTTTATGTTTGGTAAGAGCACTCATGACTTAGTGGTTGGGTTTTTTGAGGGGAGACTTTGGTTTGGATTAGGAAAGTCTTAAACTTGTTTAAGGAATGTGACAACATTAGGGGGTGGATTAGGCTTGGGTTTAGGATTAGATTAGGGATGTTAGAGATGTGCAAGTGGATGGCATTAATGAGGGTGGGTGAGTTAGTGGCTAAGCTTGGTTAGTATGGGTGGATGGGGTGGATTAGGCTACATGGAGGATTAGAGATAGGTTAGGGGTTTTTGAATTTGAGGATTTCATTTATCAAATAGATTTATTTAATAAATGGGGATTTTTGGAATTAGATAGGAGAAAAGGATTTAATTGATAAATAATAGATTATTTGATTTATCAATTAGGACTATAGATGATTAATTAAATTAATCAACTAGGGATGGCAAAGGATTAATTAAATAAGAATTTAATTAATGATGCCTTTAGAGATGGCTAAATTAGATTACCAAAGAAGTGTAATCAAATTTAGGTGTCTACAAATATTACAAAAGTGAAGACAATAGAAGAGTTGATGCAAACCCTAGTGAAACTGTATGAAAAACCCTTCGCTTCAAACAAGGTAATTCTCATGAAGCATTTATTTAATATGAAAATGGCAAAAGGTTGATCTATTGAAAATCATTTAAATAAGTTTAATACTATTACTAGTCAGTTATCTTCTATGGGTATCAATTTTGATGAAGAAATTAGGGCTCTCTTGATTTTGTGTTCTTTGCCTGAAAGCTAGAATGGCTTGGTAATGGATGTGATTAATTATGTTCTTGGATCTAGTACTCTAAAATATGTTGATTTGATTAGTGTTATTTTGATGAGGAAACCCATAGGAAAACCTCAAGTGGGTCTACATGAGGAAGTACTTTGAACACACAAAGCAAAGGCAGAATGACTGAGAGAGGAATCAATTCTCAAAATCGTAGGAAATCAAGAGGAAAGTCAAAGGGGAGGAGGTCTCAATTGAGAGGACTGAATGACTACTAGTACTATAGAAAACTAGGGCATAAAAAAAATATTGTTGGACTTGAAGGAAAAATGAAGGAGATAAACCAGATGGAGACAAGGGGGAAAATGTGGTAAGTAACAAATCCGAAGCGGATGCTTTGCTTCTATCTTTAGAAAGTGTTGATGATTCATGGGTTTTAGATTCTAGTGCTTCATTTCATGCTACACCTCATAGAGCTTATTTCATTGATTATATCCAAGGGGATTTGGGGCTTTTTTATTTGGGGGATAATGAACCCTGTCAGATTGTTGGAAAGGGAAAAGTTGAGATTAAGTTGTAGAATGGGAATCATTGGCTACTACATGAGGTAAGACATGTTCCAAGGCTGAGTAGGGATTTAATTTCAGTAGGGAAACTCAGTGATGAGGGTTGTGTAGTTACTTTTAATGATAAAAATTGGAAGGTTTCAAAAGGTTCCCTTGTAGTAGCAAAAGGTGTGAAAGTAGGCACCTTATATCTTTGTATAAGTCATATTGTTTCTTCTACTTTAATTGTTTCAGAGACGAATGAATGTTTAGAAATAGTTGCTACAACTGAGTAGGGAAAACAAATAGCTGTTGTAGATTCTGATACAACACTATGGCACTATAGACTTGGGCACATGAGTGAGAAAGATATGAAAGTACTTCATTCAAAGAAATTTTTACGAAGACTAAAATGTGTTAATATGGATTTTTTTTTAAAGTTGTGCATATGGAAAATAAAAGAGAGTGAGTTTTGTGAAGACTAGGAAGGAAAATAAAAGGGAGAAATTAGAGCTTGTGCATATAGATGTATGGGGACTGACTCAGGTATCTTCCCTTGGTGGCTCTCATTATTATGTTACATTTATTGATGATGCAGCTAGAAAAGTATGGGTTTATTTCCTTAGATAGAAATCTAATTTATTTCAAACTTTTAAGAAATGGAAATGCTTGTTTGAAAATGAGACTGGTAAGAAATTAAAATGTCCCAGATCTGATAATGGTTGTGAGTATTGCAGTCATGAATTTGAATATTATTGCTCCACCAATGGTATTCATAGATAGAAAACTATTCCAAGGACTCCACATGAAAATGGAGTGGCTAAACGCATGAACAAGACTATAATGGAGCATGCAAGGAGCATGAGGTTACATGCTGGGTTGTCCTTACACATGTGGGTGGAGGTGATCAATACTACTATTTATTTTATTAATAGAGATCCCTCTACTCCTTTGGGTTATGGTATTCCAGAGGAAGCATGGACTGGTAAGAAGGTGAGTTATTCTTTTCTCAAAACCTTCAGTTGTGAAGCATTTGCTCATATAGATTCTGAAAATAGAACCAAGCTAGAAGATAAGTCAAAGAAATGTGTATTTTTTGGATATGACGTTTATAAATTTGGTTATAGAATTTGGGATTTTTAAAATTGAAAAATTGTAAGAAGTAAGGATGTCATATTCAATGAGAAAGTGTTGTACAAAGCTATGTTGCAGCAACATGAGAAGAAAGAAGATGATTATGTAGTGCTAGATGATACTCCAAAAGATGATGTTTCAACAATTCCTCATGATGTGCAACAACTACAACAACAAATACCACACACACCAGTGAATGTTAGATGATCAATAAGGCTAATTAGACCTCCAAAAAGATTTTCTCCCTCTTTGTATTCTATTTTACTTATTGATGTTGGTGAACTAGAATGTTATGATGAAGCTATGCATGTGGATACTAAGATTCAGTGGGAGTTTGCTATGAAAGACAAAATGGACTCTTTGCTGAAAAACAAGACATGGGATCTATGTGAGTTGCTTATAGGTAAATGGATTTATATAATAAATGGGTTTACAAGTTAAAAGAAGATGATGGAGGTAAGAAAATATTTAAAGCTAGGTTAGTTGTAAAAGGATTTGCACAAAAAAAGGGCATTAATTTTGATGGGATATTCTCTCTTGTTGTTAAAATGACTTCTATCCATACTGTTTTAAGTATTGTGGCTACTGAAGATTTTCATTTAGTGATCTAGTGCAAGATAGGAGAATCCCCAAAGGAGATGTCCAAGCCCTCCCAAGAAACAACCACACAGTGGAAACAATGCAACATTACAAGAATAATGCAAGATTTGATACCAGTCATAACTCTTTATTCATATAATAATTGATTACATGCAATATGCCTGGTTGTAAGGCCTTCTAGGTTAGGGCCAAATGCAAACGCCAATTACAAAATCAATTATGCAAGATCCAACAAATCCAATCCCAACTGGCCTAGAGACACAACTAGATAAGAACACCAAGAAGAATCTACACTTGTACCCTTAGGTCCACCAAGCAATCCTCTAGTTCTCACACTGCATTCCTAGCTCTTTAAATTTTGCATCTACCCTTCATCCCCTTCTCAAAGTTGGAATGATCACTAATACCTAAAGACTCCACAAAACCAACTAAGCCACAAGTTAGCCCAACTCATTACAAACTAAATTAAATCCCTTGCATTAAATATAGGTCAAGCCACAAGTCAGCTACAACACTAAATTTAATACCCATACATTAATTAAATGCCAAAAGTTGACTCATAGACAACTCAACACCAACAAAAACCAAGAAAAAGTTGAGCATTAGTAAATTCCTAAGCAAAGCCAAGCTCCATAGACCATGTTGAGTTCTAGTCCATGTCGAACAACCATAGACCATGTCGAGTTCCTAGACCCTGTTGAGTTCCAAACCATGCTAAGTTCCTAGACCATGCCAAGTTCTAAACCATGCCAAGTGCCCAAACCATGCCAAGCTCCTAGACTATGCTGAACTCCTAGACACTTAACCAAAATCCCTCCAAACATGCTCAAAATCCCTCCAAAAATACAAGATTGCAAGAAAACCCAAGTTGCTCCTATATTAGACACCCCAGGTTTGAAAAGATGTTCTCAGTAGCTGGAAGAACATCCTCTAGTATTTAACACATAAATCTCAAACTAGTTCTTCACATACATATCCACCAAGTTTGCAACTTGTACACTCTTTTCCTTGTTCTTCTTCTTCTTCTTCATATTCATCTTAGGTGTGCTACAGGTCTACTTTCCATGCTAATCTCCAACCTTCTCAAAATATACCACCTCAACTTTCTCTTTAATACTTAGTTTCCTCTTATCGAGTTCTTCATTCTACAAAGGAATAAAAAAAAACTTCTTGCTACCTTTCTCAATAGTAAATACATTCTTGACACAATCATGTATAACCCTACAATCATACTGCCAAGGTCTACCAAGCAACACATTATAGTTTTTCATGTCCATAATATCACACAACACTTTATCCTTATATTACCCAATCTAGAAATCAACAAGGCATTGCTCCTTCACTTCCAAAGCATGTTCACCTTGCAACCAACCAATCCTATAAGGATAAGAATGCCTCACTCTCTTCAAACCAAGTTTTTGAACCATCTCCTTAGCAACAAGGTTATTAGTACTACCACCATCCACAATCATCTTGCAGACTTTACCACCAGACTTACAACAAGTCCTAAACAAACTAGTCCTCTGACAAGAATCCAATGTCCTCTCACCAACCAATACTCACTAAGCCAACAAACTTTCTCCTTGCTCAGGCTAACTATCTTGAACTACAACCTCACTCACAATAATAGTTGTCCTACCAAGTGGACATTCAAAAGGTCTAAATCCTTCTTTCCCACATTTGAAACAATTACCTCTGAAGCCACCTCCACCTATTTGCCTTTTCTGATCAATAGATTTTGGTTCACCCTCTACACTCAAATTAGCTTGTGCCAAGCTATCCTACTTCTCCTTCCCTCTAACATTACCTTCACTTTTCCTTTTCAACTTATCCTCTGCCTTTAGGGCATACTGATAAGCATCCTTAACTAAAGAAATATTTAGCATACCAACCTCATCTTGAATATTGAATCTCAAGCAATTAATGTATTGAGCTACCTTTTCCTTTCACAATTCCCTATGACTAGACCAAATAGTCAACTTGTAGAACTCCTTGGTATAATCCTTCACAATCATATCTTTCTATTTTAGATTATGTAATCTCTTAAACAACTCAAGTTCATAATTAGCTGGAATGAACTTAGCCTTTAACTTAGTAACCATCAATCTCCATTTAGAGATCTTCATTTCACCTTCCTCTTCTTTGTCTCTTTACAATTCCTTCCATCAAAGAGTAGCATTTCCTTTCAACTTAGTTTGTGCCAACCTCACTTTGAGTGGATCCTCAATATCCTCAAGCTCAAAGTAGTCTTCCAATTCACCAATCTAATTAATCAAGTCTTAAGGAGTCAAAGTACCTGAGAAATTAGAAACCTCCATCTTATGCTTCAATTTCAACTGAGATCCAAGTCTAGCAAACTGACCAACCCTAGTTCCTATAGGTCTCTCCACATGATCAGTTATATCCCTACCAATAGATCTAGTAACTTCAAAGTCTTCAACAACTTTCTCATAACTACCTTTAATACCCACATGCTTAGGTACACCACCTAAAACACTTATAATTTTAGTGATCATGTCACTCTTCATCAATGCAATCTTAGATCTGAACTCTGCTCTTATCTTCTTTGAGATCCTTTCTTCTACAATATCACTAAGATAATCAATTGTCCCAAGGTCAAATATTCTTTGAGGCATCTTCCAAAATTTTAGCAAACCCTAAGCAATAGATCAACCAATCCAAAAGATCAATAATTTATAAGATCAACCTTCTCTGCAAGTCCTAGTGCAAACTACCTTAGCTTCGACAATCTGTCTACACACTCAAGAAAACCTCTCTCTAATACCACTTGACATAGTGCAAGATAGGAGAATCTCTAAAGGATATGTCCAAGACCCCCAACAAAAAACCACATAGTAGAAACAACACAACATTACAAGAACAATGCAAGATCTGATACCAATCACAACTCTTTATTCATGTAATAACTTATTACATTCAATATGCCTAGCTATAAGGCCTTCTAGGTTAGGGCCAAATATTAAAAAAAATTACAAAATCAATTTTGCAAGATCTAACAAGATCCACTCACAAATCCAATCCCAGCTAGTCTAGATACACAACTAGATAAGAACACCAAGAAGAATTCACTCTTGTACCCTTAGGTCCACCAAGCAATCCTTTGGTTCTCATGTCTCAACCCTAGCTCTTTAAATTTCACATCTACCCTCCATCCCCTTCTCAAAGTTGGAAGGATCACTACTCCCTAAAGACTCCACAAAACCCCTTACTTATACCCAACTAAGCTACAAGTCGGCCCAACTCATTACAAACTAAATTAAATCCCTTACATTAAATATAGGTTGATCCAAAAGTTAGCTACAACACTAAATTAAATACACATACATAAATTAAATGCGAAAAGTTAGCTCACAGAAAATTCAACACCAATAGAAACCAAGACCAAGCCAAGCACCAGTAAATTCTTAAGCAAAGCCAAGGTCCATAGACAATGCCAAGTTCCAAACTATGCCAAGTTCCTAGACCCTGCCGAGTTCCAAACCATGTCGAGTTCCCAGACCATGCTGAGTTCTAGACCATGTTGAGCTCCCAAACTATGTCGAGCTCCTAAACCCTTAACCAAAATCCCTTTAAACATGTAAGATTGCAAGCAAACCCAAGATGCTTCTGCATCATTTAGAGAAACTTGATGTTAAAATAACCTTCCTTTATGGTGATTTGGATGAAGAGATATATATGGCTCAACTACAAGGATTTGAGGTCAAATGTATGGATAACTTAGTGTGCAAATTGAAGAAAAGTTTATATGGCTTGAAGCAAGCACCTCGACAATGGTATCTAAATTTTGACATTTTTATGCATGAGCATGGATATCATAGGTGTCATTTAGATCATTGTATTTATTTTAAGAGGTTGGATGATGATAGCTACATTATTTTATGTTTATATGTTGATGATATGCTTGTAGTTGGGTCTAACATGGATCACATTAAGGGGTCAAAACACTAGTTAGCACATGCATTTGCTATGAAGCATTTGGGGGAAGAAAAAAAAAATCCTTGGCATGGAGATTTGTAGAGATAAGAAGAATAGAAAATTGATGCTATCTCAAATTGATTATGTTGAGAAGGTATTGCAACATTTCTCTATGGAGAATGCTAAAGCTATTACCATACCTTTACCTGGTCATTTGAAGTTGACTAAGGAGATGTGTCTCAAGACACAAAAAGAGGAGGATAAGATGTCCAAGGTTCCCTATGCTTTAGCTATAGAAAGCTTCATGTATGCTATGGTATGTACAAGGCTAGATATTGCACATGTAGTGGGAGTTGTTAGTAGGTATATGAGTCATCCAAGAATTGAGCATTGGAATGCAGTTAAATGGATTCTTAGATATTTAAGAGGAACATCCAATAAGTGTTTATACTTTGGGGGCTCTACTACTAACTTATAGGGCTATGTTGACTTAAATTTGGTAGGGCATATTGATACCAAGAAAAGTACTATAGGTTATATATTTATTATTGGTGAGGCAACAATGAGCTAAGTTTCCAGGTTATAGAAGATTAATGCTTTATCCACTACAAAGACAAAGTATGTTGCTGCTATAGAGGCAGCCAGGGATATGATATGGCTTCAGTACTTCTTGGAAGAATTCAAACACCCTCAGATGGATAATTATTTTTTTACAAATAGCCAGAGTGCCATTCATCTTGCAAATAATTTAGCTCTGCATTAAAAGACAAAACACATTCTTTTGTGGTACCATTTCATTCAATCAGTTTTGGATGATGGACAGTTAAATTTGGATGAGATACATATAGATGATAATCCAACAGATATGTTTACAAAGGTAGTGATAAGGGAGAAGTTGAATTCCTCTTCAACTTCGGTTGGTCTTCTAGACTAAATAGAATAAAAGAACAATAGAGTCTTGGGTGGTTTGATCTAATGGGAGCCCCATGTGGTAGTGATATTGCTATAGGATCAGTCTCCAAGTGGGAGATTATTGTTTAGTGCAGAGTTTGATTAGTCCCCAAGTGGGAGATTATTAGTTTGTGGTGATTCATCAAGGAAATATTGTATATACTTCATAAATTCTTTGGGGTTCGAGGCATCGATCCAATATTTTTTTTGGACCATAGCTAACATTGTGACTGATGTATGGCTAACATATGGCCAACATGTTGTAATCCTAAAGTGGCATAAAATTACTTGTATAAAAGGGCTTAGGGTTAGGCATTTTCTTAAGGTGTGACACAAAAATTGGTTCTTGTGATGGTATTGAGTTGTAAGGGATTATAGATTGTAATCAGGTTGTAATCATTGGATCATAATAATAGTGGACTTGTTGTTTAGTTCACATAGACCAAGGATTCACTAAACCACATTAAATCATGGTGTCTTTTGTTCTTTTCTATGTGATCTATTATTTTTTGATATTGTTTACATTTTCATGTAATTGTTATTTTTTTCTATGGTTAAATCCTAAGAGGGTATATTGTTGTCTTATTCTCTTTGTATGGATATCAGGAATGTATTCTTCTTTAGAAGAGTCATCTTCTCCCCAAAAGTGTTTGGATCATAATGTATTTACCATTTTTTGATCATCTCTTGGGTGAGTTTCTTCTCCTAATATACTTCTTTCCACTAAACATTGCTCTTGCATATGAGGTAGCTTGAAAACTTCACATTAGGGACCATTTTCAACATAATTATTCTTCTTCTTTAGAGGATTAGGAGTTTCATTGTTCCTTTTTGGTTTGTCATATTTCCAATATGTGTTATAAGGTATGTCCTGCAATCTATATCTATCTTGGCTTGCAGTAAGTTTTATCATTCCTATTAGGCCCCTTTCCTTCATTCTTATTATACTTGATATGTAGATCCTTAATAATACCTAGAAGTTTGTCAATATTATCTTCATCTTTAGTCTTCTTAGGGGCTTTAGGATCAAATAGTCTTGGGTCATCTCTCTTACCAAATTTACCACCAGCCTTTCTACCATTCTCAATTGTCATTGCAACCTCAAAGGCTTCTTGTAATGTGCTTGGCCTATGTGACCTTATTTTACAGTGAGTCTTACTTTCAAAAGTACTCAAGTAAAAGTTTATAAGGAATGAATCAAGAGGTTTGATATCTTGCAGTACTTTGTTTAGAACTTTATTAAACCTTTTATTGAATTCATAAAATTACTCATTGACATTTTTCTTCATATTAGTTAATTCATGTGAGGCAAAGGAGGCATTAGCATGATATCCAAATTGTTCAAGAAATACATCAACAAATTCTTGCAAACTTGATATAGATTTATCAAGAAGTCATTTGTACCATTCTGCAACATCGTTAGTCAATGAATGGACAAACAATTTCACAAACACATCTTCATTATGTTCTTTGAATTCTTCAACAATATTTTTTAGATTAATCACACGTGTTTCAGCAGATTGATTCTCTTCTGTAGAGAATTTTGTTATAGTAGTTCTCAAGTCATGTGACACAAGGTTTGGATTGTAGACACCTACATTTGATCACATAAATTCATAATCAAATTTAGTCATCTTCTAGAGCATTTTTTTTATAGATAAAAGGCACTGAGACCCAATTTTGGTTCAGAGTCTGGTATTATCCAGAGTAAAATTTATTTCTTTTTATCGCTTGATTTTGGTTTTTCCTTACAACCTAAAAATTCATTTTGCTAAGATCAAATTGTTAGATTGGTAAGTTTAGAAAAATATTTAGATAAATGCTTTATTTGTGTTCATTAATAGTTAGAGAAACTGGTAAGGGGCCTATAATAGAATATGAATGAGATAATACTTATTAGATATGAATTTAACTTAGGGAAATGGTTAGATTCTATGATCAAAGGGAGTAATTAATTATTAATTTGAAGGTTTTAATTAAAATATTCACAAGAATTAATACTTGAAGATAATTAGGGAGCTTAAGATAGGCTATAGATTCAAAATAATTAAATTAAAAGCACCTAAAAAAACAAGATAGATATTTTTTTAAAAGAGCATATAACAAAAGGGAGGGACAACATAGAAAAAGCAAGAGACTCCTAAAGAGACTCAACAAAAAGTGAAATGGAACCTAGGTGGGAGGAACTAAAGAGAGAAGGGAAGGATGCCTAATAGGAGTAATAGAATCTAAGATCTCATTTATGTAATGCTGCACACCCTTGAATTAGCTAACACATTAGCTTCTTTGTTACTTTTCCTATAGAATTGTTGAATTGCTATCTCCTCAAATGAATCCACCAAAGACAAGGTGTATTCTAGTTTAGATTTTAATACCCAATTCAGAGTTTTCTTTTTTCTTAAGGCATGCAAGATAATTTGGGAATCACCTTCAATATTAAGATTTTTAATAGCTAAGTTTTGGTTTAAAATTAAGACCTTAAATAAAGTTTCTAGTTCAACTAAATTATTTGTAAGGGTTCCCAACAATTTAGCTCTTTTGAATAGACATTTCCCTTTCAATCAGAGTGCATAATACACCCTAAACTTGTTGCTCCTGGGTTTCCTCTAGAGGCCACATCAAAATTTAATTTATACCATCAGATAGGTGGAGGTTCCCATTTGTAATGTAACATTTTTAGTTTATTAGCTTTGGGATAAAGTAAAGGAGGATTGATTAGGTTAGTCCAACTTTTATGCATTTTTGCATCCCATTCTAAGAAGGATCCTTCTTCTTTAATTGTATTTTTCATATTATTATTAGCAACTTCAATTATACTAGCTTCTATTTTGTTAAATAGGTTATTTAGGTCTAATTTTTTGTTACAAATTTTTTATCTATTTCTTTCTTTCCATATCTCCCAAAGCAGAATTGATGGTTTGATTTTCTATAAATTATTATATATTTTAGAGTTTATCTTCTAAAGCATATTGTACTTAAATATTAAATAATTTTAGTACTATCCCCTAATTAATTCATTAAATTAATTAATTATAGCCCAATTAATAAATTAACAGAAAATTACTGATAAAAAAATTTAACAGGCAACCATTAGTCTAATTTATTAATATAATCCCCCTTCCTCTATTGAATTAAATAAATAAATTAAAACTCATTAAATTTAATCTCCAAAACCCCTCTATATTTAAATAATTTATTTAATTGAATCTAACGCACTAAGTGTTTATCTTTTAATTAAATAATTCATTTATTTAATTAAATCTTGTACACCAAATATTCCTCTTTTAATTAAATAATTCATTTATTTAATTAAATTCCATGCACCATATATTCTTCTTTTAACTAAATAATTTATTTATTTAATTAAATCTCATGCACCAAATATTCCTCTTTTAGTTAAATATTTCATTTATTTAATTAAATCTCATGCACCAATAATTTATCTTTTAACTAAATAATTTATTTATTTAATTAAGCTCACCCACCAACCTCTTTTTTCTAACAAATCCATCCACCCCCCACATCATCCCCTCACTCACCTTAAATGAAACACATCACCTTGTCTTCCATGTCTAAAATCCCTCTCCAGATCACTTGCATAAATTAAGGCATGATTTATTCCCTCTTACTCAAGTCCAAGTCTACTCTCATGCCACATCTCTCTCATCCATCTCTAAACACAAAAGTCCATCTCCTCCAACTATCTTAGTCAACTAAATCCTATCTCACACCTCACTTAGTTAATTATTCATCAGGTACTCTTATCTCCTCCTCACCCAACTACCTATAAATTAAACCATTTGCTCCTCACAAATCATCCACCTTTTGAGTAGAATTATTTTCATTTTGAGAGCTAATTATTTTCAAACCATTATTTGGCTCTATTTAGATTTCTATCCATCCATCCATGATCATCCATTGTTGAAGCATCAAGCATACAATTGCGAACACATCCATAATCAAGACCATATCTACATATCAAGGAAGTTGTGGAGAGACAAGGTTTGCATGTTCTATTTTTTGGTTTCTTTTTTGGTCAATCTATTTATTTTCTTTTTTTTAGTCTATGAATGCTTAGTTTATTCTTTGTATTCTTAGCAGACTAATTTTATCACATACATTTTTGGCATGCCTTGTGGGACCCCGCAAATGGGTCATTTCACTATCCAAAATTCATTTTTTCTTTATTGAAGGATTAAAGGATTATCTAACAATAGTTTCTTGAGTTTAGCAAGTCAAGGTTGATATCGGGAGCCTACAATAATAACTAGATTTTTTGGATCAAATTTTGAAATTTATATTTTATTATTATCAATTTTCATTAAAAAAATTATATTAAGAGAAAATGAAATAATTATAAGCTATTTTTTAAAGAGGTTATTGTTGATATCCATAGACTACAATAAAAAATTCAGATTTTTTTGATTAATTTGTGATTTTATATATTTTTTGTTTGATTTTTCATTAAAAAAATTACTTTGGGAGAAAATAAAATAATTGGAAGCTAATTTTTTTTGCAAGTTTCTCTTGATTTTGGGAGCAAACAAAAGAACTAAGAGCTAAATTTTGTTTGGAGGTTGTTGCTCATGTTGATAGGCTACAATAAACAAATCATATTTTTTGAGCAATTTGTATTTTTAAATATTTTTTTGCATAATTTTTATTAAAAAAAATAGTTTGTGAGAAAATAAAAGAAGTGGAAGTTAAATTTTTTTGGAGGTTGTTGTCAATGTCAGCAACCTAAAATAAAAAAATCTATGTTTTTAGATCAATTTATGTAAATTTAAATTTAATTTTTTATGAGTTTTCATAAAACATCTTTCTAGACTAAATAAAGGCATCGTTTGATGAATTTTTTTTGTAGGTTGGTGATGATGTTAGGAGGCCAGAATAAATTTAGATTTAAACAAAGCTTTAGGAGTTAAATTTTTAAATCTTAAAATTTAATTGACATTTCATTTTGGGAACTAAAAAAAAACAATGCATGCTCTCACATACACACAGTTGTGAATGATTAAGGGAATGAACCAAACAATGATTTTTTTGATTTGGATCTAAAATGAAGTCACATTATCTTGAATGCATAAAGTTTCAAGCAACATTGCAAATTGCACACTTTAATTTGGGCTTTAAAATTAATGCACAATACTTGAATGACTAAGGTTAACATGCTCTCATTCCCTTCTCTTTCTACCTTTCACAATTTGATTTATTAAGTTGATCCCCTCGAATGATTTATTAAGTTGATGATCAATTTCTCAAGTTGACCATGCACATTTTCAAATTGGAAAAATGAATATTGCAATATTAATCATGTGTATCTTTTGTCATAGATAGCCAACTTAAAATCTTCAATTTGGAAAGAACAAACTTTTTGGTGTGTTTCTAGAACTATTTCTACTACAACACTTTCGTGGGCTCATTTGATCTCCTTTCATTTTAAAATATAATTAATTACATGACATGTGTACAAAAAATTTATTAGCAAGATCATTCGAAACAACCCTAGGAACACTTCTAAAGAGGTCTTTCCATTATGAAGCATCACTCCATCAGAGAATGACCTCACATTGGCAAATTTCCCAGTTGGTATAGAAATAAGGTGTTGAAAAAAATCTTGCCTTATATCCATGCAAGTTTAAGAAATGTGTTTCTGATGGTAGTTTGAGGTAGGAAAGAATTTCTATGATTTCAGCATGGTCAAAATAGACTCTTAAGTGGGTCATGCACATAACAACCATTTTGGAGGACTCCATAGATTTAATTATGAACCAACTTAGTAGCTACCTTTTCAGTCATATTCTACAAATCCAATTTGACCTTAGAGATAATGTGTTTCTAAAGTATTTGTGTTATGATTTGACCTTGTGAAAACATTTATTGTACATATTTCTTAGTCCTATTATTCAAAATCATGTTTAGAAGAAACCACTTGCTTTTCTTTCTCAAAGTTGCTATGTCCATTGAAAGACTATTTGGTCACATATCTTATTGATTGGTAAATTTATCTATATCTGTTGAAAGGTTGTTAGCAAGCTCATTTGCAATAGTCCTAGGATTTATTTCTTGAGTAAGCATTTTCAATCAAATTATTATAATTTTTTTAAAAATATTTTTTGTTTGCATATACAGTTTTCCATTGAGATCCCTATCATTGACATGTTGAAAGGTTGTTAGCAAGTCCATTTGCAACAACCCTAGGATTTGTTCTAGAGAAACCTATCATTAAATCTAAGTTAGGGCATACTTATTGTAGTTACTACCTGAATCTAAAAGTTGTTTACCAAAAAACAGTACAATTTGAGCCTTCATGCCAAAATGACAACCTACAACTATCATGAGTAAAACTTCCCTTTGCTTCATCGCAGACTTTTGCACTTTCATTTACCCTATAATCTCTCATTAGGAATCATCATTAAGTCATCCTCTTTAAGTATTTTAGTAGATCCATCATCCTTTAGCTATCATATAAAAAATGTCATCCAAATTGCATTCTCTACCTCATTCCATTTTTGGTATCATTGTCCTAGCAACCACCAATATTATCTCAATGAAAACTATCCTTTGGGTAACACACTTGTCCAAGGTATTTTATCTCATCATTCGTTTCATGCATCACCTTGAACAAAAGGTTGGGCTCCACACTTGATTATCTACCATCATCGTATAGCTCCTACACCAATCACATCTCATTCATCCTTTTGATAATCCCTAGGTTAATCCTCTACCATCAACCTATATTTTTACATTGGTCACCACCTGTAGATCCTTAGAAGAATCTATGCATTTTAAGAAGATCATAGACTTTATCTAACATCTTGCATCCATTATCACATCTTCTTTACGTTCCGCATTTAGGTTGTAGTATCATTTCATGCCAATAACCACACATATTAGTAAAAGAAAAAGGAAGAAAAGGGAAACTACCCCATACCCTCTCAATAAAAGAACTAGCACATGTCTCAAACCTAAGAAAATCACAAACATGCAAGATCTCACTATTGACATTATGGTCAAGTTTGTTTATTAGTGACTCACACTTAGTCAAATGGTTAGCAGCTACCAAGCTTATCTTGTAGTTTATACTATTAACCGAGTAATTTAGGTTCTACCAAGTTCTACAGTTGCTACCAAGTTCCAAAATTAGTATTCAGTTCACACTGAGTAGTATATATCGAGTTAATGAATATTAGTGCAAACTGAGCTTCATAGTATTTACCTAGTTGCACAGTGAAAACCATGGTCTCTAGTATTTATCAAGTTCACAATGTCAATGATGTAAATCTAGTGTTGACTAAGCTAGGAAGTGTCAACCAAGTGATTCAATTTATACTGAGCTCATAGTCTTAGTGTTGATTGAGTCATGCAATGTCAACCAAGTGATTTAGCTTATATTCCAAGTTTCATAGTGTTCATCGAGTCACTAGTGTTGATCAAGTTCAGACTACTCGGAAGTGATTAGTATGAATCGAGCTTCTACATCTACTGAGAGCATGATGATGCTGAGTGTTGACAATGGTTGCCGAGTATCAGAACCTCACCGAGTTTGTCTTTAGAGCTTGAGTACTAGCAATTGGGCCAACTTTGTGTATTTTGGTGAAACTTGTATTGTAGCCAACTTTGATTAATTGTGATTTTGATTAGTATATATGTAATGTATTGTATCACATCCAAAGGATATATGAAAAGAAGAACATATGATGCAAATATAATAAGATAATAAGTTCAAATTAAGAAGGCTACAAGTAGTATAAGGAGAGAAACATATTTAACTATCACAACAAGGTTATCATTAAACTCCAAAGAAATCTCAACCATAAAATTAGAGTTGCAAATTAGAGATCAAAATCCTTTCATGAGGTAGACTTAATAGTCTTTTGCAAATCTCTTTACTAAGTGTATAGTTCATTGTATTTTTTGTAAATCCTTTAGCAAGGTGGACCTAGTAGTCCTTATTACCCCTAATATGGTAGATCATTAGAAATGATCAATTGTAAGCCTTAACTGACCAACTTTATGCTATAGTACTAAAGCTTGTGGGTATCTCTTAGAAATAGATAATACTGGGGGGGGGTGTGTGGGGGGGTGAATCAGTATTTTCAATATTTTTTCCCACAACTAGATATTATTAATTACTTTAATACATACATAAGGAAGAAAACCAATAATGCTGAATAGTATAAACAACCATATTTTGTTAACTAGGGAAACCTAGAAGATCTTGGGGGGGATGAAACCTAGAAGATGATTCACTATATATAAGAATTTGGTTAAGGGTATTGACCCTGTTAGGAGGCTATGAAGAATGTATAGTGTCTCGAGTCCCTATTAGGAGACTAGGCCTTGTTAGAAGCCTCAACCTTATTAGGAGTTGGTGGATCATATACAAATGTGTGCAAGAAGAGCCCACTTCCCTAACATGCAACTATACAATAAGTTCTTCAAGAGAATAGATATACATACAATACTGGATCACTTATTGTACTTCACAATTCTTTAGATTGTCAATTCTTCATACAAGGAGTGACTATGCATATATCAATTTACATCATATCTCACATAATCATCACATAAAATTACTCTGCATCACATATCATAATATTAGATTCCACACCTATCTTTGTAATTGAAGTTCTTTACTTATATCAATCATATCAATAAATTATTTCTTAGTTGGCTCACATATCATCCTTAGAGTTGACTCATCAAGGTTTAGTAATCAAAACAATTCTATAAGTCGTACAACTCAATTTGTTCACATGCTCTATTCTACATTGTGAACTAACTGCATAGGTATTTCCTTCATAACTTGAACTTGGTTTCTCATATAGATATGTGCACTATTTTGCATCATCAGAGTTATATCATGCATCTATGGTTAACTACATAAGAGAATATTCCAAGGGAATATTTTGCTAGCAATAATTCTCATCATGTTGCTGTAACATTGTCCAATACTTAGATAATTTTCCTTCGCAAATAATCACAATTAAACTGTAAAACATATGTTGCCATAAATGAAAACCATATATCTCACTTAATTTGACTTAATTTGGCCAACATATGTCACTTAATTTGGCCAAATTTGTGTATTTTGGTGAAACTTGTAGTGTAGCTAACTTTGATGAATTGTGATTTGGATTGGTATATATGTAATGTATTGTATCACATCCGAAGGATATATGAAAAGAAGAACTTATGATGCGAATGTAATAAGAGAAGAAGTTCAAAGTAAGAAGGCTACAAGTAGTATAAGGAGCAACAAATATTTATCTATCACAACAAGATGATCATTACACTCCAAAGGAATCTCAACCAGAAAATCTGAGTTGCAGATCAAAGATTAGCCACTAGTTCATCCTAACAGGTTGAACAGTTGCATCCTTTTACAAGGTAGACTAAATAGTCTTTTTCAAATCTCTTTACTGAGTGCATACTTCATTATATGTTTTGTAAATCCTTTAGCAAGGTGGATCTAGCAGTCCTTTTTGCTCCTAATAGGGTAAATCATCATAAGTGATCAATTGTAAGCTTTAACTGACCAACCTTATACTACAGTATTAAAGCTTATGGGTATCATCCCCACCCCAATTTTACTTTCTGTCTGGAAGGTTTCTAGGTCACCATATCTTGTGTCAAAGTGTTATGATTTTTTTAATGATTTTAGTTTTTCATGCATGTAATTAGATCATAATATATATGAAGGATTAATTGGTGAAATAAGAATAAGTTTTATTATTTATTGATTCACCCCTCCCCTCTCAGTAACCTATCCTATCCTATATTTCCAACAATTGGTATCAGAGCTTTGTGACTCTCAAAGAAGAAGTTTAACAACTTGAGCTAAGATTAGAGACAATGGAGGTATTCAAGCTAGATAAGGCTATTGAGAATGAAAAGTTGGATTTGGAATTGACTATTGGGCAACTTAAGAAAGCAAAGGAGCAACTCTCTCAATCCTTGAAAAGAAGAAAAGATCTTGGAGTACAAATAAATGACAAATTCTACACTGAAGAAAGAATTGAAGATATTTATTCAAAAATAAATTCAGATGAAGCTAATGAGGCAATTAGAGACCTATTAGAAAAGAATTGTAATCTTCAAGAATAAGTTAGAAAGCTAAAAAGAAAACAAAAATTTTAGTCAGTAAGATTGGGTAAAGTCATGGAAGAAAAAGACAAGACCAAAGAATAGGTAGAAGGAAAGAGTAATGAAATTTAGCATCTATCCCTTCAACATGAAAACTTCATTGATCAGCTTACTAATGCAAATGAAGAAATCATGAATCAAAGATCAGAGAATGAAAGATTGCAAAATGATCTAAACATTGAAAAACAAACCAGTGAGAGGATGATGAAATCTCAAGAAGACATGAATCAATTGAATGAGAAAAGTCAATACAGATAGAAAGGCAAAGAAATAATAAGATACATAGAAAAAAGTGAATCATCCAAGCAAGGGGCTCAAAAGAATCAAAGGCCTACTTGAAATCACTGTGGTAAGTTAGGTCATACATCAAATAAATGTTGGAGTTATGGTAAAGCAAAATTCAATGGACAATGTTACAATTGCAATAAGCATGGTCATAGAGCTAATGAATGCAAAGAGAAACTTAAATTTGAAGGAAAATGTTGCAAATGCAAGAAGCATGGGCACAAATCTTCTAAATGCAAAACCAAGATATTGAACCCAATAGAACAAATTGTAAAAGTTATATTTGGTTCGGACCACAACACATGGTGTAGATGCCACTACTATGGATAAATTTGGCACATTGGAGAAAACTATGTGAAACATCACATGATGAAAAAAGACACCACTAGAAGATGTTTTATTTGTACAAAACTTGTACATCTTACCAAGAATTGTATGAACATTGGAAGAATTGAAGATGAAAAGAAAACCAAAGATGATAATATCAAAAAAAAAATGGGGGTAGCAATGGATTTTGAAATATTTTGAGAATGAAAGTCCAAGCCATGAAGCACATGCCACTCAAGAATTGGGTGATTCAAGCATTTCTACTTGATCTCCCATAAGGATAACTAGAACTAAGACTCTGAAGTAGACATCTTACATCAATTCTAGCTAGCTAAAAGGAAATATACATAGCAACATTCAAGATGCAAAGGGATCACCAAGTGTCTAAGGAAAATCTAGACCTTACTGAGTTAGGTCAGGTTGCAAGGCCCTGTTGAGCAAGGTCAGAATACACTAAAATAGTGTGTGGACATCGAGTTATGAATGAATCCATGAGCACTAAGGTCAAACTAACTAGAAGATAGTCTATCACCAAGCAAGTAATTATACCAAGCATTTATGGAAATTGAAAAGTAAAAACTTGATAAAAGGAAAGGAATCAAATACATTTAACATTGTGAATTTTCAAAGAGTTATTTGTAAAAGGTGATATCTATTCTTCTAAATGATCTGTGCATTTATTGTTGAAGATTTTTGTGTTTCCTTAAACCATATTGATCATGGCATCCTCTAATAGCAAAAAAAAGAAAGGATCTGAGATGTTGGTTTGAGGAGTCAATTGGAAGGCACCAGACTTTAAGTTGAGTTCGGCAATTGCAAAAGTGCTCGATCCAACTGGAGCTTAGTTGCAAATTCCACCAAAGCTACAACCACATGGAAGAATATCTATAATCTTCATAAAAAGAGTGATTTGTTTCTTCATGTTAGTGATATAGATGATGAAGATGATAAGGAATAAAAGGACAATAAGGATGAAGAAGACATAGAAATAGCTGATGTAAATCTGGATGATGAGGAGAAAGACTAGGAAGCTATCGAGGAGAATCTCCCTAAGATTCAAAATATTGAGGAAACCAACCTAGAGAAGATTGCAGCAATAGTTATGGCCTCATTTCCCCACTCTCTGAGCAAAGCTTTAATATCATCAAGCTTAGAGAAAGCTTCTACTGAGTTGGTTGTGGCAACCATTACAACTCCATGCACCCAACCAATCTTTGCACCTGTTTAATTGAGTACTATATTGACTAAAGTGATCAACACTTCATCTACCAAGTAGCTAGTTCTTCCTCCATCATTAGATTTGGCTTCACAAAAAATAGGTATTTGTACTATCAGTGTAATATCTACATTTATTGTAGCCCTTCTATTTCTACTATTGTTACAATTCCTAGTATGCAAATAATAAGTACAAAAGATAGTTGAGAGCAAGACTCAACCAAGTACTAAAGTTTTAAGTAAGGAAAAAGGTAAAGAAGAAGAAATTAATCTTGATGAGGATATAGTTATCATGAATTGGGATATCTCTACTCTGAATCTTGATCGAATGAAAATTGTAGGTGAACTATTGTAGAATAAAGCTAAGCAACAGAAGCTTAGAGAAGAGAAAAGTAGAGAAAATCAAGTGCTTGAAGATGTGAAGGACATACTTGTAGATGCACTAAGTACCAAGGTTGATAGTACACAATCTATTTTGGTTTAGTTAGTAGAAGTTTTTCAAAAATTCAATGAAGATTAGAATGGGCAAGAAAAGTTGCTACAAAGAGTAGAAAGGAGATTTGAGAACAAAGTATTGGAGCAAGTTGCATAGAAAATTGTAATACATCAAGTAGACTTGTCTACTATTCTTAGCTTATTAGAAACCTCTACAAAAAATTTACTTCATTATTCAACAAGTTATGTGACACATCTATCCTCACTTAGGAAATCAAAGATAAACTATCTAAGATAGATGAAGACTTGAAGGCAAGTGCACACCAATTGTCACTTGACTCAAGGTATAGTTCTGCTCACTACTCAAAGATTAGATTTTTGACTAATATGCTAGTAGAATTATTAAGGGAAGAAGCTAGGATCAGGGCCACACTTGTAGACATCCAAGGCATCATTATCTTGAACATGGATGCATTGTATAAACAGATTGCACATGCCAAAATTATCATCCATGATAATAACTTCTCCATAGTTGATCACATGATGGAGTTATCAATAGAAGTATAGATTTCATTACATGCAAGCAAGGTGTTACAAGAAAATTGGGAGAAGACAATGGCATTGATTTTGAAGGTAAATTTTGACTTCTTGTCACATTTTGGCATTACCATCTAGCATACACCTTTGGCATTTATATCAAAAAGAGAGAGAAGATGAGATATGATAAAAAGGTAGAGAAGATGTGATATAAAGACATGAGATATAAGTAAGTAAAATATGTGTGTGTGTGTGTGTGTGTTGGGGGTGGGGGGGTGCAACATAATATTCATGTATAGTTAACTAGAAAACATCTCTTACAAAATTAATTTTGAAAAATCTCAAAAACAAAGTATGTTACCAAGTTGAAGACACAGGATGGAGACTAAAGATTGTTTTGAACTTGAAATATTGAGAATTTAGTTTTTGATTGATAAATATTTTTGTCACTAATGCAGAATGGGGATATTATTTATATTATGGTCAAGTTTTTTCTATTAGAGACTCACACTTAGTCAAATTGTTAGTAGCTATTGAGCTTATCTTGTAGTTTACAATGTTAACCGAGTAATTCAAGTTCTACTAAGTTCTACAGTTGCTACTGAGTTCTAGAGTCAGTATTCAGTTCACACTAAGTAGTATATATTTAGTTGATGAATATTAGTGCAAGTGAAGGTTCATAGCATTTATCAAGTTGCACAATGAAAACTGTGTCTCCAGTGTTTATCAAGTTTGTAGCTTTAGTGATGTGAATCTAGTGTTGAACAAGCCAAGAAGTGTCAACCAAGTGATTTGGTTTTTACTAAGCTCATAGTATTAGTGTTGACTAAGTCATGCAATGTCAACCAAGTGTTTTAGTTTATATGCCAAGTTTCACAGTGTTCACTGAGTCACTAGTGCTAACAAAGTTTAGACTACTTGGAAGTGATTAGTATGAACTGAGCTTCTACATCTACCAAGAGCATGACAATGTCAAGTGTTGACAATGGTTGCCGAGTATCAAAACCTCACTGAGTTTGTCTTCAGAACTTAAGTACCAACAATTGGGCTGACTTTGTGTATTTTGGTGAAACTTGTATTGTAGCCAACTTTGATGAATTGCAATTTGGATTGGTATATATGTAATGTATTATATAACATCCAAAGGATATATAAAAAGAAGAATATATGATGTGAATATAATAAGAGTAGAAGTGTGAAGTAAGAAGGCTACAAGCAATATAAGGAGCAACTAAGATTTAACTATCATAGCAAGGTGATCATTACACTCCAAAGGAATCTCAACCAACAAATTAGAGTTATAGATTATAGATCAGCCACTAGTTCATTGTAACAGGTGGAATAGTTAAATCCTTTCACAAGGTAGACTTAATAGTCTTTTGCAAATCTCTTTACCAAGTGCATACTTCATTGTATGTTTTTTAAATCCTTCAAAAAGGTGGACCTAGTAGTCCTTATTGCTCCTAACAGGGAAAATCATCAAAGTGATCAATTGTAAGCCTTAACTGACCAACTTTATACTATAGTACTAAAGCTTGTGGGTATCATCCCCACCCCAGCTTTACTTTCTATTTGGAAGGTTTCTGGGTCACCATATCTTGTGTCAAGATATTATGAATGTTTTAATACTTTCAATTTTTCATGCATGCAATTACTTCAAAATATATATGAAGGATTAACTCATGAAATAAGAATAAGTTATATTGGTTCCTAATTCATCCCTCCCCTCTTAGTAACCTAGCCTATCCTATATTTCCAACACCCACATCTCAAGATATAGAACCTAACATGGAAGGTAATATGAGTGTTTAACCTATGATCTCTTCCATAGAAGCATTCATGGATCACCCAAAAAATGCTACACTTGTCAATGCCATCATTGAACATAATAAATATACTATGATAACAAATTTGTAAAGAGAAAATGTCAGAAGCTTTGACTTTGGGTGAATGCCACCATCTAGTGCCATCACATATATTGATCATCCTATTTTTGGAATTCCTACATGTTGGGAACCCTTAAATCCCTACTTTAGAGACAAAAGCTAGTTATTGATACCATCATTCATAGAACCCGATTCAAGATCTACCCAAATTTGTGCTCCCATCTCCCAAAATAACTCATGACCTATTATGTAATTTTTAATCCATACCACATTGCAACAAGACACTTCACTGCAAATGTCATCCACTAAAATTCCTATTGCCACTATTGTTGCCACCCAACCTACATCTATCTTATTAAATATTATAGGACCCACCATTTCATCAAACCAAAATGCTATCCTTCAAGCAGCCACATCTAGATCCACCATTCCACCTACTAGTCATACCACCATTGTATCTTAAAAAAATCCATAATCTACACCCCAATACACTATAGGGATGCCATCTATAGAGCCAATTTCCCAAACTATCACACCATCTATGACCACCACCAATATTGTCACAACAAATTCAAATGTATCCACATAATTTCCATTTGTATCATGGGGACTAAGCCAATAAAAAATGTAGAATGCAAACATCCCTACTCGCACCCTCACAATGCCAACTCCACCAAAGATGAATTCTAAACCACCATCACCACCACCACCTGCAAGTATACCTAAACCTACCACCAACTACTTTGCAATGCTACCACTTGGAAACAACGAAAATACCCTCTCACCATGTCATCAACATAAAAGGAACATATCAACAACACCAACAAAAAAAAAAAAACCCAATAACAACAATAATGAAACACATAAGCAAGGTGAATTTTAAGATAACAAGGATTAAACTACATGTTACATAAATTATGAAAATCTTATTGGTTGTATATCCAAATAATAACCTTCAATTAATGTCATTCATGTCAAAGGTGTTGAGTGTTAATGTTTTGTCACAACTCAGTGTGACCCTATGAATGTTATAGCACCAAATATGACTACCACCTCAAGAACCCAATGCCCATCCATGACTGCCACCTTAGGAGCCCAGTAATACATCTTGGCACACCTCAAGAATACACTAGCCTAAATCTCAATCTTGGATCTTGTTTGCACAAACTCACTTCATCAAGAGATCCTAAATAAAACCCTCCACGAATCTCATGTCCCCAAAGAAATAAATGCCACCAAATTCAAAAATCTAGTAGGAAACCTATTTGCACCATGTGTAATATCTTTTAATCCATCTAGCATTCCTATAGTAAGCCATATCATAGCCTACCATTTCATATAGAAAATTGAATGAGAAAGAAATGGCACCAGAAGCAAGCACCTAGCTATACAAGGAACCACTTCCTAAGGGAAAAGATCTCCTAAATATCTGAAAGGCAAATATCCCTATTCCCATAAGCTTGCAACAAAACAATAGGACTATCAAGGAGGTGGCCTAGGCCAAAAAGAGATAGGAATCACACAACCTATAGAAGCATATGAAAATACAAAGAAGAAAGACCTTGGCTTTGGTTTACCCACAACTGGGGGCACAACTCAAAATAACCACACTTTCCTTAACATCCAAAACAATTTTGTGGAAGTCGAATACATCCTAGAAGAATTGGAAAAAAGAGCCTATGGTGATACCCCTGATGAAATCTTCCTAGGATAATCTATCCTCTCCAAATTATCTATTCATATTATTGACCTCCTACTTATACATCTTGAACTCATTGATTGGGGCCAACCAAGTGTACTCCACATTGATGAACTTCCAAGTGAGATTCCACTCCTAAGATTCATGAGAGATGAAAAATCACACCAAAAATTCAAAGTATCATCATCATATGTCTACAAATTGGATCAAAAGGGATACTTTGAGGAGGAGGAAATCTCTAGTCACAAAAGTGTAAAAAAGAGAAAAATTAGAAAATCAAAGGGTCTTTTAGTGAAAACTCCCTTGGGGAACATTTAGACTCAATCAAAAAATAAATAACAATAAAGTACATATCTAATGGTGAAAACCTCTTAAAGACACCTGAATATAGAGATTCCTTCCTTCCCTTACATGATAATAGACTAGAAGTATCATCTATCATCACTGAGGAAACAAAGGCAATCAACACTAGTACAATATAGATTCCAAGGCTTGTTCACATCTCCACATAATTACCAATACTCCAAGAGGAATCACTTATTGAAGTACTAAGGGAAAACATTGGTCACTTTGCATTGTCCTATTAAGACATGTTAGGATTTGATCTAGAACTAGTTGTACATTACTTGGCCATAGATCCAAAGGCAAAGCCAATCAAGAAAAAGTTGAGAAAGATACAACCTAAGGTAGCCTTGTTAGTAAAAGTAGAATTAGAGAAAATTCTCATTGCAAAAGTCATCAAACCTATTGATTATTTATAATGGATCTCCAACATGGTCCCTATTTTAAAAAAATCCAGTGACATTAGAATCTATGCCAACTTTAGAGATCTCAACAAGGTTTGTCCTTAAGGTGACTTTCCTTTACAAATATATACATGATTATGGACATGAGATGTTGTCACTCATGGAAGAATATTTAGGATATAACTAGATCCTAATTTCAAAAGAAGATCAACATAAGACAACATTCACAACCCCCTAGGGTAGCTTCTATTACAACATGATGCCATTTGAATTAAAGAATGCTAGAGCCACATATCAAAGAACCATGAAAATTATCTTCCATGAATTAATCCACAAAACTCTTAAGGATTATTTAGACATTATCTTGGTCAAATCACTAGAAACCTTAGATCATTTGTATCACTTAGAAGAGACCTTTGACTATCTATAAAAGTACCATCTCATGTTGAATCCAAAAAAAGTGTATCTTTGGTGTCACATCAGAGAAACTTCTAGGATTCATAGTTTCATGAGAAGTATAGAGATCAACCCCAAAATGGTAAAAGTTATCATGGATATGCATCCTCCTAGGACACTTAGGCAACTCAAAAGCCTACAAGGAAAGTTGCAATCAATGCACAGATTCATCTCACAACTTGTAGATAAGTGTCATCCATTCACACATTTGTTGAAAAGGGACCAAGGTTTGAAGTGGGATCTAATGTATTAATGTAGATTTGAAGCACTCAAGCAGTATCTGACAAATCTACCACTCTCTAGTACTAGTAGTTTTAGGAAAGTCATTGATCATATACATAAAATCTACACCAACAACCTTGGGGGCACTCTTAGCTCAACCAAATGATAATGGAATAGAAGAGCAAAGCATGTTTCATAGTATATCCAATCCTAAGTCATACATTTTTTGGCTACAAACTTAACTATTCACCTATGGAAAAAAACATGTTTCATAGTGGTCTTTACCACTTAGAAACTTTGCCACTACATGCTTAGCCACATAGTAAAGCTCATCTCTAAAATTGACTCATTGAAGTACATGCTCTCACAAAAAGCTCTCATAGGACATCTTGTAAAGTGGGTCACACTTCTTAGTGATTTCAACATCTAATATGTAGATTAGAAAGCAGTGAAAGCGAAAGTTAATGCAAATTAGTTGACAGATGGACCTCTAGAAGATGACCATTCTTTGATTAAAAAATTTCCTAATGATTATCTCTATTTGGTAGAAGAACAACCTCCATGAATACTTTACTTTGACAAATCTTATACATCTACTAGATCAGGAGAAGGAATTTTTGTAGTCATCCCTCAAGGTGATTACATTCCTAAATCCTTCAAACTAAGGTTTCCACACAGAAAAAAAATAGAAGAATATGAGGCTCTCATTGCAGGAATCAGAACAACCATTAAATGGAATATTATAGAATTACAAGTGTTTAGTGATTCCCAACTCATCATCAAACAAGTGTTAGATGAGTATAAGAAAAAAGATGATAAATTGTTTCCCTATAAAGAGATGGTTGACAAGATGAAAAATAATTTACTAAGCTCTAGTTCACACAGATCCCACGACTTCAAAATAAGGCTGTCGATGCTATGGCTACTATCAATTTACTCCTAGATATTCCACATGAAGCTTCACAGTACCAATTCTTAGTCAAACAAACATGATCCCACTTATGAAAATGATGAGTCAATGATAGATTGTATTATGGTTGGTCCTCAATCCCCTTGGTACCATGAAATTCATTCTTACCTCAAATATGGTATCATCTCCCCCCATCTTATAAAATACCAATTCCTCAACCTCATTCAAAGATCTTCCTGCTACACTATTGTGGAAAATACTAGAATGGTGCCACCTAAGAAAATATTAAGGGCTTGGTATTATTGGCCCACATTAGAACATGATGCTTGTGAGTTTTTTAAGAAATGTCTACCATGTCAGCAAGACACTAATCTAATACATGGACAAACACAAGTTCTACAACCCATTGCACCACCATGGTCATTTTCATACTGGGGGTTTGACCTTGTTGGGATAATCACATCCCCATCTTCTGATAGACATAAATGGATAATCACTTGTAATACCCCAAAATTGGTACATTTTCATTTTGAATCAATTTTGGTGCATCAATCTTACAACATCAATTTCTAGATTATCTAAGTCCTATTTTACTAGCTATTTCAACCAAATATTTGCAATAATCACATACTTCATTTAATTCCTAAATATTGACTTAAATTTTCTAAATAAACCTTCTAATTAAATTAATTATAATTCTTAGTGCTTTAATTAAATTAAATTTACCCTTTTAGCTAATACACATGATAAAAGGGAATTGAATCTATTTGATTTAATTAAATAATCCCATCGTAATTGTTGAATTTAATAATTCAATTTATTAGAATATTCAATTACAAGGTCATATTTAATTCTTTAAATCAAATATTATCTCTAATATTCTCTCCTCATTCATCTCAAAAGAAATTAGTCAACTCCTGCAATCAAGGAAACTTGATATTCTGACACAACTCTCCTCTAATCTGAACCATTCATCTAATTCAATCTTTACCATTCATTGGTTATGATATTCTATAAAAGAGACCTTCTACCTCTAATTTTGGAGGAGGTGATTGATGAGTATTAAACTACTATTAGGTTGACCACTCAAGCATTTTGCATCCAAGACTTCATTATTATCATTTTCTTTCTCATATAGATTATCTTGCATACATTTAGAGAAATTTCCTTATCTTCTTCTTACATTAATTTTAATACATATTTGCTTAATCTTTCATTCATATATATTAAATCCTTCATTCTAGTTGGTCTGGTAACTAAAATCTCAATTTTAAGAGTGCATAGTAAAACCCCATCTAGATAGAAGACAACATTTCACATTATACAGACACTCAGGATGAACAACCATATGTTCATTCCTAGATGAACTTGGCAAGTAATGACTATGTTGAAGTGTGTGATTAATTTGGAGGACCATATTTAACACTCACATTTATAGCACCCATTGTGGGGCTAAAAAATTAATTTTCTGGCCTCATTTATCTTTATTTTTGACATTCTACATTATGTTCCATATAATACAGTGAAATCCTCTCACCTAACACAAAGAAAATCCTCATGCAGTCCTGTGCAAAGCCTTGTACAAGTCTTGCTAATAGAATATTCATTTTTTTGTAGTTTTCACATTCTATCATTACTGCTTCAGTTCTAACATCTATTTTTGAAGCATTTCTTTCATGATTTATGATTTCTACAATAACATAACAGTGGTTTGCAGGACAATTATCAAAGATACCTTGAAACAAACACACAAAATTTGCGAACAATTTGACTGTAGGGTGCTTATCAAAGAATTGATTATTGAAGACATTTAAAATCCACTCAAACATTCTATCTTTTTACATTCTTTCAATCCACGTAGTTTAAATAGGTCTTGTAAACTTCTTAGGGCTCTAAAGAAAGGAATAGGGGATTATTCTCTTTGCTACTTGGAAGTGATGCCCAAGAGTAAATCATAAACCTAGGCCCCTTCAAAAGATGGTACTCATAGGAGGCAAGGAAGGTAGTGGTTCTCCTAAGTGAATCTTTTAGTGAAGGGATTATGCTCTTTTCCCTTTGGGAAAATTAGAAACCCAAAAGCTTCTAGACAAGTTGGGATTGATAAGCTAGCTCAGTGATGAATATGTATTGTATGTTTGGGTGAGGTGAAAAGGTCAAGGAGTATTCTCTTTTCCCTTTTGAGGAAATTAGAAACTTAGACCCTTGAATCCAAACCAAGTTTGAGTCAACCTTTAGTGGGCGTACTAGAGTGATCCAATCTCTGGGATCAACCAAGTGAGACACACCTTTCACTGGTGATTCCATCTCACTATAATAAAGAAGCTTTGTAGAGGCAAAAACTTCAAATCCATGTTAATTTCTTCCTTCTAATTCTTGTTGTCATATATCATGAGAAGGTTATGTCTATTGTACTAAGCAATGCCACTCCCAGTCTTGTTAGCCAAGTGTGTGCACTTTTAGGTGTTGATATGGTTGAGAGGCCTTAACCATACTTGTGAGGGGACTGGGGATTGATGTGAATGAAATCATATTTAAAAATTATAGTTAGTTGATATCTGGTTCACCTCCAAAAGGGGACATAATCTTTGCCCAAGGAGGGGGAATAATCTCTCATGTAGATCCTCACCATAGGCATGTGCCTGGATGTTGGAATGCACAAAAACATAGGTGCCTTCTAGTGGGATGATGTGCTTGTGTGAGGTGAGCACATGTACATAAGATGTGAGACAAAGGTTTTGCTTCCTCTACCATTTTCAATTGTAGGGATAAATTGTGTTTTTTTAGTCAAAAACTATCCAAAACAAAAAGGTCAAGACTCCCTTGTCCCTTTGAGTTTCTTTGTCCTTATTTGGATTGTTTACAACTATTGCTTGTGTCCCCTTATTTGCTTTACAAACAAGTCTAAAAAACTAATTGCTAAACTTGCAAATTATTCAAAACTATGCCAATTTGGAAACAATATCCAAATCTATCTAAAAACTATAAATGATGTCTAAATTTTTTTTGGAACCTATAAGAACATGTCAAAATATCTTCAAAATTTGGTCAAATCTAATAAGTCTATCCTTTGCTCACCTGGTTTTCGGCAAAATCTCACATGAGCTAGGATCTTAGGGTCTTTTAGCTAGATTTTTCTTATGTCACCCTTTGCAATTCCTTACATGAGAAACTTTTTTTTCTCACATGGTTTTGTATAAGAACATTATCAAAATTGGTCCAAACCTACTTAAATTGGTCACACTGGTCACTGCCTTATTTTATTTTCTACAAAGCCTTGTGCAAGTCAAAAATTTGGGATTTTTTTGTTCCCTTTCCTCACATCAGTCTTTGTACTTCCTCACCTAGATGTACTTAGATCCTTGTATGAGATTTTGTCCTAAAATTATAAAAAATTGGTCAAATCTATCTATCAAGTTAGTTTTCTTACCTTAGAAGGAATTTACTCGCATGATCTGTGTCATATACTAATGCCAAAGATAATTTCCTCCTATGAATATTTCATAAATTCCCAAAAATAGTGAGCTATTATCACCTTTCTTGTCAAAACTCTATCCAAATCTAGTCTCTATTTAGGTACATCAGTACACTTCTCTATTTGCAATAGTCTAAAATTTAGACAACTTAGTTATCTAAAGACTTGTGATCCATGTACAAACTAGTCTCATTAGTTTGTTGTCTCATTTATTCTACTATGTTGTCATACCTTGCTATCATGATAGTCAATCTCTCAACTATTCTAACCACTTCTCTAACTACTTGTACCCTGATATACATCACCCTTATTATCACTTAACTACTTTGAGATGAAATCATGAGTGTGGTCCTTGCTTGAACTTTGTCACATGTCATTTTCTATGACTATTGCAACTAGGAGTAGAAATGCATTTCATTCTCATTGACCTAGAAGAGGTGGAGGTAGAGGTAGTAGGAATTGTGGTAGATGTTGTTCTTAGTTCTATTCATAGTCTGAGTGTTGTGAAGGATCATCATGGTCTCCTTGAGCTAGTGCATTCGAAGAAGGATCATATTGATCTCTATCCCCTGTTGGTCCACCTTACATTAGGCAAGTCTTTTCCATAAATTTAAAATAAGTTAGGAATCCACTATTTCAAGAGCTTCCAGACACTGGATAGACCATCTCTTGAATCTAATTGTGACAACACAAACAAGACACCTACATCTTCAAACAAAAATACTAAACATCTATACAAGACACCTATATGTTCTAAACAAACTAAAAACTTGCACATTGATAGGATGGCAGACCAAGACCAAGAAACTAGTAAAAATAGTAGGAGAGAAAAAAAAGATGAATTCTAAAGAACTAAAGGGTTCAAGAGTCATTACACCTACATAAATTACTATGGGGGTACTAAAGGATTACTCTCAAAAGACATAGAGAACTATCAAAAAGGCAAAAACTTCCAAAAGATGATGGAAATATTGCTCAATGATGAGAAAGGGAAGTATTTCCTCAAAATAGATTAAGAAGGAGCTAAGTTACCTTTAGAGTACAACGTTGAAACTATTTTCATCAAAGAAGAGGAATTTGAAACCTCTAAACTATAAAAAAAAACTCTAAGCCATGCAAGAGAAATTGGAACAAATGATGAAAGAAAAAGATAAACCTATTAAATAATACACACTAGATGCTAATTGTCCATTTCCTTTTGACATAGATCTATACATGCCTCCTTTTCCTAGAGGATTCAAGCTACCTAAATATGAAAAGCACAACAATATGTATGATCCTCAAGATCACTTGAGGGAGTTTAGTGTCTTGTCCATTGAGTTCATAGAAAATCAAACATACCTCATGTGCTTATTCCCACATAGCTTAGGTGGTCAAGCTATGGAGTGGTTCTCATTATTCTTACTGGGATCAATTTTTTTGATGAGATTGCCAACATGTTCATACAACAATACTTACACAACATCCAACATCTAATTAACATAAGAGATCTTTGTAACCTTAAATAGAGAGTTGGAGGACCTTTCTTAGCATTCCTCAAAAGATGGAGACAACTATACACCAAGTACTCATGTAAGATATTTGAAACTGAGAAACTTGGCATATTAATGGATAACCTCTTACCTAATTTTGGATGCAAACTACAACTTCAAGATCCACACACCTTTGAAGACATGATTGAACAAGGTATCTGCATAGTGGAATTCATGGTTAAGAAAGGTGAATTAATCCTCCAAAAAGATAATAAACATGCATCCAGTAAAGAAAAGTCCAAGTACATTAAAAAAATTTGGGATGTAGTACATGATGGAGTGGTGGACAATATCACTCCTAAGCCTCCTAAGGAAAATTTCAATCTCATAGATAGCATACATGCATCCAAAGTCACTGAGAAGGATAATATAACCAATAGAACATTTGGAAACAATGCTAAGAAAACATCTTCAACCTCTAGACCCAAGCATAAATTTAAACCTTTGGGTGAGCCTCTTGAAGTAGTCTACAAGACTCTTCTTTAGGATTAGATTCTCATTCCTATGGACAATTCTCATTCATATGATCCAAGCCCAGACCTAAATGGTAGAATGAAAAATGCATATCATGAATACCATCAAAACAATGTCATAAAACCAAAAACTACATTAATATGAGACATAAGATCCAAGACCTCCTTGATGATGGTAACATATTTGTAGGAGGACATAACAAAAACTTAGATTATAAAGCTTTCAAAGAACCATTTCCTAAATATGAAAAGGAAGAAAGTTCTAAACTAAAAAAAATAACAAGGTCAACTATATTATACCAATGATGACAATGTAATCAACATGGTTTAACCTTTAGACTCTGAATACTATGATGTAATCATGATCAAAGGGAAAAGTGATAATGCAAAACCAAAAACTCCATTCATTTTGAAAGGTGCCACATCTACTGAAACTGGTAGAGAACAATCATAGTTTTGTGCTAATGTTGTCACCTCATGTGTCTTTTGCTCCTTAAACTAAACAACACAAAGACAAGACGATTATTGTGTTGGACTTACAATAGGAAAGGTAAACTTCTTGGGGGGGGGGGTGGTGAATCAGTAGTTGAAACATGGACCTATAAAACTTTCACCACACATCCATCTCATGCATTCAATGTGTAAACTGAAATAACATGTAAAGAACATACATCTAAATCATGTAAGCAAGTAAACATTCACATGCATATTGTATGTCTAAAATGTGAGCACACTTCTATGAGTCATTATATCCAAGATTGCTCAAGAATGAGGTCTTAAATGACATCTCATAGCTCTCTATTCATGGAGTGCAAGGGTTTGTGATGGAGGTCCTCAGTTTGACCTAGTTTGTGCCCATGCAAGTACACCATGAAATGAGAGATTCAAAGATCAAAATATCAATGCAAATGAAGATCCAAACTAATTTAAATGATAACAATGCAAATCAATGCAAGAAAGGAAATCTAATCTATAAAAGGAAATAACAATGCAATTTAATGTATGAAAACAAATATGACTCTAAGATAATATGAAAATGCAAGGATGAAACCTCATGATGGAAGCCATGGATGTAAGAGAGAATAAGATAAGAAGAGAGAAGTTACAACGAAGCTCCAATGTCCAAACCCTAAGGCTCAAACTCCCCTAAATCATTCTCTAAACTTGTAGCATAACAATACTATAGCAATGAGGTATTTTCTCCATATCTCTCTCTATTTCTCTATATCTCTATATCTCTATATTTCTCTCTACATTTTTCTATATACAAATGAGAAAGAGAGGGATCCTTATAAAGGAAAATGTGGAGGTGAGAGGCTTCTCACAACCAATATGGGATAAGAGAGTTTGATCCATGTGAGACAAAATTCCACCAATGAGAAAAGAGGAGTTTTTGAGAAAAAAGTGGAAAGAGGAAAAAAAGGAATCCCACTTAGAGATATGTTCATTTAAGTATAGAGAAAATAAAAAAAAATTATTTTATTTATATTTATTTTATTTCCTTTTTCAAATGGGTTTAATTTTTATTTATTTAATTTCCTTTGTGGGATTTTATTTAATTAAAAGGGAGCAAGTTCTTTTAATTAAATAGAAAATATTTAATTAAATTAAAAGAGGGGTTTTTCTCTTAATTAATATGGATTAATTATTTAATTAAAAGAGAAGTTTTCTTTTAATTAAATAAGGCTTAGGATAAAATGATCAAACCTTAGGAAATATTGAAATAATTAAATTAATTACAATTTGATTAAAGAAATTGATTTAAATTAATTTAATAAAATATTGCAAACCATCAATTTAGGAAATTTGATAAATTGAATAATGGGGGCCCATAGTGTAGATGACCATTTTAGGGTGCATGCATTTGCTCCTCTTTCACTAATGTGTGATCAATTTGGGAACACATGTAGTCAAAGAAAGAAATTGAAGTGTGAGATCGATTTGGGATCACAAAACAACCCAAATGTGTGGTCAATTTGGGAACACATCAGGACAAAGAATACAAATAAATTTTGACTTAAATAGTCAAGGATAAAATTGATAAAACTAAATCAAGGATTGAAGTTGATAGGATCTGCCCTCTCGTGATCAAAATTGAAATGAGATAGAGGAGAAACAACAAATTGATAAATTTGATCAAATCAAACAAAAGATAAAGTTCTTGATGTAAGATGAAAGATATAAGAATCATAGAACCAAGGTAGATCATCATGCATGAAATATTATGCCCCAAAGGTGAATTAGAAGAAAAGACATGGGGTAAAAGTGAATGGAAGGTAGAAATTTGGAAGATATGGAAAGAAATAGAAACAAGAAAAAATATTTTTCCATAAGAAATATAATGCCCCAAAATCAATCAACTATTTAAATAGAAATTTTGATTGAGATTACGAAAGAAGATAAGGAAATGAAGATCAAAATATAACCACATTTGATTAAAAGTCCACAATAATGATGAAGGGAAAACCCTCTCAAACTCATAATGTAGTCTAAAAATGCAAACTAACATGAAGTCTAATAATGCAAGCTACATGAAAATGCAAAGGTGTAATTGCAAAAGAGCAATTGTAACATAGGATTTTGTGTTCATTATTCATTAGAGAATGTAAAAGAACTTATTTTCATCATTGGGCCATTATTAATAGACATCATAAAATCACACAATCATCACTAGTTACAAGCACAACTATGAAGATATGAATGTGATTTATATCAGATTGGAATGTGAAAATATTCTAACATAAGCAACAAAGACATAAAATTCAAGATGACATTGATCTTTTAGCTTACCCAATTTAATATAGCAAAACCATGCTCGCATCAAGGCATAGATGCCAAGATCATTGAAAGAACAATTATGTAAAAATAATTAAGGATGATGCCTCAAATCTCCTAAGAATTTCAAGGAGACAACAAGAGACACTCTAGAGTTTCAAGACCATACCCAGAAGAAGAAAACAAATAAAAACATGTCCCATGCCCCAAGTCCTCTAGCTATGCATCTCAGAGAGACTTATTGGATAAGGACCCTCAACAAAAATCAATAACAGTCAGTACACAAAGAAAAGATCATGACATAGGTCAAGCATTAAGTGTTTGAATTTAAAAATTTAAGTGTGTTAATTGATACTAAGTTTTGAGGATAAGGATCAAATGCTTGCAAGTAGGTAAGGTCACATGACAAAACTAGTAAGACCAAACTGATAAGTGTTGAAAAACACTTGATGTCAAGAGTTGTATTGAAAAATACAGTTGGCGTGGTGTTAAAAAAACACCATTTGCGAGGTGTCCTAAAGACTAACACAACCAAGAGACCAAAGCTAACATAGTTGTACCCCCTAGACAAAGACCAATTCAAAACCAAGGCAACAAGGACAAGGCATGATGGAGAAAGGCCAAGTGTCGAGGACACATGCTAAGAAACAAGGGTGCAAAGGCCTCAAGTAGCACCAATTTCCAGGTTTTCACCACTTGGATGTTTTTTTTTTTGGAATATATAATTTTTTTGGAGATACATCAAAGTGCTTATTACTAAGATGATCATTTTTTTAGGACATTTCCCAATTTTTAGAATTTTGACAATATATCATTTTTTAGAATTTTTGAAATATATCATTTTTTTTTGTATTTTTTTAGGATCAATAAATATGTACAAAGATGCCCCTAGACAAAATGGGCATCATGGATAGAACATCTTCAGGTGCAAGACAATGATAGGATCAAGGAGTTGCTCTCCTCTAATATGGACAGTAAATAGACACCAGACCCAAAATTTGTTGTAATAATGTAAGGTCCAAGCCAATTAGGTTCTTATTTACCCTTTTGATCTCTATTCTATTGATTTTTAGGATTTTCACGTAGGACAAGATCCCCACCTAGAATTCTCTAGGGTGAACCTTTTTGTTGAATGCTTTTGACATGCACTTTTGATAGACCCTCATATGGTCAAATGATGCTTAGCATTTCTCATCTAGAAGTTCTAATTCTTGAAGTATCATGGCCTTGTAGTTTTCATCTATAACTAGACCTTTGAGGGAAAATTTGAGTGAAGAAATCTCAACCTCTAAAGGTAACATTACTTTAGCACCATATGTAAGGGCAAAATAAGTAGCCCTAGTAAGAGTATGAATACTCATTCTATAGGCCCACAAAGCCAAATTTATTTGTAAGTGCCAATCCCTACCATTCTTATGAACTCTTATATGTAATATTTTGAGAACAGTTTTATTTGATGCTTATACTTGATCATTTCCTTGCTAGAAGTAAATGGAGGACCAATGTTGTTTTATTTTGAATTTCTTACAATGTTGTTTAAGGTCCTTATTTTTAAATTGGCCTCCATTGTGAGTGATAATCTTAGAAAGAACTCCATATCTATAGATAACATGATTCAAAATAAACATAGAAATTGTCTTGCTCGAGGCAATAGAAAGTGGGACAACTTCTACCCATTTAGTGAAGTAATTAGTAGCAATAATAATAAACTTGTGTCTACATGATAAGTTGGGATGAATCTACCCAATAAGATCAAAGGCCCAATGCTGAAACAACCAATGAGAGATAGAAGGAATGAGTTCCTTTCCTAGAGCATGTATCAGGTTATCATGTTTTTGATACTTTTCACAGGACTTTGCAAAGCTACTACATCAATCTACATCATAGGCCAATAGTATCATGCCCTAAGCAACTGTTAAGCCATGGAAAGACCATCAAAATTTCCTCCACAGATGCCCTCATGGATGTCAACTAGTGCTTAATTAGATTCTTCATTTTCTAAGCATCTTAGAATTGTTCCATCTAGACCCCCTCCTATACAAATCTCTAGAGATAAGGGAATGGTGAGAGGCACTTCAAATAAAGTTTCTACATTTAGGTCAGTTAAAGGTATCAGGTATAATGCCATCATGAAGGTATGAATAAATGGCACCGTAACAAGTGACTCACGACCAACAAGGATACAAATAACATGACTCTCTTGGGAATAATACATAGGGTGATGTAGCTCTTTCACTAGGAATTCAAATCTTGATTAATGTTTCTCTAATTGAAGAAGTGAAGCAAGCATATTCATAGCATCAACTACTTTATTTTCTACACTAGGGATTTGTTGAAATGAGACAAATGTGAAGTAACATCTCAAGGAATCAACCATTTGTTTGTAAGGTCCCGATTTCTCATTTTTTGTTAAATAATTGTCATTGACTTGGTTGATTATCAACTATGAATCCCCATAGATGTATAACTCTATAATTCTCCATTCTATAGCCATCTTAAGTCCATTTGTTAAAGCTTCATACTCAATAATTTTATTTGTACATGGAAATAATAACTTGTAAGATTTCAGAATTGTGTACCCATGAGGAGAAATAAACAACACACTAGCTTCAGAACCATTCTGTATAAAGGATCCATCAAAGAACATCTTCCATGTTCTTTCAATCATGTATATAAGGTGCACATCTAGGAAATCAACTTGAATAGGTGCATTATCTTGTAGTGGGAAATCAACTAATTGATCTGCTATGGCTTGCCCTTTGATTGCTTTATGCTCAACATACTCTGTGTCAAACTCTAAAAGGATCATCATCCATTTAGCAAGTCTACCCATGAGGGAAACCTTGCCTAGTAAATACTTAAGTGGATCAATTTTTGCTATGAGGTGTATAGTGTGTGCAAGTATATAATGTCATAACTTTTAGGAAGCAAACACAACTACAAGGTAAGCTTTCTCAATGCTAGTGTAATTAACCTTATATGAAACAAGATTACGACTAATATAGTTTATTTCTCTTTCTTTCCCATGTTCATCAAGTTGAGCTAATAATGCCCCCAAGGAAGACTCTGTCACTAAAATGTATAGAATAAGTGGTTCCCCTAGGATAGGAGGCATTAAAATAGGAGGATTTTCCAAGTATTTTTTGACTTAATCTATGATCTTTTGACACTCTTCATTCCATACACATTTGACTCCTTTATGTAAGTTCTTGTTGAAAGGTTGAGCTCTATCTATCAACTGTGAAATAAACCTCCTTATAGATTGAAGATGCCCTTGAAGACTGCTCATTTGACTAATGTTTTTAGGAGGTGGCATATCCATGATTGCTTGAAATTTTTCAGGGTCCAGCTCTATTCCTTTTTTTGAAATAATTAATCCTATTAATTTCTAGAGGTGACTCCAAATGCACACTTTTTAAGATTTAACCTTAGTTGAAATTGTTCCATGCAAGCTAGAATGACTTCTAAATCACTTAAGTTTGTATCTCTTTTCTTAGACTTGGCCAAGGTGTCATCTACATAATCTTCCATGTTTTTATGCATCATAGTATGAAAAATAGTTGTCATAGCTCATTGATAGGTGGCTCCTACATTTTTTAATCCAAAAGGCATAATGTTCCAACAATAGGTTCCCCATGCACAAGTAAATGTAGTATTTTCTTGATCTTCAGGAGCTATATTAATCTGATTATATCCAGAAAAACCATCCATTAAGGAATAAATTGTATAACCCGTAGTCATATCCACTATCATGTCTATATTAGGAAGTGGAAAATCATCCTTTGGGCATGCTCTATTAACATATCTAAAATATGTGCAAACTTGAATGGTTTTATCATGTTATGAAACTGGTACAATGTTTGATATCCATTTGACATAGTCAATAACTCTTATTAATTTTGCACAAGGAGTTTCTCTAATTCTGCCTTGACTGGGAGAGCTATGTGAGGATGCATCTTTCTCAATTTTTTCTTAATTTGTTTAACACTTGGAGCTGTGGATAAGTGATGCATAATAAGATCAATGTCCAACCATGGCATATTTGAATAAGTCCATGCAAAATTGATCTTCTTTTCTCATAAGAATTTAGTGTGGGATTCTTTTTCTTGTGATGACAAATACTGAGCCAAATGTGCCATTTGTGGAGCTTTATTTGTACCCAAATGGACTGCTTGTGTTGGTTCAATAAGCACTGAAGATCTATCTTGAAAATAACTAGGGAGACAATCAAGTACCTCATCCTCAAGTGCCTTAGAGAGGTTTTCACCCTTGCATACATCCTTTATTTTTACTTTTTTTGGTTCTGACACTGCTACATAAATGTTTTCACCATCACAACTCCTATTCTTTTTATTTTCTATTCTCTTTATTTTGTGACTAAGGTACTTGATTTCTAGCTCTATTATGTTGGTATCCAGTTCACTGATGGAAGAGACTATGAGTTCAATGGTATTCAAATAGTAGGCTATCTCATAATCATTTTGAAACATTAAAAGCTTAGGTTTGTGATTGTGTTGGGACCAATCAATCAAATTAGGATGAACAAGGGGTAAATATGAATGACTGGTTCAAAGTTATGAATATGAATGATATCTCTAGTGACTGAAGAGTCAAAGTCTGTTAAGTAACTTCCTAAACTACCCAAATTGGGATTCATCCTAAAAAGTGAAGAATCCTCCACTAAGGTAACATATGAGTTCAAATCATCTAATTGTATAGATGAATCTTTGACTAACTTGGGTTGAGAACTATATGTATAAACAACATCAATGTCCATATTAATTGTAGAAGGATCCAAGAGGGAGTCCCATTCATACTCATTAGAATCAATTTTTGAATCTCAACTAGGATGCTTACACTATGAAGGATTGGGACGTTTGGACATGGAAGCCTCAATATCATCAAGGGTCACACTCTCTTGTTCTAAACTAGCAACTATCTGATGAGATACTAGACTATCTAAATCTTCCCAAAGGAGACTAGTAGAAGGGACCCAATCTTCACACATATCTTGTTGATTTTCCAAATTAGGTATGTACTCTTCTTCTTCACTATCTAACTTATCAAGGATAGGAGCAAAATTATTTAGATTTGAATATCCTAAGCCAACCGACTTCTTAGATTTGTGTTAAAAAAGACCATGATCAAGGGGTTCGGCTCTAGCATCCAATCTATTACTAAGAGGGCCATGTCTAGGATAGCCCATCTTCTTGACAAAAGTATACCATCTTCCATAATCTTTAGGAGAGAGAGTGAAGTTCTCATTGTGCATATACTTCTTTTCTATATAAATCCAATCTCTAACAACCACATCTTCTTTCTCATCTTGAATAGGCACTGACAACTGTAAAAATGTGTCAAATAATGTCATAGCTAAAGAGGAAGGTTTCATCTCTTATGAAGGTTTACCATAAGACCTAGGTGAAACTAGTAATGCTACAAGGGAGTTGAGTTGATATCCCCCCATGCAAAGGTCTATGAATTTGAACTTGTCTTTATATTCAACTAATATTGCATCAAAATCACCTGCTTCTCTATTGAGGGGAACATGAGTACTTGCTGAAATTGAGTTAATAGACAAAGTATTATCCCTAGGTATACAAATCTCTATTCCATTGTAAGGGAACTTAACACACTGATGATAGGTAGATGGTACTATTTGCATATCATGAATCCATGGTCTACCAAGTAAAATATTGTACATGACGGGTCCAACATCAACTATTTGGAATAAAATATCTTTTTCAACAGGACCAATCCTAACTGGAAGGATAACCAACCACTTTGAACTTCTCTTTGCCTCATCATAGGCTTTGATAATAATCTTACTTATGGTGTGAATAACTTTTTCAAAATAACCTAATGTCTTTAAAAGACTCAAAGAACAAATATTAAGCACAACGCCCCCATATATCAACACGTGCCTAACATGGGTTCTATGGATCATGACATCAATATGAAGGGCAAGATTGTGCAGATGGCTCAAAGATTTATCAACTTCCTTTGAAAAGAAAAGGTAATGAGGGCTAGCAATATGATTAACCATGTTCTAGAATTGATCAACATCTAAATTTTTGGGGACATTTTCCTTGTGCAAAGCATCCTCAAGGACTTGTTTGTGTCTCAGAGACAAGTCTATAAGCTCAAAGATCAAAATTTGAGTGGGGGTTCTTTCCAATTGATCAACAAGATTATAATTTGACCTAGGATTAACCACTAGTTTTGAAGGAATATACTTGAATTGCACTTGTTTTGGTTTAGTAGGTTGGTTTTAACTAGGTCCTTTGATGGCAAGGGGACATTGACTTCACATGACAGTATTGAGACTTTGGGAAGACACTTACTTAGGTTTACTTGACTAGTTTGAATTGGGTCCTCTAATAACAAGGAGACCTTGAGATGACTCTTTAGAGTGAGCACCCCTTAGCACCAAAATAGGTTTTTCACCAAGGATAGTAGAGCTTAAATTCAAATCATAACTACTAGGATCTTTATCTTTAGTCATGTTGACACTTTCTTCTACAACCTCAAGCATATTGACAACATTTTTTGCATTTGCATAAGTGTAATTGATTGCAACCTTTCCATTCTTAGGTGGTGAAGCTTCCCCTTTCCCATACTTGGGAAAAGGCTCTTTGAATGCTGTGTGATCAACATTGGTATTTAATCCATCTATTTCAAGTTTTTTTATTCTCAATAAGATCTTGAATAATATGCTTAAATCTCCCACAACTTTCAATATCGTGTCTAATGCCATTGTGAAGCTTGCAATAGGCCTTCTCATCCCACCACCATGGCTTAACTTCAGGTATGTGAAACTTTGTGGCATCATAAGGGCACACAAGATTATGAGAAAGGAGCTTTGTGAATATCTCTTCATATGACTCACCCAATTGTGTAAAGTTACATTTCTCTCCTTTAGGCCTTTCTTGATATATTGGTTTGTTTCTTTGTTGGTTAGCACTAGCCAAATGAAGAGTAGCTTGGTCTTTAGGCTTAGAGGAATCCACAACTCCATCATTAACCACTTTTTTGTTCTTATTACAATATGTGTTCTTCCCTTTATCCTTGTTATTTTTGTTGTTATTCTAACTATTGTTGTTGTTGTTTCCATTTTTTGTCAAAATACCTTTCTCTCTCAAAACATCCTCAATTCTAAATATGGCTTCAACCATGGTATCAAAGGATTCAAAAACCATCTTCTTAACTTTGTGCTTCATCTTAGGAACCATGTTACTAATGAGAATTTCAATATTTTCTTTCTTAGGAATAGTCCTAGAATACTCCATCTTTGCAAGAAAGTAACAAAGGATTCTCCTTGATTTTTCTTTGTGTGACATAAGTCTAATAGCAAGATAGATCGTGATAGGTTGTATGCAAAGTGTTAAAGAAATCTCTAAATTAACTCAGGGAACATCTTAATAGGAGAAGTTATATTAGTAAATCATTCCATTTCTTGACCCTTAAGATTCCTTGGAAATAATCTCATAAGGTATGAATCCTCATGATGAAACTCAAAACTCATAGTATAGAACTGATGCACATGATCATTCAGATCCCCATTTCCATCATATTTGTCATATTAGGGGATCTCAATTTTTCTAGGAAAATCTTTCATGTCAACACTCTTATCAAAGGGATTAGGAAAAATTGAATCAAGTGAAAAAGAACTCTTGGGTGTTGATATTTGGTTCAGTTGTTTCTTCAATTGGTCAATTTCTTCTTTCATAGAGGGATCGTGCTTTTGAATCATTTTGTCTACATCAAAGTTGTAAGGTACCTTAACACCCTTGTTGATTAAAAATTGAAAGGATGCATCTCTATTTTGGTCCATATATGCTTCCATATGTTGCTGAAAATGCGGGTCTAGTTACATAGCCATGAAATCATAAGAATTATAGTCAAAGTTTGAGCTACCACCCCCATATTGTGAACCATGATGAGCTTTTTGTGAATTTTGTCTTGAAACTCTAGGAGGTGTTGGTCTCCTATAATAATCATGTCTTGAAGCTCTCTTTCCTCTAGGGCTAGGAGATTGTGGAGGTGTTCTTGAGTGTCTTCCACTTCATGGAGTCTTAAGAGGGGTGGATGGAAGAGAATTGTTTCAACCACCAATGTGCACATTGTTAAATTTATTGTCAATTTACAAAGCCATGAGAAGATCTTGTGCTTCTTGATGGGCTTTCCTTTCTATCTCAATCATAACTTGCTTTTATTCCTCTAGGAGTCTAAATTGTTCTTCCTTCTTAGCTTGTTCTTCTAGAAGGGCTTTTCTATCATGCTCAAGTAGTTTGAGTCTGCCACTGGCATAACTTAAAGGTGTCATGAGTGGTGTACATAGTCTTGACTATCTACACTAGTTACCAATAAATGTTGCATTTGTACAAGCAATAGAAGGCTCACTAATTTTATTATTGTATTGGGATTTATCTTCTTGATATGCATAATGCTTACCTTTCTCAGCCCTTTGGTGTGCATCCAAATATCTATCCTCAATATGAGGTGAGGTTCATCTATTTTCACGAGCAAGATCACCACTCAAAAGGTCAATATAGTATTTACCACTTCGATTCTTCTTTTGTACAGCCATTGTAAAATACATATCCATATCCAAGTGAGGTGATGCTAAGGGTGTACTCAACTCAATAAGGTCACTACTAGGTTCAAAAAAAGCTTTTGGAATATTCTTAGGTGATTGAACAAACATAATTTCTTTTCCCTTACATCTTTGACAAGTTTGAACTAAAGCTAATTGTTTAAAGATGACATGAGGTCACTTTCCTTGATCTACTTGATATCTTGTTGTAACTGGCATGAAGGAAAAGGTACTAGGTGATAGGATAACCCTAAGAAAGATTGCTACAAAACTAGGATAGTAAAAGCACTCACTTGTCCAGAAGAGATTTGATGAGATAGAATTTTGCAATAAGCATAAACCAACACTACCACAGAGGTGCCCACAACTTTGGGTGAATACCCTAGCACATATGGACTAGGAGAATGATTTACCCAAATTATAAATAATTAAAATTTATTTTTTATGAAAGTGGATGGACAAGTAATTACTAAGAGTCTCCAAGCATGATATCAAAGAATCCAAAGGTATATCTTTGTCAACAAGGACAGTCTCTAACTCACCAAATCCAAACAAGGTCACTTGTGAAATCAAAGATTACTAATTCAAAGGGTCAAAGCACAATAACCCAAGGTGCAAACAAGTTTCTAACAATCGGGTAAGTAGACTAATCTGAACTAGATCAACCTAGGGAGACTAGAAATAATAGGATAACAAAGTAGTTTAATCATAAAGTCTTGATTCAAGAACTCAGATTTTATTTGTTTTAAATATCCAACTAGGTGTGATAAATTTTGAATCATAAACCAAGCACACAAGAAAACAATCATGGATTTCAACAAAACATCTTCAAGCAATGAGCAAGGGGCAAAACAACCTTGTACATAAACAAGAATAGTGTCATAGTATAAGTCTAATCCATAAAAACACCACTATGTATGTTCTAAAAATGTTTTCCAGTCATGCAATAGTCCTAGAAAAGAAAATTTGGCAGCACTATGGTTCTTAGCAATGTTCAACTTTATAGCTTTTGCAATCTAGAGTTGGCAAAATCCAATCTTAGTGCACCAAGATTTTGACATATTCTAAGAATCTAATCAATTGGAGATACTAAGGAGATTTTACAACCCAAAAAAATACTATACCTATGAGGATTTCCCCCCAAAAGACATTTATGTAGAGATTGCTACTAGCACATCAAAAATGGCTATTATTGGTTGAAGTTTCATCCATGTAGTTGACCCAATAAAGGGAATGTCCACTATGGTTAACCCTTTCTAATCAAGGAAGATTCACAAAGGTTTACCACATTGGGACTTGGTTTGGATTCAAGGGCTCCAAGTTTCTAATGTGTCCAAAAAGGAACAAAGCATACTCCTCTAGCCTCTTTACCTTACCCAAACATAGCAAACAAGATTCTTTGACACACGAATTTAAAATCACCTCACCAATTTTTTGAAAAATCCAACAAAAAACACCACCAATCTCAAAAGAGAAAGTACTAATGGATGCTAAGGACAAATCCAAGAAGAATAGTGAGATGATAACAAATATCCTTCCCTACCTACAAGGGGATTTATCATCAAGAAGAGCTTCTCATGTAAGACAAGAAAATGAAGCACATTCCCTCAAGAACTCCACAAATAGTATTCATAGGACCTAACTACTATGTGAGACACATATGCATGAAAGTAAATCTAGATCCAATTTTAGAGCACCAAATGAAGTGTGAATCTGTGAAAGCATGTAAAACCACTCAAGCCAAACACATGAGAGGGCTCATTTTACCTCCAAATCCAAAATTTATAGAGATCCAAAAAAATACCTGATAATCCTTGCAACACATCTTTTCTCTATTGTACATTTTGTTTATACTTGAATGCTCACTCACAGCGAACAAAGCAACAAGTAAAACAAGCAAAAACAAGATATGTAATATATATCCAACTTATGCCAAACTAGGATTAGATCTAAAAGTCTAATTTTTAAGGGTGATAATAATCAAAAAATAATCCAAATGAAAGTTCACATCATGCATTGATTCATATGAAAATTTGTAAGAATTTGGCTTAAGCCAAAATTTGCCCAAGACCAAGGAACTAAAACACAAGCACTCAGTAGACCAATAGAAAGAGTATGATCAAAATGATGATATTCATTCAATATGCCAGCTTAAGAGTATACTAGGAGTGCCTGTATACAAAGGCCTCAGGAGAGCTTCTAGAATGCATAGAAGTTAGCAACATGATAGGTCATAAACTAGGCACATGTCCACTAGATATGGGTTAACCTCTATTAAGCACATAATTAAGTGTGATGATGTGAGGATAAGCCTACACTGGTGTAGCACACAAATTAGTGTTGTAGATAACATGTGCTAAATTAGGAGTGCAGATAATTGTATTATCAACATGACAACTTAGTGAATGATGCAAACTCCTATGTTGTAGACAACATGTGCATAATTGGAGTTTTGTAACTCATGAAAGTAAACAAACTCCTAAGTGTCTCACCTAAACAAATAATAAAATAATACAAAAATAATTAAATAATGTATTAACCTAAGTAAACTTAAGTAAGTGTAAATAGTAGATACTTATTTACACCAACACCCCCCCTTAAGTGCAACTTAGGGGAATGCCTTTAAGCTTACAAAATCTAGGATGAAGTGCATAATTGGTCCCGGCTACTAGGCCATGTTAGGTACCCATGTACATAATGATATGCAATCTCTCATAAAGCAGAGAAAGAGGGAAAACCTCATGGGAAAAACCATCCCCCAAAAAGAGAGATGAATAGGGATGCATGGATGGATGGAGTAATCAAGACCCCCCCATTACAACATACATCCAGTATATACATAAGAGAATGATGAGAAGAGGAAGAGAGACATAATAGGCTCCCCCCCCAAAGAAGAATGCCAAATAGTGACTGCTCCAATGAAGAAGTTGATCCAAGACTATAGAATGGTGTTCCTCCCCTTAAGAAGAAACAAGGCTAGGGGTACAAATGAGATACTTCCATTGTGTGTGGAAAGAATCCCATGGATAAGTGATGTCTCTGAAACCTACTCAATTGGTTGAAGAACCTATCCCAAAGAACTGTCTATCTCTGCAACTGATGAAGAATAATTCTACAACTGCTAATCATAAGTATCCACAATTACTTCAACCTATGGCAATTGATTATGTAGAGAATGAACAAGAGGTTCAGATGGAGCTCTCATGACAGCTAAAGAAGGGGATTCTACATCAAGAAGAAGAGGTAGATCATCAATACTATCCCCAAAATCTATCATTGAATCTATAACTAGAAGACTGGATGTACCCTATTGTGCTAGACCTATCACTGTGGCTATGTATGCATGTGGACTAAACTAATGTACTAACCTCTCACTGCAACTATTAATAGAACCCCACATGTCTGAATCTATTGAAGCACTATTACTAGTGTCACTATTAGTTTCCACACTCTATGATGTGTAGAGAGGAGTAGTAGACAGGCTTGGTGAACTTTCCTCAAAGTATACATCCTTCTCCACAAAAATTTGATGTGTCTCTAGATTTAGAAGTCTATATGCCATCACACTATCTTCATAACCAACGAAGGTACAAGGCTGAGATGATTGTGCCTTGAATCCCTTGGAAGATCTATTTTCCCATGTAGGACAACCAAAGAATCTGAAGTGTGTCACAATTGATTTTCTTCCGCACCATGCCTCAAAAGGAGTTTTTCCATCTAAGGCTGGATGAGGAGAACGATTAAGAATGTGAGTGGCACTACTGATTGCTTCAACTTCTAAAGATGGATCAAGAGACTTGGCTTGTATCATGCAACTTACCATAGACTTAAGAGTTTGAATCCTCAAAGTTGCAACATCTATCTTATGCAGATTGAATGCTAGTGGAGTCTGAAGATCAATTCCCTTATGTCTGCAAAAGTCCATAAGTCTCCTGTTCATATACATGCTTCCATTATCCATTCAGAGAAATTTGATGGCTTTCTTGGATTTTTGTTCTACATGAGTCTTGAAGGCTAGAAACTTGTCCAACACTTCATTCTTATTATGAAGAAAGTAGACCCAAGTGAACCTTGAAAAGTCATCAACAAAAGTCAGTATGTAGAGATCTTGGTTGTATGTAAAAGGACCTGCTAATACCATGTGAACCATTTGTAGAACACCTGGTGCTCTTGAAGACTTCCCTTTCTATAACTTCCCCTCTGGATGTATATCTAATGAATCTATTGAACATTTACCCTTAGAAAAGTTGATTTGGGGTAGACCTTTGACCATTTGGTTTATGCAAAGTTGCTAAAGGTAACAAAAGTCAAGATGACCAAACCGCTCATGCCATAATTACAAGTTTTAATTTGATTGTGATAATAAGGATTTTGAAGGAGACTTGGGCACAAAATGAGAGAAAGAGTAGAACCTTTTGTTATGATTCACTTTCCCCATTGCAACCAAGGAATCATCTTTAAGACTCTGCACCTATACTGAGTCTGGAACAAACTCAACTCTATGTCCATCTCCAAGGTGAGTGATTTGGTAGATTAAAAGCAGATTTAAACTTAGGTTTGGAACATAGAAAACATCTTGAAACTCTCTTTTGGCACTCAAAATTGTGTTCCCATTTGGAGCATCTATTTCAAATTCTGAATCAGTTTGAGCCCCTATGAATGCTTTTGATGAGATTTTACCTGACTATACCTTTGAGCCTCATGAGGTGTTAAATTTTTCTAGCACCTTTCATTTAGTGTATTCACTTGTTCCATGAAGTTAAATAGAGATTCTGATTCATTTCGTGAAGCCTCGTTTTGAGAAATTGTCAAATCTACTTTTTCACCAAAGTGTCAAACAACAATAGGAGCCTATGTTTGCAAGTGAATATCTCACACCTAGAAGTGTTTCATGACTCAAAACTTTGGGAGTGTATAGTGCCCATACCAAAGAGCATATTTTATAGATTTTGAGTCATTTCGAATATGTTTGACTAGGTTTTGAATCCCTCAAAGTTGGCCATTTACTGATGTCATGCTAATATAAATAGTTCTAAATTCTGGGAGGCCCTGTTTGAAAAATTATAACTTTTGACTAGTTGACTCAAATTGTAAAATTCATTTTGAATTTAATTCTAGGGGTTAGATACTTGCTATGTTTCAAGTTTGAGCTTATGATGAATCCGTTTGATCAGTTTTCAAACACGATTCTAAATGCAATTTCTAGCTTTTTACTTGTGTCAACATTTGCAGATGTGTCAGACCCCCTATTTAGGATGTTATAACTCTTAATCTATGATAGATGAGATTGAATGGATTGTACCATTACATTTTAATCTAAAAATACTTCAAGCGTACCAATATTCAAGCCTTGATGAATCTGTCTGCACAATTTCTAGGTCAATTCCATTTGCAAAAAATGCTTTCTAACATTATTTTCAATCTGGAAAATCTGAGTAGCCCACTTTGACTGCTCTCCATTTGTGCCCAGTTATTCATCATGAGCCCAAATCATAGATCCATACTCTCCTCATGAGAGTGAACCAACGCCCCAATTTTCATTTCTCTAAGTGTCAATTTGCCCAATTTTCAAAGCCAAATCCAAACCCAATTTATTATTTTTTGACATGTTTATTTGCAAGCAGTTTTGAGAGGTCAACTTTGATAGTGAATATCTTTTCACCCCAAATTCATCATAAGATCTGATTTGATGAGGTACAACTGTACAAAACAGAGAATTAGTGGGTTAGATTTCATAGCCTAGTTAGAGGTTTAGGCCAATTTTTAAGGCCAGTCAATAGACCTCCTAACATGAAATTCATAGTTTGTAGATATATGGTGAAATGAGTTTCAAATGTGGATTCATTGGTCAAGTTTTATTTTGATCAGTATCAGATGGTGAATAGATTAATTTTTCAGTTCACTCATTTGGAAACGAAAATTCTTTTAGCCGGTCCCACTTTGGGGCCCAACTAATTATACCAAATTGATCAAATTGATAAGAGGTGAAACTAAAGATATTCAAAGACTAACATGATATTCCAAAACATTCATTGCGATTTGTGTTCTTATTCAATGTTGTTGAGGCTTGGCAAAATCCTTTCATCTCAGATGTCCTGATGGATAATTAATCATAGCTAGATATGCTCGTGGGATATTAGCATTTCATCATTGTATGTATATGAATGGTTCTATATTTTCATTCCAGCACTATGATCAGGAAGTGTAATATTTGACATCCATCAATGGATTTGTAAGCTTTATGTAATCTTTTGTGATTATAAAGACACATCTTTTAAAAAATAACCATTTCTATTATACCACTTGGCTGGGATGGTGTTTTGTATGAGAAAAAGGGTTCTAAACCATTAAGAGTGGACATACATATATATAGCTACACATATACACTCAAGTTTGAACTCAAGTAGATGGGTAGTGGCATTGAAATATGGTGAAAGCACTCCCTCTAGCTCCACTTCTTTCTAGCTATGGAGACAAGAATTCACATGGAGGTAGCTAATGCATTCAAAGGTAAATATATCTACCAAAGGAGAGCAAGGCATGAGCAAGACTAGGAAACAGTTGGCATTAAGACAATGAAAACCCATGCTATGAAACATGCCGCTAACAACACCCACACTTAAAGGGTCTCACACATGAAAGAAGTTTCAAGTTAAAGTTTCAAGCCAAATAGTGTTAAAAGAAGCAACATGCATCCAAAGGGATAGTCAAAAGAAAAGATGCCATAGTAGCAGGCTATGGCATGGAGCAAGGGACATTCAAACTATATGAAAAGAAAGTTCTATGTTAAAGCATAGGAAGGAGCCGCACACTGTGAGTCGATAAAGTTTAGTCAAGGAGAATCCACATGGAAAGCTAGAAGACATCAGAGTGACAAAAAGAAGTCCCCTTGTTAAAAAAGAACCCACGAGCATGAGAAAGAGCATTTCAATGCATGTAATATAAAAAGAGCAACCCACATGGATGACAAGGGGAGCCACTTTGAAAGGAGAAGTGCATGTTGCACTAGTGTTTTCTATCATGCATAGTAGGGGATTGCATGCCAAAAGAAGGGAAGGAAAGTGATGTGTTAAAAGGAAGCAACACATAGTAAGAGCTTTCCACACACTAAGAAGAAAACCACACCTATGCAAAGGAGTCATCATGCCAATGCCAATGTTAAAAGGAAATCCATAGGCAAAAGAGTGGACAAGGCACCAATCCAACAAGGAGGTCTATTTGAAGAATAGAGCATGCTAAAAAAACAAGAAGAACACCTACATTAAAGAAAGGAATACAAGTAAAGAAGACAACTCTATATGTGAAGTAGAGGGAAAACAATGAAAAAGCCAATATCCCACATTGAGCAAGTGGGAGCATTTTTAATGTTTATATACTTTTTCCACTCATATGTCTTAATGTCAACAAGACAAGGTATTTTGAAGGCAGGATTGTGCGTGGGTCCTAATAAGCCAGAAAAAAGCTTAAATTTTGAAGGAATATTCGCCAAAAAACTGGTGACATTAGTATAGCCAAGCGAAAGAAAAAGTCAAGAATCTGATGATTTGCTATATTGCCACAAAAAGATGCAAGGTTTTTTGGTAGTGACATAGAAAATTGCTGAAGAACCTTAAATTTTGATGAGGAGTTAATAAAGTAGTGTTGGTCCCTCCTACAGATTCGATGATGAATCAGGTAGCACCAAGTGGAAGTCAGTAGGATGAGTTAGTGATGATGTAGAGTCTTAGATTGACCACAAGGTGCCGCATGGCACAAATTTGTAGCATGAGATGATGTGGTGATTAGATTTCTAGGTGTACAAGATCGTGACATGTGGCAGATCATGTGGTTCTCACTATGTCACTAAGGGAAAGATGTAAGCTAGTTAATATAGCAACATAGCGAGTATGACATGACATCCAGGTGGCGCAATGACATGGCGTCAAGGTGGACTAGTCTGATAGTGACATGTGGTAGGAGGTTCCTGATGTGACACACTTCTTGAAATGTTTATGTGGCACCTAATTGATAGGGATGGATGACTGTGCATGGAATGAGCCAATCAGAATGTGCCATGTGTCAAGGTTAGTCAAACCAAGTTTGACTCGAATGGAATTTGTGAGGGAAATTTTAGAAGGTTTAATTAATTGTTTTTTTTAGGCTTTTCCCCAAAAATCACTTGTAGTCATGAGACATTTTAAATAATGTCTTATTTATCATATAGTTTAAACTTTGGTGAAAGTTTAAATTTTTGCAAAATATTATGTAGCCATGAATAGAGGTCTAATCTTCAAAAGGGCATAACAGGGGCTATTTTTATGAAAAATGGGTGCTCCAATATACCACTGGAACTAAAAAAAGCTGAATTTTCCATTTTTGAGGTTAGTTTTTGCATAGGTGCTCACCAGTTCATTCTATACGACAATTTCTAAATTTTGGGGCATTCTCATTAGAACAAGCAAATTTCATTATTGATCATCAAAATTGGTCAAAGGGTAGTTATGAAGACTAATTGAAGCTAGAATGTGGAAAAAACAACTTTGAGAAGATTTTATTGCATTTTGGAGGCCTTATAAACTGATTTTTGGCTTTGCTTTGTTTTGAGATCTGGCATGAAAAGCGGTTATCTTTCCATTAAGTTTTTGAGATATTTCATGCCTTTGAGAGGTAAAATGATGAGGATTTGATTTTGGTAGTCAAGGAGAGAAGGTATAGAGATTCTTTTCAGCTTCTTGAGGGAGAATTCTGAAGGCACACATGTCAATTACAAATTCAATTTTGGAATTTCCCTCTTGATACATATTCTTTCTTCTTCTCTGAAAAAAGGTTGTTGGTTGGTTTTCAATTTCCAGCTCTAGGAGCTCTACTCAGGCTGTGAAAGCCACACACTTAGCATTCTCTTTTGTATTGAATAGTAATTTGAGTTTCATGCAGATAGTTCTAATTTGTTAGGTGATTATTCAATTGTTTCTGTACATCTTTTTATGTATTTTTCTCAAGAAGATGAATAAGAACAACAATGGGTTTTGAATTTAGTTTGAATCTTGTCTCCTAGTCATGGATTTGCAATCTTTTCTAGTTTGTGAACAAAGAGCATAAATTAGGTTGCAATTTGCTTAGAATTGTATGTGGTTGAAATATCTTGCTGGTGGAACAAAGAGCCATGTAATTGCTTGGTGTTTATCACAGGGCTTGCAAATTTCATGACAAGATAGTCTAAGTATGAGGTTCATATTGATGCAGATGTCTATTCACAAGGTGAAAGATAGATCAGGGATCTTGATGTAAGAATTATGTCACAAATTTCTAGAAGATGTATGGTTATAATTCATGTAATTTCCTAATAGATAAGGCACTAATTAGAGATAAGATCATTAGGTTTTGTTGTTCATACTTGGGTGTTGCTGATATCAACATATTGAATCATCTTTTCCCTTTTATGTTAAAAGTTATTCAAAGTTTAACCCGCACTTAGCTTGCCAATTTCATGAGTCATGTTCTTAGCTATTTCATGCTTGTGATTTCTTAGTTAAGTATAGAAGATTTAGGGGTTTCATTTGTTATTCTCATTGCATTGGTCACATAATCAGATCTTAAGAGGTTTACCCACCTAGGTTTTGTAGAGCCTAAAGTGAAGAAGGATTGTAGCCTTATAGCTAGCCTAGGTTCTTGGTGAATTGTGTCTGTTATTGGAGATAGTTGCCCATAGATGCAATCTTACCCTATATACTTGGTTATTAAAACACTATTAAATTAGGAGCCAAAAAAATGGAAACTCTACTAGGGAGTGCATTGAATCTAAGTGATAGACAAACCTTGAGAATTTAAAAGGAGATTTAATATAGTAGAAGAAGTGCATGAAAAAGTTGCAGGAGTAAGTTCTCTGATGTGTTTTTCTAGTTTTCTTACTTAAATGTCATGCACCCCAATGATGCTTTGTTCAGGATAGTAGTATATTTGAAGGATTGAGTACAGATTGTGTTGCTACTAAGTTTTATGATTCAATCACTTCAGTCAGTTTGGTTTTCAAAATACTACTATAAATTCAAAGTCAGAATTGTTTTAAAGAGGTTTCTCTCTTCAAAGTTTTTAAAGATTTGCACATCCTATAAGTTGAAAATCCAATTCAGATTTGTTATGTTATAGATCATGTTTTAAATATTTCTCACATTTGTGAGTAGTGACTCTCTAAAGGATCTCTGTACTAGTGTAGATCGGTTATGTATAAATGTTTTCAAGAGTTTTTAGCTGAATAATGCAAATCTGAAAGTTATGTGAAGTCTTAAGCAAGAAGAGATATATAAGTTCTTGATTGATGAGTTTCAAAGTGTTGTTTGATCTGCTGTCATAAGAAATTTCAAAGTTAAAATGAATCACAGTAGTGATTCCATTTAGTTCTCTCCAAGGAGATGGCAGCTTTACAAGGATTTTATTAGTGGTTTAGAGAGTTGAAATTAGCACCTGTGCCAATCAGCAGATCAAAGGTTTCATTCAGCAACACTAAAGGTATTTTACATTTTCATATGATTTTGTTTCAATGAAAGTAATCTTTACAAAGTTTTTTTTTTCAAGTGGTAATTTGAGCACTAAATAGGAGATTGGTTTGGTACATTTCAACATACTTTGTGGAAAGTAGATTCAACAAAAGTATTGTCATATTTTGAAGTATGTTGAAGTTGAAATTGGTAGAAGGTATTTTCAGATCTACTGCAAGTTGTGAATCTAAGTATTAATGATGAATGAGTTTTAAATTTGAAGAATGTCAAGTTTATTTTCATCAAGTATGTAGTCAATTAGTGATAATTGTAGATCTATTTATACCAAGAGATACATGCCATTATGTTTTGATGGCATTCATGATTTGCCGAATACTATGCCATATAATCTTAGAAAGTATTTACCTAAGTTTAGTGGAAACCATGAAACTTCAGCCAGTCATCATATTCAAATATTTGGCAAATTGGTTGTTGATTTTGAAATTACTCATGAAGATGTTATTATGAACTTGTTTGTTCAAAGTCGAGAGGGTGATGCTAGGGACTGGTTTTCATTTTTACAAACGTGTTCAATTTCATCTTGGGATGATTTAATTTCAGCCTTCATGAAGTAGTTCAAGGAAAGAATAAGCATATCTAATTATTTTGATAAGTTTTTGAATATTTAGATCAGGAATAGTGAGTTATTTCCTAAATTTAATTTCAGATTTGCAAGAGTTTTGAACGACATTCCTGAGAATTATAAGCCAAATGATCAAGTGTGTCTAGTTCTTTATCTTGGTGCATTTGATAAGAAGATGAGTTACCTATAAAGAGATAAAGAGCCTAAGAATTTGCATCAGGCATTCATGATGGCAATGGAGATTGAAAATAACATAAAATATGGATTGACCAAGAGTCACTTCTTTCGAAATGTTTGCTGGCAAGATGAGGTACAAAGGAAGAAACAATGTCATGTAGAATGTTCAAATTCAGATCAGCAAGTAGGTACCCCTATTGTAGTAGATGGTTTCGTTGAAAATTTAGGGTTAAAGACATGTGCAAATGAGGTTTATTGGTTTCAAAGAAGAGATGATTCTTTCCTTTCTGAAAGTAGTGCATGTGTTTATAGTATTACAATAGCAGATGATAAAATCACTTCACTTGATCAGTTACATACACAAGATATAAATTCAGTTGTTTCTTCTCCTACTGATAATATGCCTCTTGTTGAGAATCTTTTAAGGTATGAACAGAAAAGGTATTCATCTCAATATGAGGATAAAGAATTTGAGAGTTATGTGTCAAGTGACAATGGTGAAGTTGTTGATCTAGTGTATAATCAAGAGGTGTCATATGAAGCTGATGATGAGAGTTATTACTACGGTCATAGTGTATGTTCATCTTCATGTGAATTAGATGCAAATTGGGAGGAAGAAAGTAATGACATAAGTGAGTACTCTTACGTGAGTAAAGGTATGAGGTCTTCTCTTAAATCTAAAAGTGATTTTCCAATTTAGAGTTATGTAGGTCAGCTTGAGGTTGAAGCTTGTGAAGAAAATTTATCTACACAATATGAAGATAAAAAGGATTATTTATAAGGACAAAATAACTAGTTGTGTGGATAAATGTCATAAGGGTGCATTCGGCAATAATCAGTAGTACATGAGTGATCCTAAGATCAATGCATCAACATCTATTGGTAAGATAAATAATGATAGGTTTGTACGACATTTGAATCATATTAATGGAGAAAATGAAAGCAACTTTGATTCATATTCTGCATGCTTCATTGATGGAGTTAATGATGTGTCTTCGAATGATGATTCTAATTCTTTTTCTTCACATGATGAAAGTGTTCTTGATAGTGGTGTAAGAAGTGGTTTAAAAATGTACACTAATGCTTTTTATGATGAAGATCCTAATAATGGTCAGCCCTTTTTTTGTCATAATGTCCAAAGAGGACCATTGCATGGAGTTATCAATCCACTATTTGAGGAGAACTTAGAGTTTTCAGATTTAGTTGAGTTGGGTATAAATGGTGATGAATTATCATACTACTATAAGAAATCTATTTATCCTTCTTCTAGATGTGATAATGAATGTACTAATCAACATTTCAATTGCGATTATGAGCATAAGGTGTTTGGTGAGATTGTTGTTGAAAATCAATATGCACCTTGTAGCAATTTTTATGATGAATACTCTAATATGAAAACTAATCCATTTGCTATTTGTGAAGAATAATTGAAGGACTTTGGATTAGTTTTAGATTATGACATTGATGACATGTGTGAGTATAAATCAGAGTGTTTATTTGAGTACCATCTAGTTATGCATAAGGATACACATTTTCAAGGTATGTGTGATCCCTTTCCCCATGTTGAATATGAAGCCTTCATATTTGAGAATGATAGCATGCATGAGTCACTAAATGAAGAGAATTTTCAGTTTCAGTTTGATATTTTTAAGAATGCTGATTAGAAATTTCACAATGAGCAAATGGTTGAGGATGAACCTAGTTTTTATATGCATTGTGAAAGTCAAGGTTTAGATTCAGTTTTTCTAAGTGGTGAGATTCAAGATGTGTATCTAATTGGTGAAACTGATACCTCATGCAATTTTAGATGAGAATCAAATATATGATAGAGATAAGGAGTTTTGAAAACTTTTCAGTGGCTTGGGGTCATCATTTGTACATAGTAGTTGTAGTTGTTTCCTTGCATTCAATAAAGATGTTTGAGAGAAGTTTTTGAAGTTTTTGGGATTGGTCTACTTCTTCCAGAGATCTAAATCCTTGCCATGCCCACAAGGGACATGCATCCTCAGATAAAGCCACTGTTGGCACTCAAAATTACATCCCCATTTGGAGCGTCTATTTGAAATTTTGAATCAGTTTGAGCCCCTATGAATGCTTTTGATGAGATTGTATCCAGTTGTACCTTTGAGCCCCATGAGGTGTTTAATTTTTATAGCACCTTTCATTCAGTGTATCCACTTGTTCCATGAAGTTAAATTGACATTTTGAGTCATTTTGTGAAGCCCCATTTTGAGAAATTGTCAAATCTGCTTTTTCACCTATGTCAAACAGCGATAGGAGCCTATGGTTGCAAGTGAATATCTCACACCTAGAAATGTTTCATGACTCACAACTTTGGGAGTGTCTAGTGTCTATATTAGAGAGCCTATTTTTTTTATTTTGATTCATTCTAAATTTGTTTGGATAGGTTTTGAATCCCTCAAAGTTGGTCATTTACTGATGTCATGCTAATATAAATAGCTCTAAATTTTGGAAGGCCTTGTTTGACGAATTATAAGTTTTAACTAGTTGACCCAAATTGTAAAATTGTTTTTGCATTGCATTCTAGGGGTTAGATACTTACTATGTTTCAAGTTTGATCTTATGATGAATCTATTTGATTAGTTTTCAAACGTGATTCCAAATGTAATTTCTAGCTTTTTATTGGCGTTAGCATTTGCAGATTCGTCAGACCCCCTGTTTGGGATGTAATAACTCTTAATTCATGATAGATGAGATTGAATGGATTTCACCACTACATTTTACTCTAAAAATACTTCAATCTTACCAATTTTCAAGCCTTGATGAATCCGTCTGCACACTTTTCCAGGTCAATTCCATTTCCAAAAAATGGTTTCTAACATTATTTTCAATCTGCAAAATCCAAGTAGCCCACTTTGACTGCTCACCATTTGTGCCTAGTTATTCATCATGATCCCAAATCATAGATCCATACTCTCCTTGTGATAGTGAACCAATGCCCCAGTTTTTATTTCCTAAGTGTCAATTTACCTAGTTTTCAAAGCCAGATCCGAACCCAATTTATTGTTTTCTGACATGCTTATTTGTAGGTAGTTTTGAGAGGTCAACTTTGACAACAAATATATTTTGACCTTGATTTGACACGTAAAACTGTGCGGAACAGAGAATCAGTGGGTCAAATTTTAGAGCTTGGTCAAAGGTTTGGGCCAGTTTTTAAGACTAGTCAACAGACCTCTTGACATGAAATTCACAGTTTGTAGATATATGGTCAAATGAGTTTCAAATGTGGATTCATTGATCGAGTTTGATTTCGATCAGTGTCAGATGATGAATAGATCAACTTGTCAGTTCAGTCATTTGGGAATAATTTTTTTTTAGCTGAACCCCCTTTGGGGCTCGACTAATTATACCAAATTGAAGATATTCAAAGACTAACATGATATTCCAAAATATTCATTGCAATACGTGTTGTTATTTAATGTTGTTGAGGCTTGGAAAAATCCCTGCTTTCATCTTAAATGTCCTGATGGATAATTAATCATAGCTAGATATGCTCATGGGATATTAGCATTTCATCATTGTATGCATATGAATGGTTCTATGTTTTCATTCTAGCACTGTGATCAGGAAGTGTAATATTTGACATCCATCAATGGATTTGTAAGATTTATGTATCTGACAAATCTTTTGTGATTATAAAGACACATCTTTTTAAAAATTGCCATTTCTATTGTACAGCTTGGCTAGGATGGTATTTTGTATAAGAAAAATGGTTCTAAACCATTAAGAGTGGATATACATATATATAGTTGTACATATACACTCGAGTTTGAACTCAAGTAGATGGGTAGTGGCATTGAAATATAGTGAAAGCACTCCCTCTAGCTCCACTTCTTTCTAGCTATGGAGACAAGAATGCACATGGAGGCAGTTAATGCATTCAAAGGTAAATATATCTGCCAAAGGAGAGCAAGGTGTGAGCAGGACTAGGAAACAATCAACATTAAGACAAGTAAAACCCATGCTATGAAACATGCCACCAACAATGCCCACACTTAAAGGGTTTCACACATAAAAGAAGCTGCAAGTTAAAGTTTGAAGCCAACTAGTGTTAAAAGGAGCAACACACTTCCAAAGGGGTAGTCAAAAGAAAAGACACCATAGTAGCAAGCTACGACATGGAGTAGGGGACATTCAAACTATATGAAAAGAAAGTGCCATGTCAAAGCATAGGAAGGAGCTACACGCTGTGAGTAGGTAAAGAGCAGTCAAGGAGAATCCATGCTGCAAGCTAGAAGACATTAGAGTGATAAAAAGAAGTCACCTTGTTAAAAAAGCACCCACAAGCATGAGAAAGAGCATTTTCGCACATGTAATATAAAAAGAGCAACCCACGTGGATGACAAGGGGAGTTGCTTTGAAAGGAGAACTGTACGTTGTGCCAGTGTTTTCTATCACACATAGTAGGGGATTGCATGTTAGAAGAAGGGAAGGAAAGTGGCATGTTAAAAGGTAGCAACACATAGTAAGAGCTTTCCACACACTAAGAAGAAAACCACATCTATGCAAAGGAGTCATCATGCCAATTCTAGTGTTAAAAGGAAATCTACAGGAAAAAGAGTGGACAAGGTGCTAGTCCAACAAGGAGGTCTATTTGAAGAACATGACATGCTAAAAAAACAAGAAGAACACACACATTAAAGAAAGGAATATGAGGAAAGAAGACAACTCTGTATGCGAAGTAGAGGGAAAACAATGAAAAAGCCGATATCCCACATTGAGCAAGTGGGAGCATTTTTAATGTTTATATACTTTTTCACTCATATGTCTTAGTGTCAACAAGACAAGGAATTTTGAAGCTAGGATTGTGTGTGCATCCCAGTCAGCCAGAAAAAAGCTTAAATTTTGAAGGAATATTTGCCAGAAAACTAGTTATGTCAACATAGCCAAGCAACCGAAAAAGTCAAGAATCCAGCAATTTTCTATCTCACCATCAAAAAATGATGGGGTTTTCCAGTCACAACATAGTGAATTGTCAGAAAACCTCAAAATTCAGCTAGGAGTTAATAAAGTAGTGTGGCTCTCGCTTGCAGATCTGATGACGAATTAGGTAGCACTAAGTGGCAGTCGGTAGGATGAGTTAGTGATGATGTAGAGTCTCAAACCAACCACAAGGTGACATGTGGCACAAATTCCAAGCATGAGATGATGTGGTGATAGGATTTTTGAGTGTACAAGATCATGACACGTAGCAAATCCTATGGTTCTTGCTATGTCGCTAAGGGAAATATGCAAGCTAGTTAATATAGTGACATAGCAAGTATGACATCACATCCAAGTGGTGCAGTGACATGGTGGCAAGGTGGACTAGTCTGATAGTGATACGTGGTAGGAGGTTCCTGATGTGGAACACTTCTTGAGGTGCTGATGTTGCACCCAATTGATAGGGATGGATGATTATGCATGGAATGAGCCAATCAGAATGTGCTAGATATCAAGGTTGGTCAAATGAAGTTTGACCCAGATGGAATCTGTGAGGGAAATTTTAGAAAGTTTTAAAAAATTATTTTTTTAGGATTTTCCCCCAAAATCACGTGCAGTCATGAGACATTTTAAATAATGTATTATTTATCAAATAGTTTAAACTTTGGTGAAAGTTTAAATTTTTGCAAAATATTATGTAGCCATGAATAGAGGTCCGATCTTCAGAAGGGCATAATAGAGGCTATTTTTATTGAAAATGGGTGCTCCATATGCCATCAAAACTAGAACGAGCTGAATTTTCCATTTCTGAGGTCAGTTTTTGCATAGGTGCTCACCGGTTCATGCTATAAGACAATTTGCAAATTTTTGGGCATTCTCATTAGAACAAGCAGATTTCATTATTGATCATCAAAATTGGTTAGAGGGCAATTATGAAGACTAGTTGAAGCCAAAATGTGGAAAAAAAAACTTTGAGAAGATTGTATTGCATTTTGGAGGCCTTTTAAACTAATTTTTGGCTTTGCCTTGTTTTGAGATCTGGCATCAAAAGCAGTTATCTTTCCATTAAATTTTTGAGATATTTGATGCCTTTGAGAGGTAAAATGATGAGGATTTGATTCAAGTAGTTGAGGAGAGAAGGTAGAGAGATTCTTTTCAGATTCTTGAGGGAGAATTCTTAAGGGACACATGTCAATTGCAAATTCAATTCGAGAATTTCCCTCTTGATACACATTATTTCTTCTCTAAAAAAGTGTTGTTGGTTGGTTTTTAATTTCTAGTTCTTGGAGCTCTGCTTAGGTTGTGAAAGCCACACACCCAACATTCTCTCTTGTATTGAACAATAATTTGATTTTTATGGAGATAGTTTTAATTTGTTAGGTGATTATTGAATTGTTTTTGTACATCTTTTTATGTATTTTTCTCAAGGAGATGAATAAGAACAACAATGGGTTTTGAATTCAGTTTGAATCTTGTCTCTAGGTCATGGATTTGCAATCTTTTCTAGTCTATGAACAAAGATCATAAATTAGGTTGCAATTTTCTTAGAATTGTATGTGGTTGAAATGTCTTGCTGGTGGAACAAAGAGCCATGTAATTGCTTGGTGTTTATCATAGGGTTTGCAGATTTTGTGATAGAATAGTTTGAGTATGAGGTTCATATTGATGCAGATGTCTATTCACAAGGTGAAAAATAGATTAGGGATCTTGATGTAGGAATTATGTCATAGATTTCTAGAAGATGTATGGTTATAATTCACGTGATTCCCCAATAGCTAAGGCACTGATCAAAGATAAGTTCATTAGGTTTTGTTGTTCATACTTGGGTCTTGCTGATATCAACATATTAAATCATCTTTTCCCTTTTATGTTGAAAGTTATTCAAAGTTTAACCCACACTTAGCTTGCTAGTTTCATGAGTCATGTTCTTAGCTATTTCATGTTTGTGATTTCTCGATTAAGTATAGAAGATTTAGGGGTTTCATCTATTATTCTAGATCTTGATTATGCTCATTGCATTCCTCACATAATTGGATCTTAAGAGATTTAGCCACCTAGGTTTTGTAGAGCCTAAAGTGAAGAAGGAGTGTAGCCTTATAGGTGGCTCGAGGTCTTGGTGAATTGTGTTCGTTATTGGAGATAGCTATCCATAGATGCAATCTTACCTTGTATACTTGGTTATTAAAACACTATTAAATCAATAGACAACACTCTCTATTTTCCATTTCTACATTTCCTTTCCCTTCAACTTCCATTTTTCTATCATCTCCCATGAAGATGTGCAGTACCTTTGATTGATTCATTGAAGAAAAATCCTCCTTTGAAGAACCCATATGATAAGAGGCACCAAAGTCAAATATCCAATCGTTTGAAGAGTGTGAATTTTCCATGAATGCTTACCCTTTGCTCATTGAATCTAAAGAAGACCCTTTCTCCTTGTAAGCATTAGGAAATGGAATATTATGTTTCTTCATGATGTTGGTCAACTCATCAACCTTTTTAAGATAACACTCATGCTCTTCATGACCTAATTTCTTGCAATAAGTGCACTTCTTCTTCTCCTTATTGTTGTCCCCCTTCTTGTTGGAATTTGAGAACTTGCCTTGTTGATTGGATTGTGGTGCTGTCTTTTCTACATCCTCTAATTTGTTCTTCCATTTCTTCTTACCCTTTCCTTTATTTGAGGATTTTCCAACTGAATTTTGAGAACCCTCATTGGCCACCAATGCTTTAGACTAAGGTGATTTGAGAATCTCCATTGATTTTAACTTCTTTTCTTCATCATCCAACAATTTAGCATATTCATCAAAAGTGACTTTCTTATAGGCAGACCCTAAGGTAGTCTTTGAGTTGTTAAAAGAAGATACACATGTGGAATACTCCAATGACAACTTTTTATGTATGAGATAGATCAATTTTTCATCTTTGATAGAACTCCCACAATCAGTAAGCTTCATCCTTAGTTCATTCACCTTGATGATGAAATCTTATATTGAGTCATATGACTTGGGATCTAAGGAGACAAGCTCATCTTCAATTTTGAACACATCCTCTTTAGACACTTTACCATATAGGCTTTCAAGGGTATCCCAAGCTTCCTTGGATGTAGAACACTTCTTGATTTGATACATGATCTTATCATCTACCCCCAAACATATATCACCTAGGGATTTCCTATCCATTGCTACCCAAGTTGAAATATCACTTGTTGATACATTATCACCTACTGGTTTAGGAAGAGTACCATCTACATATTGTGAAACTCTATTACACATTAAGTGATATTTTGATTGACCATGTAGCATAGTTATGAGGAGTTAATGTAGGAAACTTAAAGTTTCCCATAATGCAAAAAAGAAAAGAAAAGTGTATAAAACAGAGAACACAACACCAAGAACACCCCCCCCCTTTTCACTAAATCAAGAAACCCCCCCAAAATAGATGCTTTGGGAACTTTATTAGTAGTGTGATTACAATGGGCCACTTGCCAATTTTGGCCTTTATGGACTTTTGATTTTTTTTGTTACAACTTCTGAATAGATTACAAATCTGGAACTTTACAACGTGCTACAATTCTAAAGCATTACAAAGCAAAGAAAGACCCTATTTATGAAAGTGATACTTTCATCCATACAAACCTTCATTTTGGTTGAGGATCTAGAAATTAGATGAATAATAATGCACTTTCAAAAAAAAAAAAACCTATTTTTGACACCAGATCTGCTCGTATGGAGTATTTGAAGTTGCAAAATGTAGGATTATGCAGGTACAATAAACAAAAAATGAAATTTCTAAATAATTCATGCACCAAAATCAGAAAAAGCTATACCACTAAAATTTTTAGAAAATTCTACCCAAATTCAAAAAAAAATTGCACCTAATTTGGAGTCCAGATGTCCAAGTTATGGCCTCTTGAAGTCAGACCGCAAAAACTAAAATCAATTTGGAGAGGGGTTGCATTAGTGAATGATAGGGTAAAATTTGACGGTCATAATACCATCACAGTAGTTCAAATTGGCCCTATAATGACGGTCATATGGACATCAATTTTAGGATACTAAACATGATGAAATCAGCACACCATCAAGCCTCTGATGATGTCAGTATACAAAATAGTGGCATCAACGTACAACCATATTGTACAAACTATACAAACAAAGTGAGCACAAAAATGACATGGCAATCCATTTAGATGCTGACTGTGGTGTACAAATGAGCTGATAGAGTCAATAGTTGGCTGTTGATGGGACAGGCATTGGCAGGTGACATGTCAATAGTGTTGACTAGATTACATTGGGGCTATCATGGTTGAATTATATTCTACCGTGTGTCCTACATGAACAAAAATTAGAAGGGTCATTGGCACAATTAAAACATGTCATGTGGTGCTAGGTCCCTGCAGGTGTTTACTATGGCCAATATTCCATGTGGCTTAGCCTAATTCATCCATGTGTCACTGAGTTCATGTGTGGTGGGGAGGTAGCCAGATTTTGACATCACCAAGAGTTATTTCTACGACACCGGATTATCATTACACCTACCAATATGTCTTTTATGTGTGCTAGAATAAGGGTTTAGTCCCATAGCTATGGGAAAGTAGGTGTAGTGATTGTTTAAATATAACAGTCTACTGATAATGGAATAAAGGAGCCCACCTATGAAATGAGCTACCCACCGATGGATTGGTGGGCTCGTCAGAACTAATGTGTTTGCCAGAAAAAATTTGTGCTTGGCTACTACTTGGTTACTCGACTAGATTAATATGTGGAGTATGAATTAAGTAGAGATTTGCAAGAAATTTGTAGAATGAATAATAAACCCGACAATTAATCAAATATACCCTGCAAAATTAAATACCAAAAATTTCCAAGCTAGGATCTGACAGCCTAGTTTTGCAAAAAAAAATTCTCTACCTAGGCTAGAAATAAATCCAAAAATGTCAGATAAAATGCAGAGAAATAAAATAATTATAGATCTAAAATACAATAATCAGATCAATTAAATGAGCATACTCAAACTGCAAATTGGGGCCTCTGAGTTTCGATTTGCAAATTTTTTTTGCCTCATGATCAACTTTCACCCAACATAGGAAAATTTATAGTTGATCTTCACCAAATTGATGCTCTCGATGCAATGGTGAGGTCAGATTTGGCTTCAAATGATCCCAATTTTTGCGGATCGTCCAGATTCGAGTTGAGGTGCTGAAGCATGAATGGTCTCAAATGGATATGTGTAGAGAATCTCCCTGAGCTCTAATACCATGTAAGAATTTGGCTTATGTCAAAATTCACCCAAGACCAAGGAATTCAAACACAAGCATTTAGTAGACCAATAGAGAGAGTATGATCAGAATGATGCTATTGATTCAATATGCCAATTTAAGAGTACACCATGAGTGCCTGTATATAAAGGCCTCAAGAGAGATTCTAAAATGCATAGAAGTTAGCAACATGATAAATGATACAACCAGGCACATGTCCACCATATATGAGTTATCCTCCATTAAGCACATAATTAACTATGATGATGTGAGGATAAGCCTACAATAGTGTAGCATGCAAATCAATGGTGTAGACAACATGTACTAAATTAGGAGTGTGGATAACTGTATTGTCAACGTGAAAACTCAGTGAATGATGCAAACTCCTGTGTTGTAGACACCAAGTGCATAATTAGAGTTGCATAACTCATGAGAGTACACAAAATCTTAAGTGTCTCACCTAAAAAAATAATAAAATAATGAAAAAATAATTAAATAATGCATTAACCTAAGTAAAATTAAGTAAGTGTAAATAGTAAATACTTATTTACACCAACAAAATTAAATGCAAACTATTCATTAAATGCCCTTTTTTTAATATTGATTTTTGACGTAGTCAACAAGATTGGACTTATATGATATGAATTTGGATCCAAAACTCTAAATGCAAAAAAAAAGACCCCTATCAAAAATCTAAGAGCTTTCCAAAAATGCTAGAATTTTGAGAAGATCTTTTCATTTGTGAGCTAGGGAGCCATTTTGTCAAATTAGACTAGTCTTTGCAAATTGAATTATTGAGCTTTAATATGATCTCTAAAATCAAAATACATAGAAAAAAACCTATTTAGAGTTTAGATAGCTTTCCAAAAATGTAGAATATTTCAAAAAATTCACTAATTTGCACCATAAAATGATTTTGCATGAAAAATCAAGAAAACATTATAAAAAATCAAAAATATCTTGGAAAAATCTAAACATTTCACTGAAGCTTCTATGATATGTTGTCACCCTACAAAAAGATATTTAGACCCAAAAAAAAGCCATTTTGGAGATATGATCAAATGTTTCAAATCTTGGGTTTTTTTGTCTCCAAACAAATCTACACAAGGGGGTTAACTCCAAAAATATCTAAAACTAGCAAGTAAAGGTGGGTTGCCCCATGGTGGGTGCCAAAAATGTATGCCTAAAATGTGAGCACACTTCCATGAGTTATTATATCCAAGATTTCTCAAGATTGAGGTCTCAAATGGCAGCTAATAGCTCTCTATTCATGGAGTGCAAGGGTTTGTGATGGAGGCCCTAAGTTTGACCTAGTTTGTGCCCATGCAAGTACACCATAAAATGAGAGATTCAAAGATCAAAATATGAATGCAAATGAAGATGAAAAATAATATAAATGATAACAATGAAAATCAATGCAAGAAAGGAAATCTAATCTATGAAAAGAAATGACAATGCAATATTAATCTATAAAAACAAATATGACTCTAAGATAATATGAAAATGCAAGGATGAAACCTCATGATGGAAGCCATGGATGCAAGAGAGAATAAGACAAGAAGAGAGAAGTTGCAATGAAGCTCCAATGTCCAAACCCTAAGGCTCAAATTCCTTCTCCAAAATTGCTCTCTTACCTATAGCATAACAATGAGCTATTTTCTCTATATCTCTCTCTATTGCTCTATATCTCTATATCTCTATATTTCTCTATATAAAAATTAGAAGGATAGGGTTCCTTATCAAGGAAAATGTGAAGGTGAGAGGCTTCTCACAACCACTATGGGATAAGAGAGTTTGATCCATGTGAGACAAAATTCCACCAATGAGAAAAGATGAGTGTTTGAGAAGAGAGTGGAAAGAAGAAAAAGAGGAATCCCACTTAGAGATATGTGCATTTATGTGTAGAGAAAATAAAAAAAGATTTATTTAATTTTTATTTATTTTATTTCCTTTTTCAAGTGGGTATAATTTTTATTTATTTAATTTCCTTTGTAGGATTTTATTTAATTAAAAGGGAACAAGTTATTTTAATTAAATAAGAACTATTTAATTAAATTAAAAGAGGGTTTTTTCTCTTAATTAATTAAACGTGGATTAATTATTGAATTAAAAGAGAGGTTTTATTTTAATTAAATAAGACTTAGGATAAAATGATCAAACATTAGGAAATATTGAAATAATTGAATTAATTATAATTTGATCAAAGAAATTGATTTGAATTGATTTAATAAAATATTGAAAACCATGATTTAGGAAATCTAATAAATTGAATAATGGGGGCCCATAGTCTAGGCAACCGTTTTAGGGTGCATACACATATAACACTAGATATGATTACCAAGAAACCCTCCAAATGAGAAGGTAAAAATTGGGTGGGGATGACACCCACAAATCTTTACTACTACAATAATAAAGTGTATCCAATGAGGGTTACAATATTTTGATCATGAGACATGATCTACCTTGTGAAAGGTCTACCCTGTTAAAGGCTCACAAAGACTATTAGGTCTCACCTTGTTAGAGGATGTTAATGCTATAATTTAGTCAGATAAATTATATTATATATATGAGATATATAATATATGACAAATATTATATATGGAATAATTAATTAACTTATATTAAGAGTGATATATATATATAAAATAATATATTGAGGGTATATTACTTGTGTTATAATTATAACTAATGTAAGTTAATATGTTAAAGAGACATGTCTCTTCAAGAGACATGCCTCTTTATTTTACATATATATTCATTCATATAGTAATTTGAAAAACACATAAAAAAATTTCACAAGTGCTATTACAAATTATAATCCTATTTCACTAACATGGTATCAGAGCACTTTTCAATCCTAAGAGTAAAGTATAGAAATTAAGATAATTTTGATAAATTGAAGCAATTACCAGTGGGATTCGAGAAACTAAAAGCCTTTGTTGTTCTTAATTTGTTGGAGTGTAGAAGTCTACAGGAGCTTCTAATGGATTTTATGAACCTTTCTTCCTTACATTATCTGAGATTATAGTATCGCAGGAGGTTTGAGAGCTTACTAGAAATTTTGAGAAACTTACTTCATTACAGTATCTCAATTTGTGCAGTTTCCGTGAGCTGGTGAGGTTTCTAGGAAGCCTAGGAAATTTGGTATGCTTAATGCAAATAAATTTTAGCTTATGTTGGAATCTGAGTAGTCTTCCCCATAGCCTGAGAGGGTTGGCTTCTTTGTTGATTTCTTAGATCTCTTTTGAGAGATGCTTAAATTTGAAAGAGCTAACAAAAGAAACCTTGTGGCTTTCAAGAATGAGAGATATTTCATTTGGAAACCACTCCAGCCTAAAGAGGCTTCCTACCCAGTTCAATAATCTTACTTGTTTAGAACAATTGAGTTTAGAGGGATGTGAAAGGACTGAAGAACTATGCAACTATTTTCATGGTTTGGAAGCATTGAGAATATTAGATATGAGAAAATGCCAAAACTTGTGTAGCCTACCTCAAGGCTTTAGAAAACTAAAAAGTTTACAAATCTTGAATTTGTCCAATTATGATAAATTAGAGATATTGTGCAACAACATCCATTTCCTTGGAGCATTAAAAGAGTTATCTTTTTTGGATGTTATAGTTTAGCCAAACTCCCTAACTCTTTTAATCAACTTAGTTGCTTAGAGAATCCAGATTTATCAGGATGTTGTAATCTAGCTAAGCTTTCAAGAAATTTCTAGAGTCTCCCATCATTAATAGAATTAGACCTCTCCAATTGTAAGAGATTGGGTGTAGAATGGATGGATATTGTGGGAGCCACTCAAAGTTAGTGCTATGAAAGCATTTTCAGGAAGTGAAGCGATGACTCAGCGGTGGAAGGAAATGCAAAGAGAAAATGACTAATGGAATTTGGTGGTTGTGACTGAGTCCTCCTCCAAGAATAGTGAAGGAACATTGTGGCCTTTGATTTTAGAAAAGGTCATATGTAACATATTTTTTAACACAAGACTTCTTGTTGATCCTCATTAAGCATTATTACTGCTGGAAAAAGAAAAGAAATGTTGCAAAATATTTGTCAAGCTGGGAAGGCATTTCCAATCTCTCTGAGGAAATTGAATTTCTCATGAGAAATCCAAGTTAAACCAATGTCAAATTGCTAAGGAAATTGTGTGAGACTTGATTTAATGATTTTCTTCTCTTCAATGATACACATATGTATCAGCTCACTATCCTATTTATTGAAAGAACTCATAGTTTTGGTTCTAAATTGGTAGACCAAATGAGCCTCCCTCATTGCCATCTATGGCAAGTAGTATAGTATAGTGGTTCTCACAAAAGTATATGAATTTTGTTTCTAATCCAAAGATATACTTTAGATGGAATTAGTATCTAAATATATATTTCCAAATGTCAATAATGGCTGAGTGCTTGAGTCTAAATGAGGAAGTGATTTGTTTATTATAAGAATCTCATGGGTGGTTGAATTTTCATATTATATTGAAGGCTTAAAATTTGTGACAAATACAACCTTCATTGGAGAAAATGATAATCAGGGCAGAAAGCACAAACAGATACATAATTAACAAGACAAAAAACTTGAGCAATAAGCTATTAAAGGCTGTGATTATTAAATGGGAATGTTAAGAACAAATAATATTAAAAATAAAAATAAAAAATGAAAATCATATGGCTGTGACCCATCTCTATGTCTTCAAGAGTACACTCGTGATCGAGAAAAGTTGGTCCAAATTGATTTTCTTTATATTTTGTTCACTTCTATGGTTGATACAATTCTATCTACCATGTAGAGGAATAAGAAGTTATTGAATCTGCAGGCCTATGGCAATGAAAGGGGTTGCCTAGCCTTCAATAATAGTAGGGATTTCATAGATCTAATTCCAACTGGTGCTTGTATGATCACTGTTGATTAAGTAGTTCTTGATAAGGATTATGAAGTATGAGAACAAAATAGGCAAAGACAAGTGATCATAGAGGATTATAAACTCATGGTATGTTTTGGCCATCTATTATCAACTATGTCAGATATGAATTCTATCATATATGATGCGATGCAAAATATGTTAAATAATATAAGAGTGGGAATCTAACATTGTAAGGGGGAATGATAACCAATGTTCTATTCTCATTTGTACCATCCTTATATGGGAGCACAAAAGACATACTCACATTTTTTGACAAATTCTTACATGGAGGCATTTCCTAATTTGATACATATGGACCTTCATTGGAGCAACTTGTTGATGTGCAGATATGTATTTATTACCCTCAAGTATTGCATGTATCTACTAATTGTAGTCTCTCTCTTATTTTTTATTTCTATAATTACTATAAAGATCTATTTGCCTTGATCTTTTTCTTTGTCTCTGAGGATGTTCTTGTAGGAAAAGAAGATTGGTACATTAAGCATGCTATCAAATATTGTCCAGACTCAATTTTATGATAGGATTTGTGAATCATCTGATGATTAGGTTGGATAATGTGAGTTTCTTGAAGCAAATATCCTTAATGATTGAAATTATGAGAGGGATTCTGACAGTTCATTAGAGGAAACCTTGGAGAAAGAGAGGGAGTAGAAAATTAAATGCTTAAATCAAACTTTTGATGATATTGGTTTAGGAGTAGACCTTGAGTGATGGATTCTCCACTAGTTAGAAACTATAACAGCTAAAGGACTATGATTCATGGGATAAAGTCTCATGTATGTAAGTTGGAAAAGCCATATGCTATCAGGATAACCATTGAACTAAGGAAGCATGACATGACTTACTACTAAGAGGTTAGAAGGATGATAACATATTCAAAGGAAGTTCGATACTTCATCAGAGAGAACCTTGTGCTAAGAGGTTAGAAAAGTTGATATCAAACTAAGAGGGAGAAACCTTATTCTCTGATATGTTTTATGGTGAATGTTGTGACAACACCACATGATAGTATTTGTAGAGACTTCAAGAAAAAAATTTATGTCATACATGTATGAGCCTATCCCTTGTGTACATTGTGAAGAAGTGATTAATTCTAAATGATTATCACTTGTATTAGGAGAAGTTGTTGTAAAGTGACATCCTTACAATAACTTGTAGCATGATTCATTTTTTCAAAATTGTTTCATGTAAAAGCTTTATCTTACAAATCAACAACTAAGTGGTTGATATCATTAATTTGATTATCTACAAGTTGTTTGTATGGATATATTTTTGGTACTTGGTGTATATCTTGCCTTGATATTCTGATAGGCCATCACCACATTGAGTACTTGGTGGATATCATTTAATTGATGTTCTGATAGGCCATTACTCAGAGCATTTGATTGATATTCTGATAGGCCAATGTTCATGTTACCAAATATGTTATCAAATAGTAATTGGTGAATATCATATATTGATATTCTGATAGGCCAATACTTACATGATATCATATTCAAGAAATCTTCTAATCAAAGATTTCCTATATGTATTATTATTGAAATATTACCTATGGTGTAATATCTGTGTTTTATCCGTCTTCATTAAGAGGGAGTGTTAATGTTATAATTCGGTTGGATAAATTATATTATATATATGAGATATATAAAATATGACAAATATTATATATAGAATAATTAATTAACTTATATTAAGAGTGATATATATATATATATATATATATATATATATATATATATATATATATATATATATATATATATATATATATATATATATATATATATATATATATATATATATATATATATATATATATGTATAAAATTGTATATATTATTATATAATAATTATAATATATTGAGGGTATATTACTTGTGTTATAACTATAACTAATGTAAGTTAATATGTTAAAGAGACATGTCTCTTCAAGAGACATGCCTCTTTATTTTACATATATATTCATTCATATAGTAATTTGAAAAACACATAAAAAAAATTTCACAAGTGTTATTACAAATTACAATCCTATTTCACTAACAGAGGATTTCAATAGCCTCTTAGAAGTGTGCCTTGCTAAAGAACTTTAACTTACAACTAAGTAAGCACCCTATTAAAAGATTTCAATACATCCTATTAAGACTACTCTATTAAGAGATTTTTACTAAAATCACCTATTAGAATGTTTCAACATTGATCCTATGGTCAACACTTGATTTCTTGATAACAAATCACCTCTGAATAATTTTCTTCTTGATCCTTCTTGATCAGATGTCCCTTTATTGTATCCTTTTCCTTTCCTCTATTCTTTTCTAATTGATTTTGCAATGTTGTCTCACTTCATAACTCCTTAGACACCATGAATGCTCTGTTTGTGCATGCAAATTTCTCACTTTGCTCCTTCAAAATTTAGTCATAGAGAGTTTAGGGTTTTCCCTCCTTAAGAATACTTTGGTGACTTAGGGTTAGGTATGAATCTACAACTAAGATTCATCCATTTTCCTACTTAATCCTTCCCATTTTCTAATTGTCTACATGTAATTGCATAGGAAATCCAATTTGAGATTCATCCCTATCTCCAAAATATTGTAATTCACCCTTAAGTCAACTAAAAAATGGTTTACATAGTTGTTTGTGCCTTTACAAACAAATATGTCAAAACTATCTTACTCGGCATTTGAAGTCTCGGATGCTCAACATACACTAATATTTCTATTGTGACTCAACATCTGTATCACTTGATATCCACTATTCACTTAGCTACTAAATCACTCAGCATACACTATTTTCTCAACACTTGAGTGACTCAGCACATGAGTGGCTCAGTACTCACTATGAACTCGACATGTTCTATAATATACATGTTGTGCTTGACATGTACTACTTGTTCGGCATGAACTAAGTAAATAACTTAAGTGTGTTGACACTCACTTGTCAAAACCAATTTGAGATCAACAATCTCCCCCTTTGACATGAGTGTCAAAAATACTTGAGTATACATTAATATCCTTAATCTCATGAGCATAACATATCTCTAACTTCAAATTTTCAAAATTTTGCAATAACTTGTATACCTCAAAATCTGATAACTCCCCCTAAGTTGATATGCCTATTCTATATCCAAAATTTGTGTACTCCTACTAAGTAAATATGCCTTAATTAATACTCTTTGACTTCATGCTCTATTTTGTGCTTGCTCCCCCTTAGCTTGATCTAACTTTCTCTATCCCTTTCTTACTTTGCTTACTCTTCCCCATTTCTCACTCTCTTTATATCTCTCTAAAATATTTATTCTCTCCCAAAATATTTCTACCCCTTTATCTGATTCTCCCCCTTTTTGACACTTATGTCCATGGACTATACACTTATAGTGTGTTTTTCCAGAAAAGATTTATGGACATCCAATATTATCTTGAGATCTGCATCCTAGTTCTCACATGCTACATCCAATGACTTGATTTGGATAGCTAGCTTGACAGAAAGGTGGACTAGACCATTTAGTGTAGAAAGATTTTGGTCTTTCTTCATTAGGGTTTCAACATAGCCTAGTTCCTTGAGCAAAATTTTCATATGGATGGTGAGAGTGGTCTGGATGCTAATTAGTTTGGCCCTTATGTTGACCTCATTTGCTAACAATACAGCTAACTAACTCTAGGTTTGAAGCATTGTCTTGAAATGCTTCTCACTTTAAGCTAGTGTTAATGGCAGTTTCACACCTGATGTACTAATCTAACTTTCCAAGCTTAAGATGTGACTTTTGGTCTCTTGGGTGAAGAGTGATGGATTGCACAATTTAGTGTACAATGAGAATATGTTCTCAAGTACCTCCTTTACATCCTTAACCTTAGCTGCCAATGCAACTTGTGTCAATGTTATATCACTTGATATCTTTTTATTTACTTTTCTTTGAAAATTCTTTTCTAACCATTCTAATAATTTAGCATTTGTATCTAGGTCTTCATTACTAACCTTCTCCACTATATTTGTTAGCTATTCCATTAGTGGCTTGGTCTCATCAAGAGTTGGTAGACTGAATGCATCTAGAAAGATATCTTTTATATCTTAGAGTGCCTGCTTCAACCTGTGCTCCCTTCTAAGCATTTCCTAATGCTTCTTCCTTGCCAAGGCTTGTTAGAGTATGCCCATATATTATATGATCATTGTATCATATCATACTTTGGTAGAATGATTTCTTCATCAAGGCTCACATCTCTATATTGAATTACTTCTTCAGCCTTTGATGAACTTAGGTTCAATACTGAGACTTGAAATGGAGTTGCATCTATGCTCAACTTCTTCTCCCTTAGCACCTTCAATCTCCTCCTCTTTTGGCTAATCATCACCCATAACTTGAGCTAATTACAGAGGTGCTTGTGCTTGAATTTCTTCTTCCTCTTCATCCTCTTCTTCTTCTTCTTCCTCCTACTCGACACCCTCTGCAAACTTAGCCTTCAACTTCTTCACTATCTTCTCTTTTTTCTTCATAGTAAAGGTAGTCTTGAGTTCCATGGTAATTTTGGACTTCACCATTTCATAGTTACCAAATTCCTTTGCAATTTTATCTACCTCTTCTACAAGTAAAGCTATTGTAGCTACAAAGGCTTTATCCACATTTATTTCATAACCTAAAGGTCTCAACCATCTCACCCTTGGTGTAGTAGCCTGTAGTAGCATCCACTAGAAAAAATACATCATCATAGTGTTTCTCTACTAGTGATAATAGTATTCTCAACCTCTTCTTTATTGACTACTTGAACTCTTCAAAATAACTTGTCATTAAAGAATCAAAATTCTCACCTAATTGCTCAATAAATTTACCAATATGCACTTCCACTAATCTATTTGTTTTCCATCCCATATTTCCAAATGAAGGGAATGTGTTTTGAACATAAAAGAATATGCATATCAATATAGAACCAAGTTTACATTGTGCACTCTTTGTCTTTCTAATTTCTCCAAGGTTCTCCATCAATTTTTGCAATTGTAGCTTTGCTAGATTATATGTGTGATATTTCATAATAATATTGTATCCCACATCCATAGCTATATAAGGCACACTATTTAATCTACTATATTGATAGAACTTGTGTGATATAACCCTTACAAAAAAGTCTATCAAAGATCAATGATTGTGTCAATTGTCATGCCTCTCTTATTCCATACAACTTTAGTGTTTTTCTCAATCACCTCCTTCAAATCACTTCTCAGTTTCTTAGGTCAATCTAGGGTTTGGTAACTAGTAACCCTATGGATTATTCTCTTAGTAATTTTGATAGGTCCATTATCTAGCCATAATGAACCATCATGAATTCAGCTAATTACTATCCTTATCCATTCTATTTTAAACACATTTGGAAAATCTAGGGTTTGTGTCAACCCTTTCCTCTCAACGGTTTTGAATTCTTCCTTCAATACACCATTATCATAGATTCTTCCATATGCTTCACTAACCTCCATATCACCAATGCTTCCTATCTTACAGTTGTAGCATTTTCTTACATCTTGCACCATTAAAATGTTTAGTGCTATTAGGAATAGCTTTGAAAATGGGTTTCTTGACCTCATTACTCACTAATCGAACATTCAAAACTTCCTTTCCTTCTGCATTCTTCAAACTCGATACCATAATGTGAAACTAGGGTTTAAAAAAATTTAAACTATATAGCCTGACTCTTGATAAATACCTTATGAGATTTGAAGAATTGGTGATGAATCATTACTCAAACCTTCTACAATCACTTTGGATGGATTTCTAGATTGCCTTATATTCTAATCACTCTTTCTCAAATTTGAAATGATGTGAAATAAGCTAAAATTGATTAAATACCCTTTGAAAACCTTAGTGACCACTACAAGCTCAGCATCCTCTAGCCTTTCACTCATCACACTAGGAAATATTTCATCCTTGGCAGTAACATGACAAACTTAAAGATTTATCTTAGATTTTTAATAACATATTACATATTTATTCATGCTAATGTAATCCTTTTAGTACTAAATCCTTATGAGCTGATGAATAATATAACCTTATGAATATCAGTCCCTCATACCTCTTTATTGCCTAGTTTGATGAGGTGTGATCACCTGACCCATTGGGTGATGTGATTCCTTCTCCATTTTATGTGTTGTAATCATCTTTCTTCTTCCATGTCTTATTCATCACATCTATGATGTGTTCAAATTTTTCCTTACCTTTTCCTTTATCAAATTCACAACTTGGTTCCTTTGACCTAGTTGGACAATATCTATTGACATGACTAGTCTTCAAAAAGCTAAAACATGTGGTTTGACTCAACCACCTCTTGTAGTCACCTCTGAAGTGTGTTCTAATACAATTGTTAGGAACATGTCCATATTCTTGACAATAATGATAATTATATCTTGTATTATAATCCCAATTATAAGAGTTGTTGTTGTCACAAAGGTTTGCACCCTCGTCCAAAGTTTTTACCTAAGGACAACCTTGTGAAACATGGAAACAACCTCCAAGCTATGGGACTTGAACTATGAGGTTGAGTCTCCAGAGAAGGCGGGCTTCCTTTACCATCAGGATGCACCTAGCTACTCTTGGAGAGGAAAAGGGAGAAGGGATGCATAGAAGAAAATCTACCTATTCTAACCTAAGGGGGTGATGCACCAAAATAGAGTGTTCAAACAAATCTCTGCCCATACATGCACTATTGAACCATCATGACACTAAGAGATACACACATCTAGACTTGATTTAATCTAATAGTCACATGCAGATCAGAAAACCCAAATGAATGACACAAGGAAAGAGAGGATTCACTTATATACCATTCATAGGCCAAAAGAGATATAACCATGCAAGATTGCAGATCTCTACAATACACCAATAAGAGGCAAATAGTTCTTGCACTTTACATCAATGGATATAGGAGATAAGGTAGAATTTCATACAGTTCAAAGGCAAAGGGAATTTATAGTGAAATTGCAGAGCAATACCAAAGAAGTCAAAGAAGAGTTGACCAATACAAAATCTAAAAAAATTGCCTTTATAGCTCAGGCATAACTGAGATATTTTATAACTAAAGTTAGCCCACAACCACTACCATTAAGTCTTGATAAGGATCTAGAGAAAATTTGATCTGCGTACAAATTTAGATACAATGAAACTTGATATTTGTTGAAATAGGGCCTTGACAAAAATGACACCATTAACCATTCTAACCAAGTAGATGGATAAATTAAGGTGGTGGAGCATTCTCCTTTGTTCACTGAGTTCAACATTCATCCAAGAGTGGTTGGCATTGATCATGAGGATCAAATCGCGCAACAAAATTTGATCTCCTTCATTTTTAGCTAGTGAATCAGCAAAGTCAGCAAGTCAACCAAACTTTGCCACTAGGATGAGCCACATGGGCCAATAGCCTTTTATTTTTCTACCACCTCGCAAGGTCTCCACACAGTTGACCAACTACCTAAGCCACCTTGCAACTCCCTAACCACGATGTCACATAACTGCCAGTCTTCACCACCAACGCTAACTGCAATGTCATCTCCCCAAGCTCGCAAGGACACGTGTCGATGAATCACTATCTCACTATAGATAAAAAGTGAGCACCTTGTTATAGAAAGATAGTGACCATCATAGATTCTCATTGATCATGTGGAAGACATTGATACATTAATTAAGAGAAATATGGTGGGTCTCTTGTCGCTATGTTGCTATTTGTAACCCTCATGCAACTCACCATAGCGAGATAGCGATGATCGTAGATCTGAGATTGATGTGACAATCAAATTTTTATATATGTTTTATGGAAGGGGTGTGGGTCTAGGTACTGCTATCAATTAGCTAGCTCAACATTTTGGCACACATATATATTATTTAATTTCCAATGACATCATTTTTTCTTGACCCTACCTTGTTTGTCATTTCCAGGCATGTCGCTACCTTGCTATCGACAAAAATCACAAACTTCTCGATAGTGATATAGTGAGCATCGACAATTTATCAAAAATCGGTGTTGGGCTTCATCTTTAGTACTACAAAAAAATCTTGATGGTCACTATATCACTATGGGAAACAACCTCACAACTTTTCATAGTGAGTACATGACATCTGTAGATCTTAACAAGATCCAACGGTGGGGAAAGATGCAAGCCAGCGGAAACAAAATAGGAGAGAAAAGAAATACAATTAAGTTTTAATCATTTTATTTTTTGTATTTCCCAAGCATTAAAATAATATTAAAGATGGGAAGTGGCCATTGGGTGGGTCAAGTATTTGAATTCAAATTTTGGTGAGGGGCAAAAATAGGTAACATTTCTAATGACTCAGAGGGGACACAAGCCAGCTATGTGTGTGACCAGTGACCTTATGCATCCATTGGGTTGTAGAGTTGCAAAAGATTTGGATCAGTGCATTGTGAAACCCTAACTCTACCTTTGTGGGAACAAAACCCTAAAAACTTTCCCTCTGTCTCTGCAAACCTTCTGCGACCTTCAAAACTTTGAAAAAAAGCTGCCTATCTCACAAGGAGAAACTTGTGCTCATGCACTTCTTAGAAAGTAGGAAACCAACATAAAGAAAACTAAGCTACATATGCACATGAAAACTCAGTCCTGTCAAAGACATGGTTCGAGATAGATCTCATTGACTGGGATAGGAAAAACTTCACCATCAGGCATGCTTAATTGAAAAGCACTGGCCTGCTTAAAACTAACAATCAAATAGGGACCACTCCATAGTGCATAAAATTTTGAGTGTCTCCTTATTTTTTCCCTGTGTGCATCCCATTTCAAAACTAAATCATGCTCTCTAAAGGTTCTAACCCTAGCCTTCTTGGCAAAGCTCCTTTTCACCTATTGCTAATGTGTTTCTAGGGTCTGCATGGCCTAACTTCTTTTCTCTTCTAGCTCCATTAGCTCTACCATTCTTACTCTCATGGCATCATCTTCAAATAGCTCCAACTGATGAGCTAGTTCTAGGGATGGGAATTCTAATGAAATTGAAAGCCTTGCTTCTCTTCCATATACCAACATAAATGGTGAATTTCCTATTGACCTCTTAGGTATTATTCTATCAATCCACAATGCAGTCCTCAACTTTTGATGCAAAAACCTCTAGTTATCCTCTATAGTTCTTTTCATAATCCTAATTAGGTTTTTGTTGGACTACTCAGCCAAACCATTGCCCTCAAGATAATAGTTTGAGGATGTGCTTAAGTAAATATTATGGTCAACTGCCCATGCACAAATTTGAGCTCCTACAAAAGATTTTGCATTATCTAAAATAATGGTTGAAGGGGCACCAAACTTGGTCACAATTCCATCAAGGAACTCAACAATTGAAGATTCTATGGTGTCCTTCAATGCAACTACTTCTGTCCATCTAGTGAAGTAATCTATAGCAGCTAAAATCCATTTGTGACCAGAACTAGAGGAAGGATTGATAGGGCCTATGAAATCCAATCCCCATTGAGAAAAAGGCTAGTCCACTTGAATGGGATGAAGAGGAAGAGCTGCAAGATTTTTCTTACTAGAGAAGAAGGCACATTTTTTGCATTTCCTCACATACCTATGATAATCATGGAACAGGGATGGCTAGTAGTAACCAGCCCTCATGACCTTCATTTCACTTGTCCTTGTTGAGAAGTGACCACCATCAAGACCATCATGAAGCTATTTGATCATTCTTTTAGCTTGGTCTATGTCAATGCATCTTAATAGGGCTCCATTAAAATCTTTCATGAAAAGGATACCATCAACCATAACATAAGGAATTGACTGTAATCTATACTATCTCCTTTTAGTTTTATATAATCCTTGAGGGTATCTATTGCCTAATAAGAAATTTTTCATATCATCCATCCAATTCCTTGAGTCATCATTTTTTGTTTCTTGTTTCTCTGTTAGTATCATAGCAACTTCCTCATCTAATTCTTGAGATGATATCATCTATTTACACAACCCCCTCCCTCTTACCAGCTTGATGATTTGGATGTCAACATCATATTCCATTACTTTAGTAATCTAACCAGCTCTCTTCTCACTAATATCTTTGCTTAAAAGGAAATCCTTCACACTGGCATGGGGTACTAACAAATGAATTTTATTATGAGATAGGAGGTGTCTAAATTTCTTTAAAGCTCTGATGACTGCAAGGGCTTGCTTTTCTACATAGTTGTATTTGTCTTCATAATCTTTAAGCCCTCCACTAAAGAAGGCTATGAGCTGCTCTTCATCTCTATCATTTGTTTGAGTTAAGACAATGGAAATGCTTGACTCATGACCAAGGGTATAAAGGATAAAATCCTTTTCAAAATTTGGATTAATGAGAGTAGGGGCTGAGGCTATGGCTACCTTAATCTCTTCAAAACTTTCCTTCCCTTCCTTGGTCCATGCAAAGAGCATACTTTTCTTGAGCATAGTTGTAAGTGGTTTTACCATGGCAGCAAGATTAGGGATAAATCTTCCCACAAAATTTATCCTACCAAGGAAACTTTGAAACCCTTTCTTATGTTTAGGAAGAGGGAGAGCAAGTATTGCTTTTGTTCTTTCTAGATCAATGGTTAAACCATCCTTAGATACAATGTGTCCTTGATTGGTAGCAAAGATGCACTTTCTTGGGTTAAGGGATATCCAAAACTCTCTACTCCTTGAGAACACCTATCTCAAATGATTAAAATGATCTTCTACACTCTTTGAATACACTATGATATCATCAAGGTAAACTAATATAAACTTTTCAATCACATTTTTGAAGGCCATCTCTATTGCCTTTTGAAATGTAGCACCTGCATTGGTTCGCCCAAATGGCATCTTACAATAAGCATAGGTACCCCATTTGGTAGTGAATGAAGTCTTGTACCTATCAGACTCTTCGACTAGTGCTTGATTGTAGCCAAAAAATCCATCAAGAAATGAAAACCTCTTTGAACCACTAACCTTTGACAAAATTTGCTCCATGGAAGGGAGAGGATGGTGATCTTTAAGGGAAGCTTGGCTAAGGTCCCTAAAGTCCACACACAATCTAATTTCTCCATTCTTCTTCCTAATAGGGACAAGGTTTGCTATCCATGATGAGTGCTTTATGGGGAAAATTATATTGGCCTCAATCAATTTGAATAGCTCTTTTCTCATTAAGGGTTCAATCTTGGGATTCACTGGCCTCTGTTTTTGTCTTACTGGTTTGACATTATCAATTAAATATATGGTATGTTGAAACAACCTTGGGTCAAAACCCTTTAAATCATCATATGTCCAGGCAAATATATGATTAAATTCTTGACATAGATGAAAAAAATTTCTTGCTCAATCTTAAAACATACCTTCCCCATGTTTAAGGATTTTCCATTAGCAACCATGACTGGGGTGTGATCATCTTCGTCAGCAACTAAGTTCATGACTCTACCTCTTTCTTGGTCATCAGGATTAAAAACACTCTCTAAGGTAATGAGTCCCTTAGGCAATTTATTGGAACTAAGATTAATGATTTGATCACCATACTGATCCTCCAGACTTGACTGGTTTCTATCTGAAAACTCTGCTTCATTTTGCAAGAAGCTTACAATTTTTTCATCAGATTCAAACACTTTCCAATGGATATTGTTATTAGGGATGGTAGGCCTTACTACCATTTTGATTTGTTGCTTCTTCTTCTCCTCAAGATTCCCTAGCACATCATGAGATGCACCTATTGTTGTAAACCTATCATCATGTCTATTTTCTTTTCTAGGGATGCTTTGAAAATTAAATGCATTGAAACCTTCAAGAAAATCCCATACCCTATGCTTATAAGACTTGAGCAAACCGTTCTTGGTGATATTCTAATTTCTCACTTGATTAACCACCAACTCACTATCTCTATATATGCTTAAGGCTTGAATTCCTCTTTTCTGATCAAGTAGGAGACCCTGAGTCAAGGATTCATACTTGGCCATATTGTTAGTGCAACTAAACTAGAGCCTAAAGGAGAAGTAGTACCTTACTTGTGTAGGAGAAATCAACATCACACCAGCCCCTGATCCATTCCTATTCCTTGAGCCATCAAAGTACATACTCCATATCCCACTCACATCTTCTTTAGTCTCAACAAGATTGGGAACTAGAGCATCCTTCTCTAATATAAAATATGTACTAAGGCCTATCTCAAGTGTTTCTAACATAGGATCAAATTGATATGCATTAGCCCATTCATCCAAGAGAAAATCAGGTATCTTTGCTAGGGAAGTAGTAGGCTCATTCACTATGTCATTCTCATCCATTTCTAGGATAATGCAGTTCATGTTGATGAGATTAGAGGTGTAGGGTTCAATATGATGGAGGGTTAGAGGCTTTGCTCTGATTGAAGCTTTGGTCTCATATCTTGTTTTAAAAGACATATATGACCAATTAGAAGATATGTAACCACCTATTTGGGCAGTGAAGTCTCTTGACAAGTAGATAGCAAAATGTGGCTTGACTTTAGCAATGGTTATATCTTGTGTTATAGTACAACTAGGGCATGCATGTAGGGCCATTTCTACATTCCTAAGGATCCCTATAGTCTTGATAGTACTACCATCCAACTATAATACATCCATAACAATGGGCTCATATTTCATTCCCAAAGCATCAACAACACACCTAGGCATCACTGAACTACTAGCCCTTGAATCAATCATGCAATTGTGGACTAGTTTATCCCCTATAATTAGAGAAACATAAAATGGATGGGGTCTAACCTTTTTATTTGTTTCTTCCTCCCTTGATGGCTGTACTAGGCTTGTGGCACTTTCCATGTTGGGTGGCTGATCCTTTGGTCCAATTCTTGTTGCAGCAACCTCTTTTGCATGGGTATAGTAGCAACATCATCCCACATGGAAATATTCAAATTTGTCTTCTTCATTTGTTCTACCACACTGAATGGCATAGTAGGTGCTTTGGTATAAGCCTTGGGAGTTGCATTTGTAGGAGGTTGAGATGGAACAACCTGAGGATCACTTACATCTTTTCTATCATTATTTCACCTTTGTTGCTGAAGGGTATTTGATTGATCATTTAATACTTGTTTATGAAGTATTGCATTTGAAGTTGAGGCATAATTGGGAAGAGGAGGGGTAGCATCTTCAATAGCTCTTCTCTTACTCCTAGTATTGTGAGAAATGGAATCTTGGTTTACATTACAATGTTCCTCCACTTGATGATTCATAAAGGAGCAATCACCTTATCGTTGCATATATGAGGCATCTTTAAATTGGTCCTCCTTGTATGATTGTCTTGTTGTAGGCTCTTAGATGGTTAAAGACAAATAAGATTCAACCTTTTGACACATGAAATGGGTGTAGGAGTAGTTACAGGAGGGACAAAAATCCCAATCTTGGGCCATGTTATTTTGAAGAACTATGGCCCTTCTTTGGTTTACATTTGAGGTTGAAACATGGCTATTTAGCCTATTCTGATTAAAAGAATTGTTCCCATAATTATGATTTGGAGACCTACCACTATTTAGAATTTGATGTTACAATTGATGAGCCTTACTACCTTGAGCTTGATGTCTCTCTAAAGTCACCACCTTGTTGTTCACTTTTTGAATCACAGAGAAGCTATCCTCTAGCTTCTTCTCTTGGCCTTGAAATCTCTTATCTATACTCAGCATTAGAGATTGCATCATTTCCTTGATTTCATCCATTCCATTTGATGAGGGACTAGAGCAAGGGATTGTGATGTGGAAGTTGTGGGAAGAGGAGCCATTGCTAGTTGATGATTTGGAACATTAGGAAAGAAAGGCATAGGAGGCCTTGGAGCTAGCTTTCCTCCTTGTATTAGGATGTTTTCTGACTTTATTGTTATGTCATAAGCATTAGGCAAGGTTTCTCCTCCCATAGTTTGTATTGTAGTGGCAATGTCACTATTAAAAGCTCTGAGGTAATGCAAGAAGGCATTACCAAGGATAGGTTTTACTGAAGTAGGTATTCTATCCCATGTCTTTTGAAATCTATAGTTTAAATCAATCATACATTCATGGGGGGCTCTTTTTATAGTAGTCAACTATTCTAAAAGTGACAAATGGTCACTTTTGTCCTCAAAGTGTTTGCACAGTCCTGCTCCTAATCCATCCCAATCTGCTATGGAACCATGAGCCAAACCTCTATACCATTGTAGTGTTTTCCCTTTTAAGGATGATACTAAAATCCTAACTGCAACATCATCTTCTATAATACCATGAATGTTGCAGACATTTGCAACTTTGTGAATGTGTTCTGAGGGAGAGAAAGAAATTTTGCTAGTAAATCCTAGTATACTTTTGAGTGCAAATATTGGTATGTCATGTCTTTGGGCCAATAAAAGAGGACTCCCACCATTAAAGGTGGAGAAAGTATGGGCTCTTGGTTGTGCCATATAGACAAGTGATCTATTGATATGTGTTGATGGTAATCTAGGCTGAGATCTAATAGTAGGATGAGTAGAGATGGATCTTGCAGGTGTATTTGTTGCTATTGCACTCCTAACTGGTGATAAAGATACTCTAGTCTTCCTTCTTCTAGGATTTTAAAATGAAAGCTCTTGGTACTAATATTTACCTCTAGAAGATGCCCTTGTTTAAGCTTTGAGCATGAATTAATGCAACTTTAGTTTGGAACCAGATGCATTTGAAGCTCAGAGTCACCAAGTACTTGAAGAATGAGCCTCTTGAAGGCTTGAACACCAAAGCCAGTACTATCTCCTTGGTATTAATCTTGAAATCTTCCTTTTGACACTAGTAGACATGAATTTTTTTGAATATTGTCCCAACGGGAGTGCCAAAAACTATTGTCACAAAGGTTTGCATCTTTGTCCAAAGTTTTTACCTAAGGACAACCTTGTGAAACATGGAAAAAACCTCCAAGCTATGGGACTTGAACTATGAGGTTGAGTCTTTGGAAAAGGTTGACTTCCTTTACCATTAGGATGCACCTAACTGCTCTTAGAGAGGAAAAGGGAGAAGGGATGCATAGAAGCAAATCTACCTATTCTAACCTAAAGGGGTGATGCACCAAAATAGAGTGTTCAAACTAATCTCTACCCATATATGCACTATTGAACTATCATGACACTAAGAGATATACACATCTAGACTTTCTTTAATCTGACAGTCACATGCAAATCAAAAAACCCAAATGAATGACACAAAGAAAGAGAGGATTCACTTATATACCATTCATAGGCCAAAAGAGATACAACCATACAAGATTGCAGATCTCTACAATACACCAATGAGAGGCAAATAGTTCTTGCACTTTACATCAATGGATATAGGAGATAAGGTAGAATGTCATACAGTTCAGAGGCAAAGGGAATTTATAGTGAAATTTTAGAGCAATACCAGAGAAGTTAGAGAAGAGTCAACTAGTACAAAATCTACAAAAAATGCCTTTATAGCTCAGGCATAGCTAAGATATTTTCTAATTGAAGTTACCCCACAACCACTGCCATTATGTCTTGATAAGGATCTGGAGAAAATTTGATCTGGGTACAGATTCAGATACAATGAAACCTGATATTTGTTGAAACAGGGCCCTACAAAAAAAATGCCATTAACCATTCTAACCAAGTAGATGGATAAAATGAGGTGGTGGAGCATTCTCCTTCATTCACTAAGTTCAACATTCATCCAGGAGTGGTTGGCATTGATCACAAGGATCAAATCGCACAACAAAACTCGATCTCCTTCATTTTTGGCTCATGAATCAACAAAGTCAACAAGTCAACTGAACTCTGCCACCAAGATGAGCCATGTGCGCCAATAGCCTTTTATTTTTCTGCCACCTTGTGAGGTCTCCACATGGTTGACCAACTAACTGAGCCACCTGGCAACTCCCTGACTGCGATGTCACATAACTACCAATCTTTACTACCAATGCTACTACAACATTATCTCCCCGGGCCCACAAGGACATGTGTCGATGAATCTCTATCTTGCTATACATAAAAAGTGAGCACCTTGCCATAGCAATATAGTGACCATCATAGATTCTCATTGATCATGTGGAAGACATTGATACATTACTTAAGAGAAATATGGTGGGTCCCTTGTCACTATGTCATTGTTTGTAACCCTTTTGAAACTCACCATAGCAAGATAGCGATGATCGTAGATCTAAGATTGATCTAACGATCAATTTTTTTTATATGTTTTATGGAAGGGGTGTGGGTCTAGGTACTACTATCGTTGAGCTAGCTCAACATGTTGGCACACATATATATTATTTAATTCCCAATGACATTATTTTTTCTTGACCCTTCTATGTTTGTCATTTCTAGGCATGTTGCTACCTTGCTACAAGAAAAAATCACAAACTTCCCAGTAGCAATATAGTGAGAACTGGTGGTTTATCAAAAATTGGTGCTAGACTTCATCTTTAGTACTATAGAAAAATCTTGATGGTCACTATATCGCTATGGGAAACAACCTCGCAACTTTTTATAGCGAGTACGTGACATCCATAGATCTTAACAAGATCCAACAGTGAGGAAAGTTGCAGGCCAGTGGAAACAAAATAGGAGAGAAAAGAAATACAATAAAGTTTTAATCATTTTTTATTTTTTGTATTTCTTGGGCATTAAAATAATATTAAAGATGGGAAGTGTCCGTTGGGTGGGTCAAGTATTTGAATTCAAATTTTGGTGAGGGGCAAAAATAGGTAACAGTTGTCATTGTTCCTTACCTTTGTTTTCTTGTTTGGTGACTACATGGGTTTGGATCTACATTCAAAAGCTCTATATCCATACTTCTAATAGTTGTAGAAATATCCTTCAAATCTTTGTGTATGCATGATCTTGGTTCTACATTCATGTGCCTGATGACCTATTTGTTGCACTTATGTTAGTGAACCATGCTCTTATGATTGATATTATGAGCTACAGTCTGGCTCCTGCACACATTCATAGTATGTCCTTTCTTACCACAATTTTGACAAGTAGGTTTAGATTTCTTACATATGTTTTTCCTTTCTTCAATACTTTTGGATGATTCTCCTTCTTCAATGCTTGTGTATCCTAGTCCTAATGTTCCATTATGGATCTAGGGGATCTCAATAATTTCTCAAAGTATTTGATAGCATCACTTGGTTTATTGAAACTTTCAACAAAATCCTTTTCCCTTTTTAGGTCACTTTACAATTGCTCATTTTGCAACTTCAATGTTTTTATCTCAATGTCCTTGACATTTAGTTCATAGTTGGCAGTAATCATTTGGCTAAAAGTATCCAATTGCATGTTGGAAATCTTGGTTAGTTTTGTTGATTTCTCTTCTAGTCTATTGTCAAAAAAAAAATTGTCTTCTTCAATCATTGCTTTGTCTTCCATGGCTTTCTTTTTCTATTCAGTTACCTCACATAGTAATATGGCTTGCCATTCTTTCTCTAACTTGAGATTTCTGATTTCCTAAACTTGGGCTCTATACTTTACCATTAGATCTATAGCTACTACATCAAATTTATTGGAATCTCCATCTTCAAATAGCTTAGTAGTGTCTATTTATTTGTATTGTATGTCATTCTCCACAATAGAAATTTCCTTCCTTCTCTTTAAGGATTTCTTTATTTCTTCTCTTGCTTCATTTAGTTGATGTAGAATGAGATATGTTTCAATCTCCTAATTCTCAACAGTCTTTCCCAACTTGTAGAATTTTATTTCAAGATATTTCCTCAAAGCCCCAAAGATTCTCTTTTAGATAACAACGCTCTGAACCAATTTTCAGAATTATAATAAGAAAGGTAAACTTCTGAGAGTGGGGGGGGTGAACCAATAGTTTAAACTTGGACCCATAAAACTTTCACCACACATCCATCTCATGCATCCAATGTATAAACTAAAATAACATGTAAAGCACATACATCTATTTCATGTAAGAAAGTAAACATTCACATGCATATAACACCATATATGATATCCCAAAAACCCTCCAAGTGAGAAGGTAAAACTAGGGTGGGGATGACACCCACAAATCTTCACTACTGTAGTAATAAAGTGTATCCAATGAAGGTTACAATGTTTTGATCATGAGATATGATCTACCCTATGAGAGGTTTGCCCTGTTAAAGGCTTACAAAGACAATTAGGTCTCACCTTGTTAGAAGATTTCAACACCCTGTTAGAAGTGCGTCTTGCTAAAAGACTTTAACTTACAACTAAGCTTGATAAAGGATTTTAATACAACCTATTAGGACTTCTTTGTTAAGAGATTTTTATTGAAATCACTTATTAGAATGTCTCAGCATTGATCATGCTTTCAAAACTTGATTTCTTGATAATAGATCACCTCTAGACAAATGTCTTCTTGATCCTTCTTGATCAGATGTCTCTTTGTCATATCTTTTTCCTTCCCTCTATTCTACTCTAATTGATTCTGTAATGTTGTCTCACTTCATAACTCCTTAGCTACCATGAATGCTCTATTTATGCATGCAAACATCTCACTTTTCTCCTTCAACATTCATTCATAGAGAGTTTAGGGTTTGTCCTCCTTAAGAAAAATTTGGTGATGTAGCATTAGGTATGAATCTATGACTAAGATTCATCCATTTTGTCACTTCATCCTTCCCATTTTCTGATTGGTTAAATCTAATTGCATAGGGAATCCAATTTGAGGTTTTTCCTTATCTCCAAAATATAATAATTCATCGTTAAGTTAGCTAAAAAATGGTTTACATAGTTGTTTGTGCCTTTACAAACAAATATGTGAAAACTATCTTACTCAACATCTGAAGTCTTTGATGCTTGACATACACTAATCTTTTCGTTGTGACTCGGCATCTGTATCACTCAACATCCACTATTCACTTGGCTCCTAAATCACTTGGCATACACTGTCTGCTCGACACTTGAATGACTTGGCACATGAGTGGCTCGACACTCACTATGAACTCAACATGTTCTATAATATACATGTTGTGCTCAATATGTACTACTTGTTTGGAATGAACTAAGTAAATAAGTTAAGTGTATTGACACTCACTTGTCAAAACCAATTTGAGATCAAAATGTTGGTCCAACAAGAAGGAACATGAAAGTTGCAATATTTTCTACCGATGCAAATTATAGCATACTCAAACAGCTACAATTTACTAATGCTCAAAAAACCATTTTTGAACTACTTAAAATCTTACCTTCTCATAGGCAGATCCTTGACAAATCTCTCACTAAGGTAAGCATGCCTAAAGATCTTGATTTCAATCAGTTTCAATTTATGGTAGGTCACTTGACTTCACCTGATTCTTGTCCTTCTTTGAAGAGGATGATAATACTTTGAGTCATCCTCATAATAAACCATTGCATATCATAGTCATGATCCATCAAAAACATGTTTGGTGTGTACTTATAGACAATGGTCCTCATCTTAATATATGTTTTTCTAGTTTTCTTACACAACTAGGTTAAGATGAGGAGTTTATTGATCCCTGCAAAAAAATCACCATCAAAGAAAATGATGAGGTAGAATAAAAATATATAGGTCTTATTATACTACCTATAAGAGTAGGACCTATAGAACAATATGTCATTTGTCAGTTCCTTGATTTTCCTCTAGCATACAATATATTGTTAGGAATGCCTTGGATTAATGAAATGAAAGTAATACCTTCGACATATCATCAATATGTAAAATTCTCATTCCAAGGATCAGAGATCACTAAACTTTCTAACACCAGCTACACGTGTAACATGCTCAAGTCCGCTAACAATTTTGTTTTGACCAATTAAGAGTCTCCTAAAAATCATGTTAACAAGATAAAAGAAATGGAGAAGACTCTTAAACTAAAAGAAATTGGCATGGGAGAATGCCAAATTAAACTACTCTTGTTTCTAACATCTCTTCCTATATCTCCTTGTCATTATGGGAGACCATCTATAGTATTAGCTAAGATTGTCTTTGATGGTGCCTTTGTATAGGCCATTGTAACTTTAGAAGACAAATATGAAAATAGAGCCATTTCTTCTTGGCTATACAAAGAAGAGGTCCCAGGTGATCTCATAGTCTTATCTCATGAAATAACTCCTGAAAAATATGGGCAATGCCTGAAATTGATGAAATGATGCTAAAAAGGTAATGGTCCTATAGGATGCAACAAAAAATGACTAATAGATCCATTCAAAGCAACATCTATATGGCCTTGTGACACTACAAGCCTAATCTTCAAAAAAATTCCCTTTCATCTAGGAATCAACAAATGTGTACCAGAGTTTGATAGTCCATCTAAACATGAGTATCAAACTCAGTTTGATAATTAGATAGAAAGTGTTGATGATGAAGATACCTTTCCTTATCCTATTTCACTAGATCTTGCTACATTCTTTGCAAATCCTAATGACTTTGCACCACATGTTAGTACTATTGAAATAGAAAATACTTCTACTAAGAATACAATTGACACTCCCCTAACTCAAATGGAATAGGGTGAGTCTAGTGATGCTCTTACTTTTTAGAGAATTATTCAAACTCAAGATGATATTGAAAGTGGAGAATGGGTACCCATGACTATTGGGGAATACTTCAATTCGACTCCATATAGGACTAATTCTTCAGATTATTAACTTGATTCCCTCTCAAATGCAACTTTTGATAAGGATGTTGACAGAATTCACATATATGAAAACCAACTTGAAATAGGAGAGTAGTCTAAGGTTTGGTCTAATGAGTCTGACCCTACTAATGTTGACATGTCTTCAGTTGATATTGTTAGGACTTAGAGGAATTTGAACATACCTTTGGATGAAATCACTCTAGGTTTTGACTTACTTGTCCACACATTTGATGAATATACCATGAACAAAATTGAACTTTCCACTTCTCTTTCACTCACTTATCCTAAGCTAGTAGACTAGAACTCAAACACTACATCTAGTGAAGTCCCCAAGTTCTAGAATAAATATGATCTCTCTTGCAATCTACACCTTGTCTAACTAGTAATGCCTTCTACCACTAAACACATCATTGATATGAGAAAAGCTTATATCAAATATCTTGGTCATACAATCAAAAGAAAAAAAAGGTGCTTTGGTGGTGAAAACTACTTTGTGGCAATATCAGAGCTGAAAAAAGTAAAAATAAAAGACATATTCAAAGGTATAAACCTCTCTAACTTAAATAAGGATGGGATATTCAATGCACTTCCAAGTCACTTTTAGGAGTGATCATCGATGTTGATAAAACCAATGCAACCAATAAATTTGGGTACTAAGGAACATCTGCATATCATACATCTTGCATAATCATTATCTACTAAGGAAAAGGAAGAGTTCACTACTTTCTTTATAGAAAAGAAGATCAAATTATCATGGACATACTTAGATATTCTAGCTTTAGAGCATGATCTTATTATGCATCATTCTTCCATCACAAAATGGGTGAAATGTGTTAAACATAAACTTAGAAAGATGCACCCTCATGTGGCACTTCTTGTCAAAGTTGAATCAAAAAAACTATTGAAAGTCAATTCCATTCATGTCATTGATTATGTTGAATGGATATCAAATATAGTTCTAGTCTTAAAACATGACAAATCTATCATAGTTTTCATTGATTTCTAAAATCTCAATAAAGGACACCCTAAGGATGATTTTCCACTACCTAACATTGATATGATAATGGACATGATGACTAGGTATGAAATGTACTCACTAATGGATGGCTTCTTTAGCTATAATCAAATAAAGATTGCACCCAAAGACTAATAAAAGACTTCCTTCACTTGTGTGTGGGGGAGCTTTTGCTAGAGCATAATGCCATTTGGCTTAAAGAATGCTGGCATAACATATCAACGTGTAGTCCCAATAATATTTCATGACATGATGCACAAAACAATGGAAGACTATGTGGATGCTAATCTAGATAAGAGTATGTAGAGAAATACTCATCTTCAATACTTGGGACCCATCTTAGATCACATGGAAAAATTTAGTCTCAAATTGAATCCTAAGAAGTGTGTCTTTGGTGTAACATTAGGAAAAATACTTCGGTACATTGTGTCTGCAAAAGGTATAGAGGTGGATCTTGAAAAAGGTTCAAGGTATGATGGAAATTCCTTTACCTTGAAACATTGGTCAAGTAAGAGGGCTATAAGGAAGACTTCAATCTATTTTCTAGTTCATATCACATTTAGTACATAAATCACAACTCTTTGCTAAAAAATTGCATAAGGGTGTGAAATACAATTAGAACATAGATTGCAACCAAAGCTTGACAAAAATCAAGAAATATCTTGTAATTCCACCTATACTAATGCCTCTCATTCATGGGAAGTCACTCATTTTATACATCTCTACAGAAAACTCATCTCTAGGAGTCTTACTGGCTCAAGAAGGTCACAATTATAAGTAACATGCTATCCACTACATCAATCATCCATTGGTCTTGTATGAGATTAATTACAACATCATTGAGAAAGCCTACTTGGTAGATATTTTTGCTTCCTAGAAGCTAAGGCACTACATGGTCATTCATACTACATGACTGATTATGAAGATTGATCCATTAAATTATTTTCTTAGCAAAGCTATTTTGATAGGAAGGTTGGCAAAATGGGTCATGATCTTGAGTAAGTTTGGCATTGAGTATGTAGAATAGAAAGCTATCAAATTACAAGTGATCATTGGTCAACTAGAAGAAGCACCATTGCAAAGTCACCAGCCACTACATATCAAATGTCTTAATGAGTCTATTCTACTGCTGACATGCCAAACATGAGTTATGTTCTTTGATGGATTGTTCACACAACAAGGGTCTGTTACCAGGATTCTATTCATCAATCCACAAAAATATTCTCTATCCAATGTGCACATGATTATTTTTCCTTGTAAAAACAATATTTTTGAATATGAAGCCTTGATCAATGGGATGAAAATAATTGTTGAATGAAGGGTAGAAAAAATGAACCTATTTTAGAGATTCATAGTTGGTGATCAACTAGGTTAATGACATTTATCAAACAAAAGATAAAAGAATAATTCCGTAGAAAAGAATGGTTGAGGATCTAAAAAAATACTTTGCACATGTTACTTTCTAGTAGATCCTTGGGTAGGTGCTAAGGTAGTCAAGACTACCCTAGCTTCTATGTTACAAATGTGGGAAAATGACTTTCAACATGAGTTCCTAGTGCAGGCATTATCCTGCCTTCCCATGACTCCCCTAAATCCCAAATGACATGTTTTGTTATAGGACATGATTCATCTCCCTACCACTACATATATTCCTACTTACATAACCAAATTATTCTAGATACTCTAACCCAAAATGAGAAATGTCACCTTATCCAAAATTCTTCACGGTATCTCATCATTGCTAATGACTTGTTTAGGAGAGGTCTTGATGATACACTCCTTAGGTGTCTAGAATCCAAAGAGTCAAAATATGTGTTAATTGAGTTACATGAAAGAATTTGTGGATCACACTCAAATGACTTGACACTGGTTTGAAAACTTATCAGAGCTAGTTACTATTGGCTAGAAATGGAGAAAGAGGTACTCAAATATGCCAAGTCTTGCAAGCAATGTCAACTCCATGTAAATCTAATTCATGCTCCAACTAGGGAGTTAATTCCTTTCATTATACTTTGGCCATTTCAACGATGGGCCTTTGACTTGGTGGGTCAAATTCATCCCTCTTCCTCAAATGGAAACAAGTTTATCATAACAACTACAGACTACTTCACAAAGTGGGTAGAGGTAGTACCTCTTGCTGAGGCTAATGGAAAAATTGTAGCTATGTTTATTCTCAATTACACCATCTGTAGGTATGGTGTACCATCCTCCATTATTACTAACAATAGAGGACAATTCAAACACAAAGAAATAAAAGAGCTATGTTCAAAGTTCAAAATCACAAAACATTGGTCTTCCATATACTACCCCCAAGGTAACAAAAAAGCATAAGCATCCAATAAGGCTATTCTCAAAATCCTACATCACACAGTTAACAAATCTGGAAGGGATTGACACCTTCAAATCAATCTAGCTCTATGGGCTTACATGAAAAAGTATCAAAACTCCTATGGGGATAATGCCCTTTTCTTTAGCATATGGTGGATATTGTGCTTCCAACTGAGGTCAAGATTACTGTTCTACAAGTCTCTTTGAAGGGTCTCATTACTAATGATAATTATAGAATATCTTGGCTACAAGAGCTAGAACTATTGGATGAACATTAGCAAGTGGTGTTCAATCATCTATGAGATTACCAAAAGAGGATGTCCAAGATATACAAAATAAAGTTAAACCACAGAACTTTGAAGTGGGTAACCTCATTTTGAGGGAGAACCCTTAGAATCAACAACATTAGGTACATAAGGGAAAGTTTGAGCCAAACTAGCTTGTTTCATACATCATCACTACATTGTTTAGATTAGGCACTTATCAACTCTCAAATACTAAAGGATAACTACTCAAGGAGCCAATCAACACCCTTCATCTAAAAAGGTTCTATAGTTGATACTCTTTAAAGCTCTTTGTACATATCTAAATGTCCTGAAAGAAGTCTAAAAGTTATGAAAAGTCATGAAAAAAATCTATTATCCTAGTGAAAACCTAGCAATAGGCACCTTGATAATAACAAAAAAATTGAAAAATAATAAATAAATAAATAAATAAAATAAATAAAAAGAGAAACTACAAAAAAATTGAAGAAACAAGAAAAGTTTCATTGATGAAAACTCTGCAAATAGGCATCATGGTAGCAAAAATAGAATCTTTGCCAAGAAGGTGAAAACCTAGTAAACATGCACCTCTTGTTTCAAATGCTCCATCTTGTAGCACCCCTTCTTGCTTCTGTATAGCTGCTTTCCTACTTTTAGTTCTTTTCTTTCCACTTTAGTTTTCTTCTTTTGCTCATGCATACACTCTCAGTTATCTTGGAGACTCTACTCATACCCACATGGATTGGAACTAGTCATAGTCTAAGGGGCAACGTCCTATGGTTTTAAAGGATGTCTTTTGCATTAGTCACCAATCTCCCTAGTTGTGTCCATCTATTATCACTTACTCTTCTGCTGAGATTCCTTTTGAAGAAGATCTCTTTAATGTCAGTCACTAGTTGTCCTAACTATGTTTGTCTATTGAAGAGACTTCTTACAATATGTTTTGAACTTCAACATTCAACATTAATCCTCTGACATTGAAATTGAAATTGAAAAATGAATATGTTTGAGCTATGCTTAGCTTTTCTTTGGATTTTTTTCTTTCACTTTGTCATTCCCCTTCAAGAAACTTGAGGATGTCTAATTTGAATAGAGGAGAAAGGACTTGGGGCATGATCTTTTCTTTATTTTCTATTTGCTACTCTAGTTCTAATGATATGAAAGATCCATATAAAAGGGTTGTCTGCTATAAGAGCCTGTATCTTGTGTTGGATGACCATGTGTACCTTGACACATTTTATATGGAAACTTCAGTGATGTTTGTTCTTCTCCTTGTCTATTTTATTAAATTCTCTATGTTACAATAAAATATTGATACTCATCCTATGAAGTGAATGTATGGGTCATTGCTAGTATGCTTAGCACACTTCTATCTTAGGTTATTGTTACCCATTTTTTGTCTCCCACCAAAAAAATTGAACTTTAAATGCTTGCCCCACCCAATGGATAGTCCCCAGATTTAACATTATTTAAATGCCATGGAAATGTTAAAAAATAAAATGATGAAACCTTATGTTTTGTTTTCCACTAGCCTGCAACTTTTTGCATCATGAGATCAAGCCCAGATCTACGGTGGGCACTTCCTCGCATTTTGAAAATGCACTACCTTTATATAATGTGGGGAAGCCCCTTAACGACATGTGGCAAGTGGGTCCATGTCCTTCTTGTGGGCCAAAGGGTGGATAGGGTGGCAGGTTGAGCTGGTAGATCGGTTGGTGCCCGCTTACCCACATTCTGAGCTCATCAAACTTTCTGACAGTGTGGGAGAACCCCTTTTTGACATGTTTCCAGATGACATCACAAAGGATAGTTGCGTAGAGGTCTAGAAGCATGTGTTTTAAGAACTGTTAGATCTTCTGAGATCCACAACTGGCACATGCCTACAAGATGGAGTTACAAGGTCTTTAAACAATGAAGGCATGCCCCTTTGTGACATGTGTCCCATGGCATCCCTTGTTCTTAATTGTTCCTTCCACTATCCGATGTGATCTGATCCATGGCTGGTGCATGCCTGTAAGGATTTTAAGTATTGCGGGTATGCACCCTTGTGATGCATGGTTGGTGTGACATCATGTGCCCACCCTTCTAAAAGAGGTATCAATAGCTTGTCTTTTGTGGTAGTTGTCAAGTGAGTCAGGGTACAATAGGGGCATCTCATTGGTCGGTCTAGCTAACTTGGCTTGTAGTTCTATAGGGTTTTGATCACTGTTTGATGCAAAAGGATCAACAATCCACACTTTCCCAATATGGAGATGCGAGGATTTTAAATAATGCAGGAAAGCGCCTCGCTATTGCGTGTCTCTGTGGAACCTATTTCTTGTGTGGGTTGCCAAGGTGTTGCTAGGGTGGTTGCTAAGTTGGATGCCAAGTGTATGCTGAGTGTCTTGTGGGCCCTATGATTTTGAAGGACAGTTACAGTGTATGGAGAATCTTCATGGTCGTTGATCTTTTAGAGATCAACGATCGGTGCTTCCCCACAATATGAAGGAGAAAGGAAGTTAAACTTTGTGGGGAAGTGCCTAAGTGACATGTGTCTTTTTAGGCCTAGCCAGGGTATCGATAGTGGAAGCATTGGCAGTTGATGTGACCATTGCGAGTTGGCACAGTTAGTAAAGAAGGACATGGTCAAACTTGGGAAGACTCTGTTAAGTGGCCAAAGGAAAAGAGATCATTGGTCCACATGGCTCATCTTGATGCCAGAATCTAGTTGACTATTTTCCCTTACTGATTCATATGCTAGAAATAGGGGAAATTGATGTTTTTTGCACAATCTGATCCCTGTGATTATTTCCAACCACCCTCAAATGAATGTTGAACGCAGGAAAACACTCCACCACCTCTGATCATATCTATCTACCTGGTTAGAGCTATTTAATAGTGTCATTTATGTCTTCTCAGGGCCCTGTTTGAACCAAGATCAGATATAATTGCATCTAGATCTGTACCCAGATCAAATTTTCTCCATGATTGTTCTCTGTAAGACTTAATGGCAATGGTTGTGGAGTAACTTCAGTAAGAGGACATCTCATCTATGCCTAAAATATAAAGGCAAATTTTACAGATTTTGTTAAGGTTGAACCTTCTTTGATTTCTTTGATATTGCTCTGCAAATCTTTAGTGTAAAAATTCCCTTTGCCTCTGAACTGAATGACATCCTACTTATCTCCTTCAACCATTTGTGTGAAAGTTCAAGAATTCTTTGCCTCTCATTGATGTTTTGTAGAAATCTATGATCTGCATGACTGTATCTCTTTTGGCCTATGAATGATAAATAAGTGAATCTTCTCTTTCCTTGTTTCATTCGTCTAGGTTTTTTGATCTACATGTGGTTGTTAGATTAAAACAAGTCTGAATGTGTATATATTTTGGTGTCATGATGGTTCAATAGTGCATGTATGGGTAGAGATTGCTTTGAACACTCTATTTTAGTGCATCATCCCCTTAGGTTAGAATAGGTAGATTTTTTTTTCATGCATTCCTTCTCCCTTTTCCTCTCCAAGAGTAGTTAGGTGCACCCTGATAATAAGAGGAAACTGGCCTTCTCCAAAGATTCAACCTCACAGTTCAAGTCCCATAGCTTGGAGGTTGTTTCCATGTTTTACAAGGTTGTCCTTAGGTAAGACTTTGGATAAGGGTGCAAACCTCTATGACAACAGTTTTTGGCATGCCTAGTGGGACAAAGAAGTATCAACTACATAAGTCTACTAGTTAGCCAGCTAACCCTGATACACTAAGAATTTGGGTGTTATTCTTAGTTCCATTAGCCTTTGGAGGCATCCAATCAAACACCATGGTGAATCTAGTGCAAATCTACTGGTTTCAAGTAGAAACAGTGCTGGTATGTAAAGATCACCTTTGATCTTTTTGTGATTTTCAAGTTTTCTATGAGATTGCAATGTTTTATGAAGCTCGTTCATGGATACAATTCATAGAAATTGTTATTATTCCCCCCCATATCATGAAGATTTTATTCCTCAGCCTTCATATTGCCAATTTCAATCCCAACCCCAAGTTTCTTATAGTCAACCTGCTCAAAATTATTACCCTCCTCCTGCCTCTACTCCACTAGTCCCAACATCCTCGTATGAGAAGCTTAAAGATATGATGTTGGAGTTACAAAGGTAGACTAACTACAAACTCTACGAGAGTAGTATGAGAATAGACCAGAGGCTATGTGAACAAGATGAGTTGTTGCTAGACCTTGATAGGTGGCTTGATGAGGTTGCAAGGCAACAAGAACTTGAGAGACAACAGGAGGAGATGGCCTACCAGGCCTATCCATGACAAGAAGAAGAAGGGAGGGAGAGATAGAGACATTTTGAGGAGAACCTTGCAAGGCAAGTTGCTGCAGCAAGAGAGTAGGAAATGAGGCTCCAGTCAACTCATTTTCAAGCCAAGGAGGTAGATACCCCCCCCCTCTCAAAAATATGTCATCCCAAGCTTTAAGAAGCCCCCTCCCTCACAAGAGCCTACTATTGCAGCCCCTTCACCCCCTATAAGAGAGAGTTGGACTAGTCATGAACCCCCGAACCTATCACTATTTCCCTATTTCCAAGTGGGCTAGTTGTATGGACTCCTGATGGTCCAAGTATGGAGTTTCAAGAGAGTGAATCAACAAAGATTCCATGTGAGGAGCTATAGTCTGCTAAGGAGAACCAAAAGGAGATTGCTGAGCCAAAGGAAGAGGACCCAACCTTCTTATCTAAAAAGCTTCTCTCTTTTGTTGAGGAAGAAGAAGAAGACAATAAGGTTGTTCCTCCCCTTGAGGAACAAGTCGTGGCTTTTGAGCCCTTGCAAGTAAGTGAGGATCTGCTACTAGCGAAGGAAGGGGATCATTTGCTATAGTAGACAACCCTCTATGATGTGGAGGATGGACAAGAATGCCTCAAGGATAGCTTTGTCCTTAAGGAGGAATGAGCTAACCTACATGAGGTTGCCCCCCAACCTATGCATATCCTTGAAACTGCAATGGAGGAGATCAATGACAAGGATGATCTGTTGGACAAGTTGGATGCTCTCTACTCTTCCATGGACATTGAATCAGTATCTCCTATATATGAGGAGCATGTTCCACAACAAAAACAAGTGGAAAGTCACACCATACTAGTACGTCCAAAGGAAGTGGCTTATGGGCAGCATGAACAAGATGTGGAAAAAAAACAAGAGGAGCCACTTCCAAACCAGTTTAAGACTACCATTGCAGAGCATAGTCAAGTGGTCAAGGATGATTTCTCTGGCCTTACACCATCAAGGGGATGCCCCATAAGATATCTAGCTCTGCAAAAAATCTACAGATTGCCCCCAGTCATGCTCACTCCAGAGCATGAGGAAGATTGTCACAAAGACGAGCATGTATGTTTTGCTCCACAAGAAAACACCCTAGTGTTTGGAAAGCTTCACTATTTTCAAAATTGGGAAGGAGGTGTTCCATGTAGTAGTGTGCTTGTCATACCTGCTAATTCACCTGATTACCATTATGCATGGAACAAGAAACCAGTTGATAAGGAAGGGCAGTTATTTCAGCAAACCAGTCAATGGGTTTGTTTGACCCCTCTCTTGTAAATATTTGTATATATTAGAGTAGTTTTATTTCTATTGGTTTCCTACTTTCCAAGAAGTGCACGAGCACAAGCTGTCTCTCTATGAGGCAGCCAATTTCTCCAAAGTTTAGAAGGTTGCAAAAGTTTTGTTCTCCAATTCCAATTGTAGAGGAGCAGAGGTAGAGCTTTTAATGTTTTGTTCTCATAGAGGAAGGATTAAGTTTCATAGCACATAGGATCCACATTTTTTATGACTCTGTAGCCCAATGGATGCATAAGGTCACTGTTCATATGCATAGCTAGCTTGCATCCCCTCTGAATCACCAGAAATGTTACCCATTTTTGGCCTCCCACCAAAAAATCTGAACTTTAAATGCTTTCCCCACCCAATGGCTAGTCCCCAGATTTAACATTATTTAAATGCCATGTAAATATTAAAAAATAAAATAATGAAACCTTATGTTTTTTTTTCCACTAGCCTACAACTTTGTGCATCGTCAGATCAAGCCCAGATCTATAGTGGGCACTTCCCCACATTTTGAAAATGCACTACCTTTATGTAATATGGGGAAGCCCCTTAATGACATGTGGTAGGTGGGTCCATGTCCTTCTCATGGACCACAGGGTGGACGGGGTGGCAAGTTGAGCTGGTAGATCAGTTGGTTCCTGCTTCCCCACATTCTGAGCTCATCAGACTTTTTGACAGTGCGGGAGAGCCCCTTTCTGACATGTGTCTAGATGACATCATAGAGGATAGTTGCATAGCAGTCTAGAAGCATGTGTTCTTAGCACTGTCAGATCTTCTGAGATCCATGGCTGGTACATGCTCACAAGATGGAGTTACAAGGTGTTTAAAAAATGTGGGCATGCCCCTTTGTGACACATGTCCCATGGCATTCCCCTATTCTCAGTTGTGCCTTCCACTATCTGATGTGATCTAATCCATGACTAGCAAATTCTCGCAAGATGAAGATGCAAGAATTTTAAGTATTGCAGGTATGCACCCTTGCGACACATAGCTGGTGTGATGTCATGGGCCCACCCTTCTAAAAGAGGTATTGACAGCTTGTCTTCTATTGCAGTTGTTAGGTGAGTTAGGGTACAATAGGGGCATCTCATTGGTCAGTCCAACTGACTTGGTTTGCTATTCTATAGGGTTTTGATCACCATTCAATGCAAATGGATCAATGATCAGTGCTTTCTTGCAATATGGAGATCCAAGGACTTTAAATAATACAGGAAAGTGCCTCACTGCCACATGTCTCTATGGGATCCATTTCTTGTGTGGGTTGCCAAGGTGTTGCTAGGGTGGTTGTTGAGTTGGACACTAGGTTTATGCTAAGTGTTTCATGGGCCCCAAAATTTTGAAGGATAGGCACAGTGTATGGAGAATCTTCACAATCGTTGATCTTTTAGAGATCAACGATCAATGCTTCCCCACAATATGAAGGAGCAAGGAAGTTAAACTTTGTGGGGAAGCGCCTAAGTGACACATGTCTTTGTGAGCCTGGCTAGGGTATCGATAGAGGAAGCGTTGGCAGTTAATGTGACCATCGCGAGTTGGTACAGTTTGTAAAGAAGGACATGGTCAAACTCATGAAGACTCTACTAAGTGGCCAAAGGAAAAGAGATCATTGGTCCACGTGGCTCATCCCAGTGCCAAAATCTAGTTGACTATTTGCCCTTGCTAATTCATAAGCCAAAAACAAGGGAAATCGAGGTTTTTTGCCCAATCTAATCCCTATGATGATTTCCAACCACCCTTGAATGAATGTTGAACGTAGGAAAACACTCCACCACCTTTGATCCTATCTATCTACTTGGTCATAACTGTTTAATGGTGCCATTTCTATCTTCTTAGGGCCTTGTTCCAACCAAGATCAGATATCATTACATCTGGATCTGTACCTAGATCATATTTTCTCCATGATTTTTCTTTGTAAGACTTAATGGCAGTGGTTGTGGAGTAGCTTTAGTAAGAGGACATCTCAGTTATTCCTGAACTATAAAGGCAAATTCTGCAAATTTTGTTAAGGTCGAACCTTCTCTGATTTCTCTGATATTTCTTTGCAAATCTTTAGTGTAAAAATTCCCTTTGCCTCTGAACTGAATGACATCCTACTTATCTCCTTCAGCCATTGGTGTGAAAGTGCAAGAATTATTTGCCTCTCATTGATGTTTTGTAGAAATCTATGATCTGCATGACTATATCTCTTTTGGCCTATGAATGATATATAAGTGAATCTTCTCTTTCCTTGTGTCATTCATCTGGGTTTTCTAATCTGCATGTGGTTGTTAGATTAAAACAAGTTTGAATGTGTATATCTTTTGGTGTCATGATGGTTCAATAGTGCATGTATGGGAAAAGATTGCTTTGAACACTCTATTTTGGTGCATCACCCCCTTAGGTTAGAATAGGTAGATTTTATTTTCATGCATTCCTTCTCCCTTTTCCTCTCCACAAGTAGTTAGGTGCACCCTGATAGTAAGAGGAAGCCAACCTTCTCTGGAGATTCAACCTCATAGTTCAAGTCCCATAGCTTGGAGGTTGTTTCTATGTTTCACAAGGTTGTCCTTAGGTAAGACTTTGGACAAGGGTGCAAACCTCTGTGACAACAGTTATGAATGTAAGGGTCATTGTAGACATAATACTTATTGATTACTTAGCATGAGAATGATCACTCACATGTTTGGTGTTTTTGTATGCAAGCAACATTCTCATCATCCTAGCATTTACACTCTGATGCTTATGTTAACTTCATAAATTAATAGGAAAATATGTTCTGGTCATTCTAGCTTCTTGTGCCTTATTGCTTACATCTAATATTAACAAAACTATGACTCATTTCATATTCATATTCTCATGATTGCAATGTCAATGAGGGTTGTACAACATCCAGTGGCCTTAGCAAAATGGTATGTGATGAAAACTATATCTTATTGGTCCAGTAACCAGTCCTAAGGCTTGCATCTAGCATAGAATTGCATTTCATATTAGATTTTCTTTAGGACATGATCTTGGTTAATTATTTTATTACATTCATTGACTTGAGATGTAGAAGACTTTGTATGCGTATCAAGTTTCATTTCAACTATACAAGCATTCAATCCCATAGTTGATCTTTAAGAATTTGATGAAGAACCTATCATGAGCAACAAATATGAAACTTACATGAGATGTATATATTATAGAGAGAGATATCTTATATATATATATATATATATATATATATATATATATATATATATATATATATATATATATATATATATATATATACATATATATATATACATATATGTATATACATATATATATATATATACATATATATATATATATACATATATATATATACATATATGTATATATATATATGTATATATATATGTATATATATATATATGTATATATATATATGTATGTATATATGTATATATATATGTATATGTATATCTATATATTTATATGTATATATGTATGTATATATATATATATATGTATATGTATATATATATATGTATATATATATATGTATGTATATGTATATATATATGTATATATATATGTATATATATGTATACATACATATATATATATATATATATATATATATATATAGAGAGAGAGAGAGAGAGAGAGAGAGAGAGAGAGATATCTCTATATATATAGAATGAGTCAAAATGTGAGAATGATACAAAAGTGGGGCACTAACTCTAAACATCTAGTACCACCATGGCATATGCAACATAACAATATGCATCTTGCACTATTTGTGTGCAGGCCTTATCACACTACCTCTCCAATTGATCTCAGAGCTCCTGAATCTTCTGATTGTGCTCTACCAAACATGCATCTTGCACTACAACCTGAATCTACAACTCTCCTAACTATTGTTGCACTATCCTAACCTAGAGATATCTCATGTATATATACATATATATATATATATATAGATATATATATATATATATATATATATAGATATATATATATATATATATATATATATATAGAATGATTCAAAATGTGAGAATGATACAAAAGAGGTGCTACTCGAGAACCATTGACAACAATGTCTCATATTGATACAAAAGTGTGATGTTGATACATCTAATATACATGATGTGCAATCAAAAATAGAAAGAAGAGAGTGAACTAGCTACATCCTTCCCCCTCATCCCTCCGTGGAGTAGGAGGAGGAGCATATGCTCTAACAAGCAGATGTGTACCCTCTAATGCTCTCACATACTCTGAGAAGTGGGGCACTTTCTTTGAACATCTCGTACCATGATGATGATGTATGAAACATAATAATATGCATCTTGCACTATTTGTGTGCAGGCCTTATCACAATGCCTCTCCAACTAATCTCAGAGCTCCCAAATCTCTTGATTCCACTCTACCGAGCATGCATCTTGCACTACAATCTTAATCTATAGCTCTCCTAACTATCATTGCAATATCTTAACCCTATCTTGTGACCACCATAGTGTATGCCATGTCTGCACTAGAATATCTCCTCGTAAGGGTCCCTAAGAAGGTTGGCCTTGCATCTCCTAATCTCCACCACCACCCACCTGCTCTACCTATACTACCTAGTGTAAAGGTTGACCCTCTACTCTTTGTTGATGTGCATCACAACTGATGACATCCAATTTTCCCATCTCTCCTTGTGGTCTCCAATATCTAGACCTACTCCCACCAGCACTAAGATCCATCCTCATCTAACAAGGTGGAATAGGTACCTGTGTCACCCTATATTGGGGTCTCTCCAGCTGTGGCTATTGTACTAGCTAAATAGGTACCTCCATACCCATTGGATTAGTAAATTAAGGGGAATGATGACTTATAAAATGCTCCCCGAACTCAAGAGTTATCCCTCCATTTGTAACTATAGGTAAGTAATCCCAATGGGTAAGTGTCAACCCTCATACATCTATCATGGACTGGTCAGGATCCAATCTCACTAACCAACCCTTCTTCACCTCCTCAGTGAAGTGAGCATATCCACAATAATTTTGAGAGATATCCTAAGAAAGTTCATATTGTCTCCACACACATGTAAGTAGGAACTTCTTAATCACCTAAATAGATCAGTCGATCAACAATTGTGATGTGAATATGTAACCCAACTATGCTTGGGTGTTATCCCAAGCCTTTTTCTCCCACCAAGGTCTCCTTACGAGTGACACTATGTCATCTAGCTAAGCCCTCCATTGATCAGTCTTACCCAACATGGGGTGGGTCATCTACCTCTATTAGACATTAGGTAATAGGAAAGGAAAGCATGCAATACCACTGTAAGTCTATGTGTTAGACCATACTATTTTATATGATCCTCCCATGGGATGGCTCTTTCGATGATGATGTTATTATTCTCAATGCCAAGGTACCAGGCCTTAGTTGTGTGTCTGATGCAATGGAGCCTAGTGGGATTGATCAAAAGGTGATCAACTAGTCCAAAAACCCTCTTCATTGAAGTCCTTGAACTGAATATCTTGGTAAAGATGATCAAATGTGCAAGGACCAATCACAAGTTCTACAAGGATGATACTATGTTATCACAACTCTACACCCAAACAAGGAAAACCCTAATCACTAGGGGATCCTATGAACAAGATGACTTATCACAAGTTGCTCACAATGCACAAATTGACCAATTTTGTAAAACAACCTTAAACTTCTTCAAATGACCAAGGAAGACTCCAACACATGGGAATAGTCTATTTAGCACACCAATAACATGAAAAAATGATTAAAACCAAACTATGTAAGTTTTTCCACATAATTGCTTTGTTAAGCCATCCAAAAAAAAGGCTTATAGCCCTTTATGATGAAAATCAGATTTTAAAGGAAATATCTCCACAAAACCTAGGGAATAAAATTAAGTTTTGGACACCCTTTTGGGACTTACAAAATATACTAAGGAACCAAGGTTTGATGACACAAAAAAATGGGCTTTTGTTCACTTTCTTGCTTAGGAATCTAGGGTAATTAGGCCTCCATTTATAAAGGAAGTACATGTTATAGGACTCCATCCTTCAAAAAAATGATGGTAACATTTGAGGACAACCATATACAAGTTAAAAACTTGATTTCAAGCCTTGATGCCAAGTTTGGTTGGAGTTGTGGAAGATGTTGCATCCTTTTCCTAACATGCACATGGGAATTACATGCCTAGGGCATCAAATTTCTCAAGGATACCTAAAAAGTACAAAATTAAAACCACTTGCATCTTAAAGTACATATCTAATACTAGGATTTCACTAGAGGCCATTAAATTCCCATGGTGAAATCCTCCTCTATGCTTGAAAATGCTTCAAAACCCTAGGTTAGCAAGAAATCTAGACGTACTTACACAAAAATGTGAATATATTGAGTTAGGGAATAAATGGAGACTTCAAACTAGAAGCATTGGAAATTTATTTCATCCACCTATCCAAAAATGTATGTTTTATACCCTAGATGAACCTGTATGAATCTATACAATACATGATAGTATGTTGGTTGCAGTAAAAATAGGGTATTTTTATTGATTGAAAGTTGAAAATACATAATCTCTTTCTCTCTGCCTATCACCCATGTGAAAGGGCTTATTATAGGCCTTCCAACATCCATAAAAAAAATTGAAACTTTTTATGGCCATTGAGGAATTTTTTCTTTGATTTGCAAAAAGTTGCTTAAAAGCTGCTTGACAATTTTTCAAGCAATTTTACATTTTTTGCACTTTTTGTGCTTTATAAGAAAATGCTATGAAAACTTAAATCTAATGACCCAAATAGGTCCTAAAAATGATAAAACATGAAATAATCAAATCCTCATATTCTAGGCCCTTTGACCATCTTTAACCATAGTTGACCAAGGGCTTATAACAACGCCAATCTTAGAACTAGCCCATACATTTTGGTCTTGCCTATTTGATTAATCTTGCCAAGGTTTTATTTTGGGATCTAAGGTTTTATATTTGGATCCAAGGTTTGATAGT